>JAYEVH010000247.1:0-317360 GCA_036346255.1 Ampelocalamus luodianensis
ATTATGGCTCCTCAAATCCTTGCGGTTTTGACCACGAGAGAGAAAGAAGAGCGCCTAAAGGTAATCAAACGATTTTATCCTTAGGCGTTTTCTTTGTCGTAAACGATATACGACTAACGGGTTTGTCGTGAGAAAAAGCTTACAACTATATACTTGGTCGTAGAAAAACTTACGATCGAATGTAATCGTAAGAGAACTTACGACTAGATAATGTCGTAGAAATGCTTCGACTTTTGAGCTAGTCGTACTAACGACGGATAGTGATCGTAGAAGATCTTACGACCACTTTCTTTCTTTTTCACGAAAGTTGGCATGGAGAACCGCCAAGGCGGCGAGGAAGTCGATTTGGTGGTTATCGGCGGCTATCATTTGGCGAGTCGTGAAGTCCCCTCCATCAGAAAGCGTCGTGATAAAGTCGACGATAAAGATGGTTCAAGTTCGGCTCCTCCTGCTCCTTTCGCTAAATTTGCCACGGACATGGGTGCGAAGAAGAAAGCGGCGAGGCCTTTGTCCTAAGCGCAAGGTCCCCAAGGTTAAGGTACCATTCTATTATGACAACAAGTCATTCGCGATTTGACTTCGTGGCTTCATAAGACGACTAGAAAAGGAGAAGCCGAAGAACTCATGTCTTTTGTGAAGAAACATTGCTCGGTGGGATCGAGGCCGAGGGGAGTAAGCGCTCTTAGGGTGGTCGAGGCGATCTCGACCACCCAAAAGTCGGAGGAGGCGACTCTGTTGTCCCGAGTGCTTCTCGACCGGCAATGGTTGAGAAGAAATCAAGAAATCTTCCGTCGGAAGGTTGCTCCCAAGTTTCGAGTTAGGTCCAGCACACAGAGGTATGTAAAAAATATAAGTGTAATAACTGCACTTACTGTTTGCCTTTTACGAGTTGACTTACTTCTGCGTATTGTGATTTTAGCCCGACGTCTTCAGCCCCCAGGGATGCTCCGGTGGAGGAGCCCGCTGTCACTCCTTCAGCTGGCGAGGGTGTGACTGCGGTAGTAGCCGAAGATCCGGCTATTATCCTCTACTACCTGAGCCTAGGTTATTTGCTGTGATTAGAGTTCTTTGGATGTGCTCTTGTCACTTAGTAGATTACAAGTTCAAATTGCTTAGCCATGCTTAGCTATCGGTAGTATTGGGCGATCATCGACTTAGTCGATGATCTTGATCACACAAATGTTAATATTATTCCATTATGTCTAGCCCTTGTGTCTTGCTAATTTACAAATCAAAAACTGAAAATAAAAATTATATCTTGACTTGGGCACAATGGTATGTTGGTGTGATCTGTTGGGTGTGATTGGAATGGTGCCTAAGTCCCCAAGGACCGAGTTACTTGTGTCACTAAGCCAAGCGCTTATTGCGTGCTAACCACTTTGAGAGGTGTTAATTCGGGGTCGTAGGTGGTTAAAACTATTTTTTTATAAGGGGAAGAGCACCCGCAGTTGCTGTGGCTGGGCCGGTGCACCCTACCCGTCGGGTTGTCGTGGCTCTTAATTAGCATCATTCATTGAAAATGTCTCGTTAGACTTAGCCGTGCCTGCATACCCAAGGAAGTATGCTAACCGTGGCTGGTGGAAAGGCGGTCTATCGTGTGGGTACATTAGTACACCCCTGCAGGGTTAAAACTATTCGAATAACCTCGTCCTAGGTTATGGACATTGCTTGGTAAGGTCATGCAAGAACTAAACTACAACCTTTTAAAAAACCTAAAACTTGACATGGGTGGTATGAATGGGTAATTCATGCTATGGTTGTGGTGACTATTGGGTTAGTCACTTCCAGGATGTTGTTGTCATCTATCTATTGTTATTATGTTGTTTTGCTATTATTTAAACAATAAAAACAGATTGTAAACTTGCTTTTAAATGTATTATGTTATTGCAAATAAATATTGCTTTGTGCTAAAATAAGACATACGACCTCCACTCAAATAAGCTTGCATGTAGCATATATATAGGTATGTTATTCCACACGTCAGTCTTGCGAGTACATTATTGTACTCATTTGCTTTGCTTAAATGTTATTTGTTGCAGAGGAAGAAGGTGAGCCCCAAGGGCCTTACTTTTGTGAGATGTGCGGCTTTTGGGACGAGTAGCTTGGTGGTCCGGTTGGTTGCCTTGTGAGTTAAAGGCACACTAATTGGCTTTTGTTTATCGCCATCTTATGGCCCTTTTTGCTTCCGCTGTTTACTTAATTATTTGTATGACATTTGGCCGTTCCACCCCTCTTTTGTAATAACTTGATATTATATATGTCTTTTGGGTTATTGCTGTGCTTCGGTTCTATGTGAATGAATGGAATTGATACATGATTTTGTAACGGGGTGTGTATACTGCATTTCTGAGAAATATACATATCTCGAGGCTTGGTTTATTTGATTTGTAATGCTAGGACCAAGTTGAGGGTTAAGCATTACAAGCCGAATAAACCGGGGTCCTCACATGGACCTTCCTATGGGCTATATTGAATCGATCCTTACTCTAGTTTACCCTCCATTTTGCTCAGACCTCCCTACCCCTATCGTCTTCTTCAACTCCGGCGGTGGTCGATGTCGCCAGAGATTCCCTGACCACCCCTGGACCTCCTCTGTGTCCTGGTACACTCTTATTAGTCCCTTGAGGCTTGGGCACCTGCTTCTCAGAACATTGCAGAGCTCTTTGTGTTTTTCGCGTTTAGACGTGTCGGTCCTCATCACCTCTCTCCGGCTCACCGGCGTTCTGGGCCATCACCATTTTCATGAGTAGCCCTAGTAGGTGCACAACACTATTGTGCACTTAATGGTGCCCTTGGCTCACGCCGGCGTGGTCCACATCGCCGGCGATGAGCTTTTCCTTGCGCTCGGGCTTTTTGCCGTGTCGTACTCGGACATGCACTGTAGCGCTGTCCTCTTAGGACATAGGTTTTGTTCATTAAGGCTAATCATTGGCTAGCACTTAATGGCTGTCGAAAATGGCTCTCGTGTCGCTTACATGTGGGCCGCGTTTCCTATTGTCGTGCGTTAAACCACCTCCTGGACAACCTCCAGGACCTCCTAGACCAGATTTTAACCGTTAAAGACCTCTGTGGGTTAAATCTTAACCGTAGGATCTTCCTCTGTAAAACCATAATTGCCAGGACCTCCCACAGGTTTGATCCTAGCCGTTAAGAACCTCCTCGGGTTAATCTTGGTCGTTGGATCGTTTCTGTGCAAAAGGCCACCCCGTGGTCATTTTTGCAAGAACCACCTTCCGGAGCACCCTCTGGGTTCTCTTTGTTGAAAGACCTTCCGTGGGTGTTTCGCAAAAACCACCCCTGAACCACCCCTTGAGGTCCTCTTTGCAAAAGACCACCCCTGGTCCTTTGTGAAGGAAACCTCGCAGACCTCCCTACGGAGATCTTGACCGTTAAGACCTCCCTCTATTTAGACATCTACCGCTAGGACCTCCCTCGTGTAGATCTTGACCGTTAAGACCTCCCTCTGCGAGATCTTAGCCGTCGGGATCTCCCTCCGTTAAATCCTTAGCTTTAGGACCTCCCCGGTAGTGCTGGACCGTTAGATCTAGATCTAGCGGGCTGGATCTCCTCAGCGTGTTTAGAGTTCTAAGTGTTCCGATCCTTTTGTGTCGTTCATCTCTTGATCTGCGGCTCTGGTGGCGCAAGCAATCGGACCTCCGACCGGAGCTCTCGCTGTGAGCCGCTCATCTTTAGATCTGCAGCCCACATTTGTTGGATCGTTCGGACCGCTGAACACCTCCTTCGCTGTGGGCCATTGGATCTAAATCCAACGATAGATACCTTGTTAGGGCGCGCGTGTGCGCTGTGTTGCGGAGTGCGTGGACCGTTGGATTCCAGATCTGCGGTCCATGTCTGTCCACGTCTTTTCATTTTTGATCAGTTTGTTTTAAATCCGGTAAGCTTTTATTTGCCAACTGAAAATAGTATTTAAATCTTCAAAAAATCATAACTAATTCATTTTAGCTCCTTTTTAGATGATTCCAACTGTGTTAAATTCCTGTTTACCTAAAATTTAATCTAAAAATATGTTTAGGTGCTATTCTGTAGCAGAAAATGAAATAGGTTGTATTAACTTGTTTAACTTTAAAATGCTGTCTAGAAATTCATTTAAAACTTGGAAAATGCATAAACATTTCTCTGTAGCTCCAATTTGAGCAAACCAAAATTTGGTAAATCCCTCTGTTAACGTACTTTAATGTAGACTAGGTTTTGTTCATGCTCTTGCCTCTGAAAAATGACATGTTCTAGTTTCACAACTTAGAAAAATCATAAGTAATTCATTTTAGCTCCAAATAAAGTAAACCAAGTTTTGATGTTCTTAGAATGCCATGTTCTACCCACCATAAAAATTTTAGATTCTAGATCTTTCTGGAAAATTGTGCCATAAACAGTAACTGAAATTAATTTAATTGGATTTTCAGGTTGAAAAAATTTATTTAGGCTATAACTTTTTCATGATTAGTCCAAATGGAATGATTCTTATTGCTAGATTCATTTAAAATCATACCCTTGCTGCTGTATAAATTTTATGGGATTTGGATGAATTTGGATTTTGAATCTTTTTCGATGTTCGTCGTTCTTATTGGATTTTCGCGTTCTTGCGATAGGTTCCAAAGAAATTATTGATTGCGAGAGTGACCTCTGCCGCAAACCAGTGATCTCCAACAAGACAAGCAGATGTAGCATCATTTGATCATATTGCTCCTATTATTTTCAAATTCTAATATGTTGTTTGCAAATTTTACATATGCATTGCTATCTTGTTTTAAACTATTGTCGATTAGTTGGCCCACTAGATGCATTATCTATAGGCAAATATTTATGCTCTACTACTGAGTCTAGGATTATCTTGCTGTGATTTTGGGTTCATTGGATGAGC
This sequence comes from Ampelocalamus luodianensis, assembly GCA_036346255.1. Taxonomy (NCBI): domain Eukaryota; kingdom Viridiplantae; phylum Streptophyta; class Magnoliopsida; order Poales; family Poaceae; genus Ampelocalamus; species Ampelocalamus luodianensis. The sequence continues at coordinate 4,880 of JAYEVH010000247.1, forward strand.
CCTTGTCACTTAGTAGCTTACGAGTTAATGTGCTTAGTCATGCTTAGCTACCGGTAGAAATGGGCGGTTATCGACTTGTCGATAACCTTGATCACACAAACTTATTATGACTTTATGATTCAGCCTTGTGCTATGTTTAATTGTGAAAACTGTAAATAAAAACAAAATGATTTGAACTTGGGCACAATGGTTTGTTGGTGTGCTTTTAGGTGTGACTGGAATGGTGCCCGAGTCAACAAGGACCGAATTACTTGTGCCACCGTACTGAGCATTTTGTATGCTAACCACACTAGAGGGAAATGGGACCTCTCTTGACTTAGTACTTTGGCGTGTGTTAGCTCCGAGTCGCAGGAGGTCGTAGGAGGGATGGTGTTGGGAGCATTATAGTTGTCCGAAGGCTTTACCCTTGATGGGTAGTTGTATTTTGACTTTACAATCTAAGCGTATGGGTTTCTATCCATACGAGCGGCTCGTAGTTGATACACAATATTGGAAACGTCTTGTAGGACTTAGCTGTACCGGCATACCTTCGGAAGTGTGCTTATTGTGGCAAAAAGGCGGTCTGAAGTGTGGGAATATTGGTACACCTCTACAGGGTTAAAACTATTCGAATAGTCTCGTCCTAGGTTATGGACATGCTCGGATATGCCCCGTAAGAATTAGACTACAACCTTTTAATTAAAACTTGATATGGGTGGTACGAATCGGGGATTCGTGCTATGTTGTGGTGGTTATTGGGTTAGTCACCTCTAGGTTATTACTATGTTATTTATGATTACCTCGCTGTTATTTCAATGCTTAAAAACAGATTTGACAAATTGCCTTCAATCTATTACATTTTTGCAAATGAAAATTGCTTTATGTGTCCAATTAACCATACAACCATCTCCTTTGTTACAACTTTCATGTAGCTATGTATAGACTTGTTACTCATAAGTCTTGCGAGTACATTATTGTACTCACCTACATTGCTTGTTGTATGCAGAGGAGGAAGTGGATCCTCAAGGGGCCTACTCCTGTGAGTTGTGCTGCGGCAGGTGTGACTAGCTTGGCAGCCCGGTCGGTTGCCTTCTGGGTTATGGCTAACCAATCGTTTTTTGTTTATAGCCATCTTATGGCACTTTTGCTTCCGCTGTCTTATGTTACTTTGATGTCATTTGGCCGGTCGGCTCTTGTGTAATAACTCTATATTATGTATGTCTTTTGCTAGACTTGTTGTTATATGTTGTATGGATGTGATGCATGATTTTGTAAAGATGTATATGTGCTGCAATTCTGGGAAGCACATGTCCATCGAGGCACGGTATATTTTGTTTGTGATACTAGAGTCAAAGGAAGGCTAAGCATTACAAGCCAAATAGACCGGGCTCTCACACGGGTCTTACTCCCACCAGATTCATGCCCTCTCTTGCGCCGTTCTCAACCAAAACAGGACCGGCTCAAAGCATTGCTAATTAGTTGGCTAGGTCCACCCCATCCTGGACATGTGGTTGCACGGTATGACCCAGATCAATGGTTCAAGGTTAAGTCCTTAGTTGGCTGCTCAGACGAGACTATCCACGTCCCAATGTGCGTTACGACACCCACACTCACCACCGCCCACTCGTCCGAGCATAAAACATTTTCGGTTCAACCCGGCCAAAGACCACCCTAACCTTGGCACAACATCTTTTAACAATAGTGGCCGCCCACGATTCCATAATTCATTTAGTCATGTTTATTCATACGAGCATGTGATCATGAGTCCCAACGTACAACTATAGCATGGCTAAGCATAATACGATACCCGTGTTGGTAATTTAACAATGTCCAACTAAAATAAACCATCCTAAGGTGTCCAAGGGTTCATGTCATTCAAGGATACATGTCATTTGCAATTTATCAAGGAGGCATACATCAATTAGGCAATTATCTATTCCCGAAACCATTTAATATAAAACTAGCAATGCATGTCTACATCAAACAATATAGTTTTGTAAAATGGGTTCAACATGCTCAAAGGTCTATGACTTGCTTTCGTTGAAGAGTTGAGGTGCTTCGGTCGTCGGGTCCGAGAAATATTCCGAAACGCCAGAATCTACACGTGCAAAAAGAGCTAAATAAATAAAAAAAACTCCAAATAAATTCCAAATAAATACCAAATTAGCACTAACAGCAAGAGGAGGATTTTAGATGAATTTATAAATTTGAATAACTCAAATCGGAGTTCGAACGAAGAAGTCATGACCTCTAGAAGTTTGAAAATCAAGAAAAAGAAATTTTCCTTATTTTTGGAATTATTTTTCTAAAAGAAAAGGGATTTGTTGCGCCAGTTGACGTCAGCGGTGGAATTTAAATTTCCGACCGAATTATTTTTCTGAAGAAAAACCGGGATAAGCCACGTGGGCTGCTAACTGGGCAGTTGTGAGGACCCCGGTTTATTTAGCTTGTAATGCTTAGTCATCCACTTGACCCTAGCATGACAAACCAAATATCCAGCGCCTTGTGTATTATGTACCTCCCAGGAGCTATACACATACACTATCACAAACATCAATATCACTCCATACACAAGTGATTACAATATCAAAATTTTATAATTTACAACATATTGAACTTACCAGGTTCAGTTTCATACAAAAGGGCCAACCGGCCTAATAACAAGATAAATATCAAGTACGCAGCGGAAAATAGCAAATAAACTGAATTAAATTCATGAATTAACCATAAAGGAAGTCCCAATGGCTTGCCATAATCCCACAGGGCAACCGACTGGGTTGAAACCATAGCAAATTGACGTTCCTGCGTAGTCTTTCCTTACCCGATTTGATCTCAACACCTGCTGTCCAGATAAGTAAATGCAAGAAAACAGTGAGTACACGAATGTACTCGCAAGACTTACGAGTAACAAACCTAGTTACTACTACATGCAGGCTTTAATCAAAGGAGAAGGCTGAAGGTTCATTTACAGCGTAAAGCAGTTTTTATTTGCAATAGATAATATGTTGAAGGCAATTTTGACAATCTGAATTTTATTTGCATAAATAATCAGCGAGACATTAAGTAATAACATAAAGACAACCTGGAAATGACTAACCCAATAGCCATCACAACAATAGCATGAATTACCCATTCGTACCACCCATCTCAAGTTTTAATTAAAAGGTTGTAGTCTAGTTCTCACGGGGCGTATCCGAGCGTGTCCATAACCTAGGACGAGGCTATTCGAATAGATCAAACCCTGCAGGGGTGTACCAATGTATCCACACTTCAGACCGCCTTTCCACCAACCACGGTTAGCATACTTCCTTTGGTATGCAGGCGCGACTAAGTCTAACAAGACGTTTTCCAATGGAAAATGCTAATCAAGAGCCGCATGTATGGGGTTAACCCTTAGTGATCTGCCGACGAAATATGGATCACAAGGACCCATACGTGGAGTAGGAGACACCGGCCTCGGCGGGCGCTCCACTCCCCACAAACATGTCCATGTTGCATATAGTTAAATATGCAACCCACCACGTGACTCATTAATTAACACCCCCAAAGTACTTAGTCAAGAGAGGTCCCATACTCTCTAGTGTGGTCAGCACGCAAAATACTCAGAATGGTAGTGCAAGTAACTCGGTCCTTAATGACCCAGGCACCATTCCAGTCACACCCAGAAGCACACCATCTTTCCATTGTACCCAAGTCCAAATCATTTTGTTTACATTTTTAGTTTTCACAAATAAACATAGCACAAAGGCTGAATCATAACCAATAATAAATCTTGTGTGATCAAGGTCATCGACTAAGTCGATAACCACCCAATTCTACCGGTAACTAAGCATTGCTAAGCATCATATCGTAAAGGCAATAAAAAGACCATAAATCATTCACCGGGCTCTAATTCACCAGTGAGGATAATAACTTAGGTCATGGTGAGGGTGAACAATTTCAAGGCAACAATGCAATAGGCTTAGCTACCTCTAATCGACAAAAATTAACTTTGACACAAGAAGCATGCATACTTAGTTTTTGCAAACAAGATATTAAACTTTTAAAAGTAACAGGAGTAATATGATCAAATGATGCTACATCTGCTTGCCTTTGTTTGCTGGAACTCTGGACATTCTCAAGATCACTTCGGTTGCGCTCCCGAATCATTGTCATCTAACGAAAAGAATCAACAAAGCAAAAACACCGAATAAACTTCAAAATTCAAAAAGTATCCAAAATTAAGAACTAACACAGAAGAGAGATAATGATTTTAGATAAATTTATGGACATAGATTATTGGACTTGGAGTTGATTTGAATTGGTTACAAATTTTTGAAGTTGAAATTATGACAATTTGTCTACTGCCAATTAACATACATGTACCTCACTCTTGTTTTTCTAAATACCTTGACTCCTTTAGATTGACATACTAATGGCTAGTTAAGAAGGTTTACTTAACTGATCTTTGCATTTGACAAAGTTTTAGCTCAACGCTCTTTCTCTAATCACCCTTCTAAGTACTAGTATCAGTAATGCCATTAATTCACTTTTATTTCAATTTTTCATCTAGTTATATTCTCTGATTATTAATGCAAAAACTGATTTGATTGCTCTCTGTTAGTTTCGTTCAAAACTCACTTCCCTAATAGTTTTGATTTGGTTGCCACAGTGACTTTCGGGACAACATTAACTACTAGAATTAGCCCAGACTTTAGCCTTCAGACAAAAATCTGAACTTCTTCAGATAACTGAGTATACATCCTTTAACAGGACATCTCTCAGAACTGAACTCTATTAGCCAATTTTTACTTAGATCTCAATTTCCAGCTTAGCTATTTCAATGTGTGATCAATTGACATACCCAATATTGGCCATCAGATCACTTGATTGGTCTAGCAAGTGAAAATACTGACAAAACAACTTGCTCACCTAAATACCATTTCTTCTCTTCTCTATCCATACAACTGACTAAACCACTTCTCTTCTAAATACCATCTTCTCTGTTCAACAGTTCAAGCAAGAGATTTTTATAGATGTGACACTAATGTTCTCACTAAATCCATCAACCAATTGTCAATAATAGATGGGTGATCAATTAGTCCATGACCATGCTTAGTTAACTAATCTTCAGGTGGCTCTTCAGTTCAGAGATAGGGACCGACACAGAGACAAAGAAGCAAAGAGGCCAGCATAGAGGAGCTCCAAGTGGCTTGGTTCACGGCTTGTCGTCGGCGGTTGGGCTGCGGCGAGGCGGCGGTGAGGGCTGAAATGGGATCAGGGGGTGGAGCCAACCATGAGGGTAGTGGAGTTGGGGCTCAGGCGGCATGGTGGCTGTGCGGCAAGGGCACGGGGCGGCCGGCCGCGGAGGTGAAAAGGGGCGCCGGCGCCGGAGAGGAAGGGGGTGGAAACTAGGACACGCATGGGCACCAGTGGGTTACCTGGAGCAGGCCGGGGTGGTCGGCGATGACGGGGAGGCACCGGAGTAGCTCGGCGACGGGAGCCTACGACGGCGCGGGGTGGTCATCGTGGAGAGGTCCCTAGAGAGAAAGAGGGCACAAGTGAGTGATAAGGGGAGTTAGGGGAAGCTCAAGTGATACTCCAGGAGAGAGTAATTGAGTGGAGGCTCGTTGGAGGAGGAGTAGTAGCGTGGGCGGCGTGGCGGCTGGGGTTGGAGAAGAACCCGGGTACGCGGCTCCACGGTCGATGACCCCTAAAATTGACGGAGGGCTTATGCTTCCCATGGTGTTGGGCGCATCATGACACGGTCGGTCGAGGTCGGAGCTCGCCAGAGCGGCCGGGATGGCGACGCGCGGCTTGGCGATTTTGGCGGTCGGCACTGGAGCTCGAATTGAGCTGAGAGGAAGAGTGAGGATGGAGAGGGAGGTCAAGAGGATGAAGTGATGCTCGGGAGCGGCCATTTATAGGCGAAGGACGGAGTGGCCGAGGAGAGAGCTCGCATGGGCGACGAGATGACCGGCGGCATGGCGTGGCACGCATGCGGTGTCGGGCTGGGTGAGCTGGCGCAGACGCATACGCCGTGTGGAGAAGAAGAGCTGAGGACGAGGGCCCATAGGTAAGTGAGAGGGGAGGGGTGGCTCGGGTGAGCGGGTCTGGTGCGGTCAGGGTTTTGGCTCGGGTCCGGTCGGAGGAACAGTGTACGAGCTAGATTTAGAATTAGGGTTTTAGTGTTGACCGAAACAACACAAGTTTGACCTAACGTTTTAAAATAGAAATAAAATTCTAAAAATTCTAAAATTTTTTGTGGGCACTCTGAGGTTCAAATAGGAGTTAGGAAAAATAGTTTCAAACACTTTATATACTAAAATTTGTTAGAATTAAATTATTTTCAAATCTACGTTAGTGATTTGATTCAAATTTTTGTGAAGTCAAAATGACGCCTAAAAATTTGGTAAAAATAATTATAATTCAAGATAAATAATCTAGTATTTTAATAAATTATTTTTAGAAACTTTTATTCATACATTTTTCTGGAATTCAATGGAAGATTGAAATCAAGTTAAAAATTTGAAATTTCAACACAACCTTTAATACAACAATAAGAGTTTAAAATTGCACACAAGTTTTAGGAAACCAAGAGCATGACCAAGAGATTCAACAAAAGTTTTTAAACTTTAATACTTTTATACATTTGAAATACAAACCCTAGTTTTGGGTTGTTGCAGTAGCCGCGTCGACAAAGAGCGGCGACGTGGCGGTAACATGTGGCCGGGCTGCCACGTGGCGCCACGCCCGACCGAGCAGCGGTGCTCGGGGCCTTATGGTCGCCGGCGTTTGGCTAGGCTCCGGTGACTGGCGAGGGTGTCCAGAGGAAGTGGGCGACGCGGCGTAGCTAATGCGTACCGTCTTGACGACGCGTCGCCAAGGGATGGCCGGCGGCGAGGAAGAGAAGCAGCGGCGGCACTCCGGGAGGCTTCCGGCGAAGGGGAGGCGCGCACGGGGATGGCGACGAGCTGGTGATGCCGAAGCCAGGGACGATGACGACGGAGGAGGCTCGGAGACGGCGCAAACGGCGGCGGCGAGCTTCGGTGGTCGTCGGCGAAGAACTCCGATTGCGGCCGGAGGAGAGCGAGAGAAGGTGAGGAGAAGGGGAAAAGGGAGAGGAGCTCGGGGCGGAGCTGGTGCTCGCCTTAAATAGGCGCGAGGAGGGCTGAGAGAGGGGGTTGAGCGAGGACGCTCTGCGGCGGTGGGGGTCTGGCGCGGGCTCACGCAGCGCGGGGCGACGATAGGGCGCGGGAGCACGCGCGGGTGGCGGCAATGAGTGTGGTGGAGCACGCCACACTCAATGCGCTTGTCAGGGTGGTGGCGACGGGACGGAAGCGGCCGGCGCAAAACGTGCACATGCGTGCGGCGCGGACGCGGCGGCGACGGGTCGGGAGGTAGACGAAGACATCGGAGATGAAGAGGGCTGACAAGGCAGGCCCACCGGTCAGCGAGAGCGAGGGAGGCGCGGGTGGTGCGAAGGCGAGCCGTTCGATTGAAATCGGATAGTCCACAATGGACGAGGTGATCGGCGCTTCCGAACGCACGATGCGATCGTGATCGTTGGATCGAGTTCGGACGGTTGGTAGAGGAGGAAGGCGCGGGCGCGCGCGGAGCGGGCCAGAATGGGCCGTGTGAGGGAGAGGGGAAGATGGGCCGGAGGAGATTCATCCCAAAGCTTTTAGAGGATTTAAAAGGATTTCCGATTAAAGAAATCCTGAAAAAAAACAAAAAAGACTTTTAGAAATTAGCTAATAAAGTCTAAAATTCTAGGAAAATTCACAGAAGTCCCTTGAATTATTTAGAACTTAATAAAAATACTTTTAACTATACTTTAGTTTTTACTTTTGCAAACAAAATAGATTTTAACTTCAAACCAAAGGAAAAACCAATTCTAAAATCTAGAAAAAGCAAGAAAAGGCTTAAAATCCAAATAAAATCCAGAAAACTCAAATAAACCAACTTTTTGATTTAATTAAAGTTTTATTAATTAAAATTAAATGGTTTTTGATTTCTAAATTTCAAGTTAAGCTTTTGCAACTTAAACCAAATGGTTCCTTTTTAGGGTTTTGAAAATCTTCAAAAAGACTCCTTGATAAATCAAAAGACAAATAAAATAACTTTTATTTAGTTGGAGTTGGATTTACTCAGATTAAATTGTTTTTGATTTATGAAATTTTAGTTTAAGCTTTAACAAAATAGGAAAAAACAAATGGTTATTTTTATTTTGAAAATTTTGAAAAACTCAGGAAATTTAGGATGTTACAAACCTACACCCCTTAAAGGGAATCTCGACCCTGAGATTCGGGCTGACTAAAGATTAGGTTCGGGAACTCGGACTTTGCTTACTGGACCGAACTTAGTTTACCTTCCGAGTGAGACAAAACCGAAACGGAAACTGAACTGACTTGATCTTACCCGGAATGAAGTTCTAAGCTAGTTGGGCTAGTTCGGCTGTGGCATGATTCACTTGTCCTCTTGCAGAAGGAAGTGGGGTCCTGATGGCTTGACTGGAGGTTGGAGTTGTTCCTTGGCCTACTCCTGGTGTAGCGACTCTGGCTGGCGTAGCTCCAAGGTTGAATGAAATTGGCATCGGGGCTCACTTTCTCGGGCAACAATGAGCATAATGACCTGTCTCTTGGCACTTGAAGCAAATGACTTCTGAGAGGGGACTATCTGAGGTGGAAGCTTTCTTCAGTGGGCAGTTGTTGGCATAGTGACCCTTTTGTCGACAATTGAAACACGTGATTCCTGCAGCACGAGACGAGCTCTTCTAAGGTGGGTCTCCCAAGGATGTGTTGGGGAGCGGCCGGCTGGTCTGCTGGTTCATGGCTGTTTCTTGAGGCATTGACCGCTCTAAACTTTGGCATTTAAACAACTGTGACATGTACCTTCTGTTGTTTTTACCACCCGCTGCGGGTGTTATGGTTGCGATCAAAGTGGCTTCTGGAATATTATCCTGGGTGATTGCTAGGCGTCCTTGCGGGCATCCACTGGCAAAGTGTCCCATACCCTGACATCTAAAACATTGTATTCCTGCCTTTGATGTTTTATTATGCCGCAGTTGAACACCAGTATTGTTGCAGAACACCGGTATCGGCGGATGCAATGCTGATACTGGAGTCATGAGTGCGACTGATGTTGGTACTTGGTTGTGTTGAGGTTAAATGACACTAGTCTTGGAGTTTCTTGCAACATCTTGCTCTTGATTCATCATCTTCCTCTTGTGATAGTTGTCCTGCTGGCGGTAGGTAGCTTCTAAATTGAGTGCCTTTGGATGGATCTTGTTGGAATTTGGTTCCTCTGATTCTTGGGATAACTTGGTAGAAGTAATCATGGTCCTACCTTCCTTGGCTTGGATGAGAGCGGCTTGAAATTGTTCATGTTACTGCTGTGATATAGAGGTCAACATTGTCTTCGGAGGGCATTGGGCCGGATAATGATCTTTATTCTCACATAAGTGACGGGTAATATTGTTTATTGCACATTCTTCGAGTGAACGATTTCCTTCACAGCTTGAGCAATTGATTTCGTACTTACTAGCACTATGCTCTATCTCTTCAAAACAACAACAGGCACAATCCTTAGACTTGATTGTTGGGTTGAGCCACAACTGCCTTGGGTTAGCCTGAGCTTCTTTTGTAAGGTCATGACTTGCTTGGCTTTTTATGACAGGCTTAGGAATCATTGCTATTGGGTGAGACATCTGAGGCTCTTCCGATCTGTCTTTCAATGCTGAAGCTGCTTGTGGTGCCAATATTTCTTGTTTATGCAAAGGAAATTGCTTGACAAAGTATCCTTCCTTGCCACAATAGTTACAGACTTTATACTGGATCAACTTCCTTTGGGGACACTTGGAGAAATAGTGTCCCGTGCCATTGCAGTTAGCACAATGATTATCCTATTTTGGCTTTTCCTTTTGGGGACATTCGCAGGCAAAGTGCCCTTGTTCACCATATCTGTAACAGATAACATACTTCCCTGAGTGGTGACTTTCAGGAAGAAAGTAACTCTGGTCATCAGAATAAGGTTCATCCAGTGGCTGGATCCTTGGTAACTCATTTTTCTCCCTTTCTACTATACTCCTAGGAACATGAGAGTGACGAAAAGCTGCTGAAAACTCAGCCCAGGTAATATCTTGTGGATTCTCATGGGTTGCACGGTAATTCTTCCACCATTCTGCGGCAGTACCTTTAAGTTGGTGTGCAGCATACAGAACTTTCTCACGGTCATCACACCGGGTAATGGCAAGCTTCTTTTCAGTTGAGCGCGGCCAGTCATCTGTATCTAATGGCTCGGAGGAGCTAGAGAATGTACGTGGATGAGTCCTCATGAATTCTGCCAGCCTGGATTGAGGGAGAGCTGGTGGTGGTCGCGGTGTCGTGACAGCAGCTTGGCTGTTCTGGTTCATCCTGGACATAAAAGAAGCGATGGTATGGTTTTGCTGGTTCATCATGTTGGGTAGGGCTACAGCAGCCTGGTTCTGGTGAGTCATTATCTGGTTCATATTTTGCATCATTGCGCTCATCAGCTGAGTTTGGGCTACCATGAAGTGACCCAAACCCTGGTCTGCTACGGCTGCTGGAGGAGGTGGTGGGGGTGGTGTATTGGGATCCATGGGGTTAGCTTGGCTTGCGATGGTGCGGATCTAAACCATTTGCACAATTCTTCCTAGGTTTAATAGACGAGAGAGAGAAAGCACGATAGATAAGAGGAAAAAGCACAATAGACGAGAGGGAACATGAGAGAGAAAGACAGATCAACCTAATTGGGGAAGTCGGTTTAACCCAAAGGACGAATAGCCGGAAAGCTATTAAGAAGCAACAAAACTCGAGCCTAAAGGCCCTAATATACGAACTAATCGATACTACACTAGGAGGGTACCCCTACTAAAACACTTCTAATTTAACTTATTATGGATGATCGACTAGAAGCAAGGCTCGATCCTACAAAGATTACAGAGGTAAGAAAGATCAACTTAAATTTGTAAACCAAACTTCAGAAAAGGTAAGATGTAAGAATCTAAGAATAGGTGAGAAAAGATTAGAATAGACAAGAAAAGAATAGAATAAGATAAAAGAAGAATAACTATTCAAGTTAACTGGTTGGTTTGATTTAGAAAATAATTTTTGAAGTTTTGACTAAACGACCATGTTAACAATGGTTACGTCCTACAGTCGATATGACTCTGATACCACCTCTTGTCAGGACCCCGGGTATACAACCCCAGTACCCTCTGTGCATCCCGAACTAGTCCCATGATCAGTAGCTAGCTCGCACAGTTACAACAAAGATGTAATCATAACCATACAACCAAATAACGATGAAGCGGACAAATTAATATTACTTAGTAACAAAAAGACCTTATGGTCAAGTCTTACAGAGTTGCCACACAGGGCTTAACAGCAAAGACAACTTGCAGCGGAAACAAAATATCTCGTGGAGGCCATTCGACATGCCCACAGGCAATCGAGTTGAGGACGCGACCTAGTTCGCAAAGTCTTCAAGATACTCCTCTTCATAATACTACGAGTTCCTGGTTCTTACGTGGGATTAATCACATAGGCGCAGCCGTGAGTACTGAATGTACTCGGCAAGTCATAGGGAAATGTATGCAATTATTATTCATGCGAGGCTAGAAAAGGATAGCTTTATGGCTGTTTTGCGGAAAACAATGTTGACAGTAAATACAATAAGTAGATTGAAAGCACAATTTAAAATATTAATACATAAGTAATTCAGTTCTTTGAAACAACTAGAGATCAACCCAACCTTTCCATCCAAACCATCAAGTCCACCATTTTAATGAAAGCATCTACCCCTTGCGTGAAATCTCCGGGCATGTCTATAACCGGGGACACGACTATTTGAATAGTTTTTTGGGGCAATTTGCTCAATAACATCCCACAAAAATCAGAAGTTGGAAAATAACATCGATGTGTGGATGACATGTGGGTCCATGGCCCATATGTCATCCACACATTGGATGTTATTTTCCAATTTCTATCTCCACGTGGTGTTACTGAACAAATTAATCCAAGTTTTTTACACACTGCAGAGGTTGTACAGCTTTACCCACAAGACACGGCTTCTCTAGTTTGTTTGACATCCGTCGATACCACCGCTCACTACCTTACGTAAGTAGTCTAGAGCACGTGACAAGGTCTTTACAAAGCTCTATTTTGATTTGGTTCTAACGGGTCTTACTCCTGCCAGATTCATACCCCCTCTTGTGTCGTTCTCAACCAAAACAGGACCGACTCAAAGTATTGCTAATTAGTTGGTCAGGTCTACCCCATCCGGGACATGTGGTTGCACGGTATGACCTAGATAAATGGTTCAAGGTTAAGTCCTTAGTTGGCTGCTCAGACGAGACTATCCACGTCCCAATGTGCGTTACGGCACCCACACTCACCACCGCCCACTCGCCTGAGCATAAAATATTTTCGGTTCAACCCGGCCAAAGACCACCCTAACCTTGGCACAACATCTTTTAACAATAGTGGCCGAGCCACGATTCCATAATTTATTTAGTCATGTTTATTCATACGAGCATGTGATCATGAGTCCCAACGTACAACTATAGCATGGCTAAGCATAATATGATACACGTGTTGGTAATTTAACAATGTCCAACTAAAATAAAACATCCTAAGGTGTCCAAGGGTTCATGTCATTCAAAGATACATGTCATTTGCAATTTATCAAGGAGGCATACATCAATTAGACAATTATCTATTCCCGAAACCATTTAATATAAAACTAGCAATGCATGTCTACATCAAACAATATAGTTTTGTAAAATGGGTTCAACATGCTCAATGGTCTATGACTTGCCTTCGTTGAAGAGTTGAGGTGCTTCGGTCGTCGGGTCCGAGAAATCTTCCGAAACGCCAGAATCTACATGTGCGAAAAGAGCTAAATAAATAAAACAACTCTAAATAAATTCCAAATAAATACCAAATAAGCACTAAAAGCAAGAGGAGGATTTTAGATGAATTTAGAAATTTGAATCACTCAAATCGGAGTTCGAACGAAGAAGTTATGACCTCTGAAAGTTTGAAAATCAAGAAAAAGGAATTTTCCTAATTTTTGAAATTATTTTTCTAAAGGAAAAGGGATTTATTGCGCCAGCTGACGTCAACAGTGGAATTTAAATTTCTGGCTGAATTATTTTTCCGAAGAAAAGGTGGGAAAAGCCATGTGGAAATTAGCGACTAGGCGTTGCGTTAGCAAAGGCGACATGGTGCCGATCGGGGCGCCGCGTGGCGGCCGCGTCGACCGAGCCGATGGTGCTCGGGGCCGATGGTCACTGGCGTTTGGCTGGGCTCCGGTGATCGGCGAGGGTGTCCAGAGGATGAGGGCGACGCGGCGTAGCTAATGCGCACTGTCTTGACGACGCAGCACCAAGGGATGGCCAGCGACGAGGAAGAGAAGCGGCGGCGGCAGAGGTCGAAAGCGGCGGCGGTGCTCCGGGAGGCTTTCGACGAAGGGGAGGCACACACGGGGGCGACGGCGAGCTGGCGATGCCGAAGCCGGGGACGATGACGACGGAGGAGGCTCGGAGACGGCGCAAACAACGACGGCGAGCTTCGGCGGCCGTCGGTGAAGAACTCCGATTGCGGCCGGAGGAGAGCGAGAGAGGGCGAGGGAGAAGGGGGAAAAGAGAGAGGAGCTCGGGGCAGAGCTGGTGCTCGCCTTAAATAGGCACGGGAGGATGAGAGGGGTTGGCGGGGCGCTCTGCGGCGGTGAAGTGCAGTGCGGGCTCGCGCAGCATGGGGCGATGACAGGGCACGGGAGCACACGCGGGTGGCAGCAATGAGTGCGGTGGAGTACACCGCACTCAATGCGTGTGTCAGGGTGGCGGCGACGGGACGGAAGCGGCTGGCGCAAAACGCGCGCACGCGTGCGGCGCGGACGCGGCGGCGACGGGTCGGGAGGTAGACGAAGACATCGGAGACGACGGGGGCTGACAAGGCGGGCCCACCGGTCAGCAAGAGCGAGGGAGGCACGGGTAGTGCGAAGGCGAGCCGTTCGATTGAAACCGGACGGTCCACAATGGATGAGGTGATCGGCGCTTCCGAACGCACGATGCGATCATGATCGTTGGATCGAGATCGGACGGCTGGCAGAGGAGGAAGGCAGAGGCACGCGCGGAGCGGGCTGGAACGGGCCGTGCGAGGGAGAGGGAAAGATGGTCTGGAGGAGATTTGGCCCAAAGCTTTTAGAGGATTTAAAAAGGATTTTCGATTAAAGAAATCCCGAAAAAGCAAAAAGACTTTTAGAAATTAGCTAATAAAGTCTAAAAATTCTAGAAAAATTCACAGAAGTCCCTTGAATTATTTAGAACTTAATAAAATACTTTTAACTATACAGAGTTCGATTTACTCACATTAAATTATTTTTGATTTATAAAATTTTAGTTATTTTTATTTTGAAATTTTCAAAAACTTAGCAAATTTGGGATGTTACATTCAACCTCTCCAAACAAAAAAAACCTCGTTCTCTCCACCTCCTTCCCTCGAGTTTTTGGCTCATTTGGCCTCTTTTCCAAATGAAATAGCAAAACTAGCCCCCCTGCGAATGAAATGACAATAATGGCACCGTTATCTCACGATTTTGCTGCGAAACCGACATGCTGTGCACCCAGACTGTACAAACGACCTAGCATGAACCCAAACCACGGTATGTGGCCTACGCACATTCCTGCCACAGACTAGGAGCACGATAGGTACACTGAGCCTAGAATGTCACCTAAACTACTCTAGCTATCAATTTGAACATTAATTAACATTAAATTATAGCAAGCATGCATAGATTAAAACTCCATCAGTGTGGGTCACATGATAAACAAATAATTCAAAATAACTACATAAAAATAAAAACTCGCATCTTGTTAACATGTTACCAAGACAGCTCAGGGCACATGCTCCTGAGAAACACCCGGGATACCCTCACCCGAGAAATGCTTGGGATGCTACACCCAAGTCGCGCTTGTGAAACATGTACTCAAGAAACATCGAAACCATGCTCCTGGTACATAGGATGTCAACAATTAATAATAATAAACTACTATCAAGAAAATAAGAACCCAATCAATAAACTAGGCATTTAATAGAACAAATTGAATTGAACTAATAATTAATCAACCAAAGTTCCAACTATCAATTCCAAAATAATCAAGCCCAATCATGAATAAGTCCCGAATGAAATAATTATGTCACTAGATTATAGTAAGCAAGCTAATTGATAATGATTGTGTGATTGATGCATGTGATATTTGTGTGCTACTCCATCCCATGCATGTCGCCGTCAACAATTACCTAAAAGCAACAACAAAAGCAAGAGTGAGTCCAAAACTCAACAAAAACAAGATAGAATGATAACAAATAGTTTATTATTCATTTTAATCATCATCATTATCATACACATATTAAAGTCTCATCAATGTCATTCTCATTTTTCATGTTCTCAAATTTCATCAATTTCATTCTCATGTACTCAAATCTCATATATGCAAATGCCAATGATGCAACTCAATAGCTGATACTGGTATAGCGGAGTGTCCACCCGCCGATAACACACTCTTCCCCCACCTTCCTGATAGTGGGATCCCTACCTCTGTAGGACTTTAACATGAAGCACGCCGGAATATCCATAAACATGGCATTACTCACCGCCCTAGCCCTTATGCAAGTGAATGATGCAATTGTTCATTATTCATTATTAACATTACCATGTCATCCCCATGGTAATTGCATCATCATATAATAATCTCATTAAATCATCAACATTTCATGTCATCAATGTTTCATGCCATAATCCCATTGAATAATTATTATCATAAATCATGGCATTTAATTAAGCAATAAGGAGAATGAATAAATATCTTATTAATTCAATGGTAGAGACAAGGGTTGACAAACCGATGTCCACTGCTCTACAAAGCACTTGCCTTTTAACCTCTTGAAACTGAGTGATGCAAATGTGGCATTGTACTTGAGGCAACGCTCCCTAAATAAATAATCAATAATACAGTCAAAATATGCCACAACAGCACCAAATCATCAAACAAAATACTATTGTACCTATACGCAAAACCGACACTCTTAACCCAACTTCACCGGACAACCTACTTGCTGCCCTAGTGATCAAACAATCATAACTTTCATCTATAAACTCCAAATATAGTAAACCATATGTTTTCTGGAAACTTCACGAAATCACCCACAATATATGCAAAACTTTTCAATTTGTCATTTTGGTCCCCGTTTCCAACCCCGAATGTTAAACCAGAAATTATCAAAACAATCGACTTCATATTTTATATCTATTTTTCTATAGCATGAAAGATAATAAACAATGATATTTCTGAAATCTAATGAGAAATATCTAGCTTATTCTATTTATGACCACAATTGATGAGGACATCACTTCCATGCATACAACCAACACTCCTCACAATAGATCTGAACCTATGCACTTGCAAGGTCCAATCACAAGAGCTCGTGCACGTCAATTGAACCATCAGGTAACTTCGTTTCTAGGAGTGCATTTTATTTCTAATAAGATTATGTTGCTACCTAATGCATGTGGTGTTCTTTTAATCAGGAACTTAGGAGCTGATCATGAAGAGAAGCTTGTGCAATCCAATTCGGCCACTGGAGACAACACTGACTTCAAATGTTCATAACTTTCACATACAGACTCCGTTTGAGGCGCACGAGTAGTTGATTGAAAGCTTATTTCATCCTCTTTCCAACGGATCTAGCCTCACCTCCAAATTCCTTCTGAGCGCATCGCAATTGCCAAAAGAGTCAGAAGCTATTTTTGAGTCAAACTTGGGCCCATGGGCCTTGTAACCCTAGGCAGCCTGTATTGTTCACGTGGGTACTATTCATGCATGAACAGTACCACTGCCCCCTTATTTCACTTCTCCCTCCTATACATAGTGGCCACTGTTCTTAGGGTTTGGTGGATTTCGTTTGCTTAGTTTCTCCATTGTTCAAACTCTTGTTCTTCGCTTGTGTCAACTAGACCAACCGTAAAGAACATCTGCAGAATCCCACCTTTTGAACTCAATTATATATTTGCAATTCAGATTGCTTGTTACTTCATTCTTGCTTGTTCTTCGATTGCTTGCAGGAATTGATCCTCGTGATCAGGTCAATCGGGTTTTTGGCACGGTTGATAACGACTTGGTGATTAGTTCAGCGATTGCTTGGTTCGTACGTGCTGCGTTCGTAGCCTAGATCGTGAGATTTAATCATCACCCAATCGGAATTTATCCTTCTCATCGAAAGATCGAGACAACTACAGTTCATCAAATGATATCAGAGCTAACTACATGCTAAATGGGTAGAGTTTATTGAATCGTTCCCATATGTTATCAAACACAAGAAAGGGAAAGAGAATGTTATTGCTGATGCTTGGTCTAGGTGTTATACCATGTTATCTCAACTTGATTGTCGATTTTTTGGCCTAGAAACAATTAAAGAACTTTATGCTCAAGATGATACTTTTACAGATGCCATGCTGAATTGTACAGAGGGAAAGAGTTGGAATAAATTTATGTTGAAAGATGGATTCTTGTTTAGGGCTAACAAGCTATGCATTCCAGCTAGCTCCGTTCGACTTTTGTTATTATAGGAGGCGCATGACGGAGGATTGATGGGACACTTCGGTGTCAAGAAGACTGAGGACATTCTGGCCGAGCACTTCTATTGTCCTTGAATGAGGCACGACGTTGAGTGCTATGTGTCTCGCTGCACTACATGCAATAAAGCTAAGTTCTGACTTAATTCACACGGTTTATATATGCCTCTTCCTGTGCCTAGTGTTCTTTGGGAGGATATTTCAATGGACTTCATCTTAGAACTGCCTAGAACAAAGAAGGGAAGAGATAGTGTTTTTGTTGTTGTGGATAGATTTTCTAAAATGGCCCATTTGTTTTTCTGAGAGATCGTTTGCCTACATGGAGTGCCCAATACTATTATTTCATATCGGAATGTGAAGTTTTGGAGTCACTTTTGGCGCACCCTTTGGGCGAAATTGCGGATCAAGCTGCTGTTTTCTACTACTTGTCACCCCCAAACGGATGGACAAGCTGAAGTTGTCAACCGCACGTTATCCACTATGTTGAAGGCTATTTTGAAAAAGAACTTAAAGATGTGGAAAGAATGCTTACATCATGTAGAGTTTTCTTACAATAGATCACTACATTCTACCACAAAAATGAGCCCTTTTCAGGTAGTATATGGCTTTAATCCTCGTGCTCCTATTGATTTATTGCCTATGCCTACTTCTGAAAAAGTAAATTTAGATGCTAAGAAGCGTGCTAAATTTGTCCTTAAACTACATGAAACAACTAAAGAAAACATAGAGCGCATGAATGCTAAGTATAAGGTTGCTGGTAGTCAGGGTAGAAAGAGTTTAACTTTTGAACCTGGTGATCTCGTTTGGTTACATTTGCGCAAAGATAGATTTTCTAAATTGAGAAAGTCTAAGTTGATGCCTAGAGCTGATGGTCCATTCAAGGTGTTAGCTAAGATTAATGATAATGTATATAAGCTTGATCTACCTGCAGAGTTCGGGGTTAGTCCCGCATTTAACATTACAGATTTGAAGCCATATTTGAGTGAGGAAGATGAGCTTGAGTCGAGGACGACTCAAATGCAAGAAGGGGAGGATGATGAGGACATCACTTCCATGCATACAACCAACACTCCTCACAATAGATATGAACCTATGCACTTGCAAGGTCCAATCACAAGAGCTCGTGCACGTCAAATGAATTATCAGGTAACTTCGTTTCTAGGAGTGTATTTTGTTTCTAATAAGAATATGCTATTACCTAATGCATGTGATGTTCTTTTAATCAGGAACTTAGGAGTTGATCATGAAGAGAAGCTTGTGCAATCCAATTCGGCCACCGGGGATAGCACCGACTTCAAATGTGCATAACTCTCACATACGGACTTCGTTTGAGGTGCACGAGTACTTGATTGAAAGATTATTTCATCCTCTTTCCAACGAATCTAGCCTCACCTCCAAATTCCATCTGAGCGCACTGCAATCGCCAAAAGAGTCAGAAGCTATTTTTGAGTCGAACTTGGGCCCATGGGCCTTGTAACCCTAGGCAGCATGTACTGTTCATGTGGTTACTATTCATGCATGAACAATACCGCCGCCCCCTTCTTTCACCTCTCCCTCCTATACATAGTGGCCGCCGCCCTTAAGGTTTGGCGAATTTCGTTTGCTTAGTTTTTCCATTGTGAAAACTCTTGTTCTTCTCTTGTGTCGACTAGACCAACTGTAAAGAACCACTGCAAAATCCCACATTTTGAACTCAATTATATATTTGCAATTCAGATTGCTTGTTACTTCGTTCTTGCTTGTTCTTCGATTGCTTGCAGGAATTGATCCTCGTGATCAGGTCAATCGGGTCTTTGGCACGGTTGATAACGACTTGGTGATTAGTTCAGCAATTGCTTGGTTCGTACGTGCTACGCTCGTAGCTTGGATCGTGAGAGTTAATCATCACCCAATCGAAATTTATCCTTCTCATCGAAAGATCGAGACAACTACAGTTCATCAACAATTAAATTATTTTATCTAATGTATGTAATTAACCCATCTTTACGAATGCTGCCATTGACAGTGGATTTCTAGATAGCAACCTTCCCAAGGCCATATCTTTTTACTCCTGACTCCGAAATTAATTACCTAGACCTTTCTGAAAAGCTACTAAAATTTCCTACAACTTTCCTAACTAGATCAAATCTTGATTTTGGGCATATATGCCGCAAATCCCCTCGTAAGGTTCTACAACATAGTTCAACGAACTAGGGCATCACACAATATCTACCCCCGCAACCAAACCAATCTACAACTTGATTAAACATTACTCTACGATCAATCTAGAGATTATAAGGTCGTTGCCCATGAAAATTTGACGAAAAACGAAGATGAGATCTGAAGCCCTAGATTTTCCTTCTCTTCTTCTTCCTCTCCTTCCTTCTTCTTCTTTCTTCCTCCTTCCTTGTGGATCTCCTTTGCTAGTCTCCTCTACTCCATGGCAGCAACAGCACACGAGGAGGTGGCTAGGGGCATAGGAGGGCAGCTCGGCAGAGGGAGGCGTAGGGGAGGGAGGTGGCCAGGGTTGGAGGGAGGGGCGGGCGTCAAGGAAGGGGAGCACAGTGGGGGCACCCCTGGGGTCCTATTTAAAGGACAAGGGGCTAGAGGGCTGTGTCTTGGACGTGGTATGGTTCAAAACAATCGGCATTGAATTTAATTTGGAATACACTTTGAATTCGAGTCGGTTTTCCGCTTTCCTTCTGTGTAGCAAACATTCCAGAGGCCATAACTTTCTCTCTCTGACTCGAAATTGAGTGATTCTTTTTTCTCATTTAGTTAATTAAGAGTACTTCAACTTTATATTTGTCGAGGTTTTTCTGAAAACGCTGTCTTCATTGCCCAATTTGCCTTGAAAGTTAACTCTATTGCGGACTCTAGTTCTCTGTGTAGCCTGCCTTGCGGGCCTCATATCTCACACATCAGTACTTTAAATTAGGTTAATGAGGACTCTAAATTGGACTATGCGAAGATATCTACAACTTTTTAGTTATGAGTTTTTGCATTTGAAACCGTTTCAGTCGCGAAAATCATGTTGCTAGATGATGGACAAATTTAGTCCCGTTTCTTGGCGAGGTAAATATGGAATCTCTTAATCTCCTTATATTATCTTTAAATAAAGGGAAAATTAGGTCAGTAACATCGCGTTAGAGCATAATTAGAGGAATGACACTCCGTTCGTCTCGGGCTGGAAAATAACATCGCGAACATCGAAAAATTAAATAAATGACATCCTGGCTTTTTCTTACAAAAATAAATAAATATAGAAACTGAGCTCAAAAAAATATCAATGACACTCCGTTCGTCTCGGGCTGGAAAATAACATCGCGAACATCGAAAAATTAAATAAATGACATCCTGGCTTTTTTTTTACAAAAATAAATAAATATAGAAACTGAGCTCAAAAAAATATCAAATTTTTTGTGGAGTCTCCTGACATAGTTTAATTGCTTGTGTATTTTTTTGAAAATTTTTTACGTTCTAATTTTGTCTATAAAATTTATTTAAATATACTGTTTGTAGGGATTTCCTGATATAGAAAATGAGGTCAAAACATTATAATTTTTTCTAGGCTCCTTACATAGTGGACTTGATTGTGTAATTTTTTAATAGAATTTTACAAAATTAAGAAATGCAATATCATAATGTCCACCGTGTGAGGAGTCTAATATTTCATAATGTAAGGACATTATGAAATTATATTAATTAATTTTGTAAAAATTCTAGAAAAATTACACAATCAAGTCCACTATGTAAGGAACCTGGAAAAAAATTCATAATGTTTGGACCTCATTTTCTATATTAGGAAATTCCTACAAAAAGTATATTTAAATAAATTTTAGAGACAAAATCAGAACGTATAAAGTTTTGAAAAAATACACAAGCAATTAAACTGTGTCGGGAGACTCCACAAAAAAATTGATAACTTTTTGAGCTCAGTTTCTATATTTAAATTTTTTTGGAAAAAGCTAGGATGTCATTTATTTTATTTTTCGACTTTCGCGATGTTATTTTCCAACCCGAGACGAACGGAGTGTCATTCCTCTAATTACACTCTAATGCGATGTTACTACCTAATTTCCCCTTAAATAAATGGGGGGTATTATAGTGCACAGGCCACCTGCCGTGGTTTGGGTACATGGTAGGTCACCTGCCGTGATTTGAGTGCACGACATGTCAGTTCCGCGGAAAAATCGCACGGTAGTGATGCCATTTTTGTCATTTCATTCGTGAAGGGGCTAGTTTTGCTATTGAAAATCAAAATCATGCCATTTTACCAAAAGGCTCCCTCCCCTCCACCCTCTCTCTCCTTCCAGATCCAATCCGTTGACGCCTGGCCCCCTCTCCTCAAACTTTAGCGAGCTTGTCGGCGAGGAAAGGGGGACCCACCCTTTCTTTTCCCTTGTACATAGATTGGAGACTTTGGCTATTTTGGCAGTGTTTAACGTCGAAATTGCAAATCTAGCCTCACCTTAGTGAAATGCCAAAAATGTCCCGAGTGACATTTGTCGCTTGCCGAGAGCCGAGCGAGCGCATAGTGGCACATAGTGCGCCGATCCAAGCGCAGCACCATGCGAGCATAGTGATGAACAGTACTACAAACAATAAACAACACTATTTGACACTATTTGCAAAGAGTGCCCCCTAAAATATCCCTTGCGCAAAGTTGCGGTGCCCCAGAAGCACGACAGTCCAGTGCAGGGCATGGGGTGCCATTTTTGCCATTTCACGGAAGAGAGGGCTATATTTGCTATTTCATCACATAAAAGTGCCAAATGAGCCAAAAACTACCTAGGTTGGTTAGGATTTCCACTCTCTAGTTTCCCTTATGTGCTGTTCCCATCTTGAGTCTTCTTCCTCCTTGATTTTTCCCTATCTGGGTTGCCATTGTGTGAGGACCCCGGTTTATTCGGCTTGTAATACTTAACCATCCACTTGGTCCTAGCATTACAAATCAAATAAACCAAGTCTCGAGATATGTATACTTCCCAGAAATGCAGTATACACACCCCGTTACAAAATCATGCATCAATTCCATTCATTCACATAGAACCGAAGCAAGCGACAAACCAGAAGACATACATAATATAAAGATATTACAAAAGAGGGGCCGACCGGCCAAATGTCATACAAATAACTAAGTAAACATCGGAAGCAAAAAGGCCATAAGATGGTGATAAACAAAAGCCAATCAGTGTGCCTTTAACCCACAAGGCAACCAACCGGACCGCCAAGCTAGTCGTCAAACCCGCAGCACATCTCATAAAAGTGAGGCCCTTGGGGCTCACCTTCTTCCTTTGCAACAAATAACATTAAGCAAAGCAAATGAGTACAATAATGTACTCGCAAGACTGACATGTGGACTAACAGACCTATACATATGCTACATGCATGCTTCTTTGAGTGGAGGCTGTATGGCTCATTTTAGCATAAAGCAATCTTTATTTGCAATAACGTAATACATTTTAAAAGCAAGTTTGCAATTCATTTTTATTGTTGAAATAACAGCAAGAACAACATAATAACAATAGATAGATGACAACACCATCCTGGAAGTGACTAACCCAATAGTCACCACAACAATAGCATGAATTACCCATTCATACCACCCATGTCAAGTTTTAAGTTTTTAAAAGGTTGTAGTCTAGTTCTCACGGGGCGTATCCGAGCGTGTCCATGACCTAGGACGAGGCTATTCAAATAGATCAAACCCTGCAGGGGTGTACCAATGTACCCACACTTCAGACCGCCTTTAAGCCACATGATTAGTACACTTCCAAAGGTATGCCGGCACAGCTAAGTCCTACGAGATATTTCCAATATTGTGTATCAACTACGAGTCGCTCATATGGACCGAAGTCCATACGCTTACATTGTAAAGCCAAAAGTCAACTACCCTATAGGGGTAAAGCTTTCGAACAACTACAATGCTCCACACATAACCCCCTCATTTTACCACAACACAACACACACACGCCCACCTGCGACTCGTAGCTAACACACGCCAAAGTACTAAGTCAAGAGAGGTCCCATTCCCTCTAGTGTGGTTAGCACGCAAGAATGCTCAGAACGGTGGCACAAGTAACTCGATCCTTAAATGACTAGGGCACCATTCCAGTCACACCCAAAAATCACACCATCTTACCGTTGTGCCCAAGTCCAAATTGTTTTGTTTTTAGTTTTAGTTTTGCAGTTTAAACATAGCACAAAGCTGAAATATAGAGATCATAATAAGTTTGTGTGATCAAGGTTATCGACAAGTCGATAACCGCCCATTTCTACCGAACTAAGCATGGCTAAGCAGTTTAATTCGTATCTACTAAGTGACAAGAGATCATCCAACGAACTCTAATCACAGCAAAAAACCTAGGCTCAGGTAGTAGAGGAATATCATTTACCTACAAATTATGCAACTAAAAGGGCCCACTAATCAAACCATAATTTAACAACAAAATAGCAATGCATACATACAAGTTGCAAACAAAATATTAGTTTTGAAAATAAAGGGATTAACATGATAAAACTACTTGCCTTGCTGAAGTTGCTCAATATATTGCTGAGGATCACTCTCGCATTCAATAATTTCATCGGATCCTATCGAAAGAATCGAAAAGACCAAGAAAATCCAATAAGAACAAATAATACCAAACACTTGGGCAAACAAAATCATCCAAATGCTATGAAACTTTCACAGAAGGTAGAGCAAGGTTTTAAACTAAGGTAGAAACAAGAATCAATTTAATTGGATGAAGCATGAAAAAGTTATGGTTAAAATAAGTTAATTCGACTGGAATTGTCACAATTAAATTAAATTGGGGTTACTGTTAAAAAATAAATTTCTAGAAGGTTGGTGAATATGAACATTTTATGGTAGATCGATACTGACATTATAAGGATAACAAAAGTGGTTTCATCTTATTTGAAGCTAAAATGAATTAGTTATGATTTTTCTAAGTTAAGACAATTTCATGTTGTAAACAATTTATTGTGGAATTTTCTACTGAGAGCATGATCTTAAGATTTGATGTTATGATCTTATGACTTAATGCTAAGTACATACTAATGATTTTTTAAGCTTTAATCCCTTTTCCAATTTGTAATATCTAACCCAATGACCAAGTGCTACTGTTGATAACACCTAGGTCAATGCATAAGGTCTACTGTTATTTGATAAACAATTAATCTAACTCTTGCCCTCTAAAAACTTTACTCCTTAGGATTGAAATACTACTGGCTGGTCACTAAGAGGTTTACTTAACCAATCTTTGCATTTGACAAAGTTTTAGCTCCTGTTTGTATTAGAAAAGCCAATAGCTCACTAATTGATGCAACATTTGCCAGGTTGCCTCAGATGGTTTTAGAAAAATCCATTATTAATTTTCAGATTTGGGCACTCCTGCTAGCTCTGAACATTCACCACTCTATAGGTCCTTTCCAGACTTAGATGCTATTAGCTAGATGATTGCCAAGAGACTAAAAGAATCGAGATAATTTCTAACTACTGACTTAGCAAGGTTACTAACCTATTGACAAAACTTACTATTTTCAGATTACTGCTTATGCACTACAACAGAGAAGTTGACTGAAATTGAGTTGCTGTCAACACAATTTTCTCACTGGACTCCCTAATTCACATGCTAAATAGGTTTTAGTAATCTAATGGTTAATCAAAAGGTTTAAGCAATTGCATTTAGTTAATCTCACTGGGGCTCTACTTCTCAGAACTCAAACACTAATTTCCTTAGCTAATTACTGAACAAAGTTCACTGACAAAACAACTTTTTATCATATCATCTCTTCTCTGTTTTCCAGTTCAAACGCAGAGAACAGCTTCAGAGATTAAACTAATGTCTAAACTTCTTTTGAAACTCAACTTCAAATTTGATAGACCATTTAGAGTGATCTAAATACATTGACATAATTGGTTAGCCGAAAATGGTTTGGTTTAAGAGAGTGAGCCCCACTGTCAGCCACAAAGAGCGCAAGGGAGGAACAGGGGAGGCTCTGGCCGAAATGGGGCTGTGGTCGTCACCGGCGGTGGATCTGCGGCGAGGCGGTGGCGAGGACCAAAATGGGTCGCCCAGAGGCTACAGGAGCTAGGGGTGGCGACTTGGTGGCACGGGCGGCACTATGGTGGCGCGGCGATGGCGAGCGGCGGCCGGCCGTGGAGGTGGAAAGGGGGAGACAGGCGGCGGTGCGTTGGAGCAGACTAAGGCGCATAAGCACCGCAGTGGTGCGTGGAACTCACCCGAGTAGTCGGCGCAGGCGAAGGGTGGTCGGAGTGGTCCGGCGACGGGAGCCTGCGGCGGCACGGGGAGGTCATCGTGGAGAGCTCCCTGTGGAGCACGAGAGAGCGGGTGAGTGATGGGGTGAGGAAGAGGGAGTCTAGGGAATGCTCACGGAGGAAGGAATTGAGCTGGGGCTCGCTGGAGGAGACGTGACGACGGTGGCGGCGGTTTTGGCCGGACCCGAAGAAGAAAGGAGGCACACGGCTCCTCGGTGGCGATTTCCTCGAATTGACAGAGGGCTTCGACTCCTTGCGATGAATGCCGCGGACGTGGACGCGTCTAGAGTGGAAGGGATCACCGAGTGGTGGCGTGCTTAGAGGCGGCGCGGCCACACGAATGGCATTCGGGCTTGGAGCTCAATTGAGCTCGGGGAGGAAGGAGGGTGGAGAGGGAGCGGCAAAGAAGTGGAGAAGGGTGAGGCGAGCTCGGCACTCGGCTTAAATGGGGGCGAGAAAGGAGGAGTTCCTCGCGAGAACTCGAGCTGCTTGCTCCTTGGTAGTGGCAGTCTTCCCGCAATTTCTCGGCGTGGACGGAGAGTGGAGCGATAGCGTCGGTAGGAGAAGAGCTCTGGTTGGTCGTCTTCGGCGGTGGCGCGACGGAGCTGACGGAGGGAGACGGAGGAAGCCGGGAGGCGTGGCGCGCTCCCTGCGGCGTCGCAGCATGCGGTGGCCGCGTGGGGAAGAAGGGCCCGCGGGTGGGGCCCGCAGGTCAGCGGCAGAGGGGAAAGGTGGTGCGGGTCAGCTGGTTCGGCTGCAACAGCGGCTCAACTGGCTCAGCCCGAGGAACAGTGAGGAGAGAGGAAAAAGAGTTTTTCTGATTTTTAGAAAATGGCTGAGAAGGTTTAGTGAATTTTTAGATATAGAATCCTAGCTCCAAAATTCAAGAAAATCTTAGGGCATGAAGAGGACCTAGTGAATATTATGATGTAAAATTTATAGGATTTTTCATGTATTATATTCTTCTCTAGAATTATTTGAAGTTCCTCTTTTGGATGTTTGACTTTCAATTTTCTTATTTGACTATCAGAAAAAATAGTAAATTAATTCTAGAAATATTGAATTTTCGTAGGTGAGTTTATAAGGTGTTACAGAGCATAGGAAAAATATTTCCAGGTACTGTTCACAAGTTTGGTTTGTACTTTAAATTCAAAACCAATTTGATCATGCAAATTAAATAGAGAAGAATTAATCTTCAAAAATTCCAGAAAAAATCAAACAAGTAAAATAGAACAGTTGAATCCAAATAAAGTATTTCCACATCCGAAACCTTTTTAGCTTTGCCCCAAATTCAAGTTGGACTTTTGAATTGGATAAGGGGTATCAGATTACTAGGTTTTAACAGATTTGCTTTGCAATAAAAGTTTTTTAAAAAATCCAGAATTTCACAAATGCATATTAGATGCTTAACTAATCCAACTTAGGGATTTTGGGCTGTTACACATTTTGAGCCCCATCTTCCTCTATGCCGGAAAGCTATATTGGTCTTCAATGCCACCCTCTATGGTATCGAATGAAACCCTTTATATCGAGTTAGGATTGTTGCCTAGAGGTTACCAGCAGCAGCGGTGCTTCCCCGAAGCCACCTTTGTGGTGCAGTTGTTCCTCGCTGATGGGCGCCATGGAGATCTTCACGGTCATGTAGGTCGCGCTGGGCGAGGCGGTGGCCGCGTCCGTCCTTCTCCAATGATGGTCTTCCCTGTCGGCAGGCAAGCTCTGAAGTCTGGACAACCTCGGCCATGGCACCGCTTGTTACCTATGCCTTGGTGATGGTGTACATCTTCCTTGGAGCCATTTGCCTAGGTGTGTCCCCCTTTACGGGTTGTGGCGTCAATCACCTACCTTGCCACTACCTCCTTTCGGCCGCCGTGGTCCACCATTATGCAAACCTAAACCCTCTGAAAATTTGCTAGCACAAACCCCATTTTATCCCACAAAAAACACTTCAATCTTGGCAACTTGAGGGCTGTAACTCCTAATCAATTAGCGTTGGAGATGACTCCTCGCCAAATCCAACTAGATCCCCAAGGGAGGCCCTGTTAGATATATGTGCACTATTGTGATTAGTTTAATACCTAAACCAATAATCAGTATAAAATCAACATATATACCAAGCATATTTCCAACTACGAACAATAACATGATTGTAGTATCAAGAGAAAATTGTATTGTAGGTCCCTAAACTTGCGAGATTGTGTCACTTAGCTCTCTGAACTTGTATTTTACTTTCTCAGCCCGCTGAACTTGCAAGGTTGTGTCACTTAACTCCCTAAACTTGTAGTTTACTTTCTCAGCCCCTTGAACTTGTGAGGTTGTGCCACTTAGCTCCCTAAACTTGCGTTCAAGCGAAGTTCATCGGATGCGATGCCAGCGACTTCGTCGAGTCCGGTGGACTCGTTGCCGCCCCTTTTCGGCCATGTTCATCGTCCCCGTTACCTATTGTCGACAAAAACGGATTCTTCGGGCCCGGGAACGCACCGTGCTCGCATCTTCACCAGAACTCCACCGTCGCAGCTTGTCGTCGCCCTCGCCCTTGCTGTAGGACCAAGGATAACTAACTAGAGGGGGGTGAATAGACGGTTTTTAAAACAAAACAAATTTTTAGCAAGTAATGTGATGAAATTCAATTTTACAATTCAAGGCCTAAATACTCTAAGTCTTTCTAAGTGAACTAATTTCTCTAGATTAAGCTAAACAACTTGATTAATATATATATATATATATATGCACTAAAAGAATAGT
The DNA here is from genome assembly GCA_036346255.1 of Ampelocalamus luodianensis. Lineage (NCBI taxonomy): Eukaryota > Viridiplantae > Streptophyta > Magnoliopsida > Poales > Poaceae > Ampelocalamus > Ampelocalamus luodianensis. The sequence continues at coordinate 33,501 of JAYEVH010000247.1, forward strand.
GAAAAAGATAAACCACAATATAGAGACTTGCTAGTCTCTACTAATCCACGTTGAGGAAGCTTGAATGAATCAAGTCGGCTCCACACGAGCACACCCCTTGATCACTAGAGGTCTTCTCCACTCCGGAAAGGTGAGCTCAACCTTCACAAACACCTAGGTCTTCTCACAAGCTTCTTGAGAAGATCACCGAATCACCTTCTTCAAGCCATCTAGGAGGCGGCAACCTCCAAGAGTAATAAACCAACAATGATTTGCTTGAAGATGCTCAAGTGCCACAAGAATCAAACTCAACTCAATTGCACTTGGAGAAACCTCTACAACTTTTGCAAGATGGAACTTTAGCTCTCAAAGAGTAGAAGGAGAAGAAAAGGACTCAAGATTATTCAATTGAGATTCTAAAGACACCCTTGCTTCAGTAGGTGAGGTATTTATAGCCTCCACACACTTTACCAACTGTTGGCACTCGTGACTGTGCAACAACAGCAAATTCGATAAGTCCACAGGCACAAGGCCGGTCAGACCGGACTACAGTATAATGGTAAACTCTACAGTAATTAATGCTATAAAAACTATCCGTTATGCCAGGTCCGGTCAGTCCACCCACTCAAGATTCGATCAGACCAGATTCAAAGATTTATAAACCAAAAGATACATGCTACTAGAAAAAAATTGACCATACTACACTGACCGGGGGTCAGTCCGAGGTTACACTTATGGTCAGTCCGGGATGAAGAAATATGTAACAAGACCCAAAAACACTATTCACTAGAAAAAGCTGACTGCTTCTAAGACCCGAAGGTCCGGTCGGTCTGGCCCTCCAATAGCAGTCAATCCGGATAGCAAAATAGAGAAGAGTTGAAGCCAAAAAGAGAGTTTGGAAAATAACTGGCCACCCAACTCAGACCAAGGGTCCGGTCAGTCTAGCTTTGTACTTGTGGTCAGTCCGACCAGTAGAATTGCAAAAACAGAAGCTCTCTGGAAAAAGCTGACTGCAAAGATGAACCGGGGGTCCGGTCAATCCGACCCTCCAACTGCGGTCAATCCGGCCAAGAATTAAAGAACAGATGAATTGTGGTCGAAAGATCACAAAAAAAACCCAAGATTCAACCAAGTGAGTATGAGTATTGTGGCACACTTTGCTATCAAGCTACTAGCCATTGATCCCTTTTCATAGTACGGCCACCTATACTAGCAATCCGGTCTTTTACCCTTCATACTCCAAGACCGGTAAAACTATGAAAAGATCCTATTTGACTAATACCTTTGCCTTGAGCTAAACGATGTTGATATCCAAACTTGAGTAACTTTAATGCTCTTTATCTTTATCCAAGACTAACCTTTTCAATCACTTGACAAAACAAGTTAGTTCACAACACAAGGATGTCTTTAATTACCAAAACACTAAAATGTGGCCTATATTCTTCACTTGCCTCCTTTCAGTCGACCGTGAGAGAGAGAAGTACATTCCCAATGCTAGAGTAGGGGCACAATACTTCTCTCTCTCTCACGGTGATTCGCCAGCTCAGCCTTTTTTGTTAACAAATGACCAAATGGACTTCATGAATGGTGAGTAGCTTCTACACTGGCACTGGGATTGTGCTTCTCTCTCTCTCACGATCGACTTAGAGGAGGCAAGTGCGAGGGCAACGACAAGCTGCGACGGTGCAGCTCTGACGAAGACACGAGGATGGTACATTCCCGAGCCCAAAGAATCTGTTTTTGTCAGTGTGAGGTGACGGAGACAATGAACATGGCCGGAACGAGTGGCGACATGTCCACCAGACTCAGAGGGGACAAAGTCACCGGCTTCGCATTCGACAAACTTCACCTCAACGCAAGTTCAAGGACCTAAGTGGCACAACCTCACAAGTTCAGGGGGCTGAGAAAGTAAAATACAAGTTCAGGGGGCTGAGAAAGTAAAATACAAGTTCAGGGAGCTAAGTGGCACAACCTCGCAATTTCAGGAGGCTGAGAAAGTAAAATACAAGTTTAGGGAGCTAAGTGACTCAATCTCACAAGTTCAAGGACCTACAATGCAATTTTCTCTAATATCAAATACACCTATCTCATATATATGTGCTAATGAAGCAAAGCCTATCACATGAATTATACTAGCAATAGTAGAGAGCATCATCATCACATGACTAAATTCTAGTAAGAAAGATTTAACCTTGACAAAGCAGATCACCATGACTTACAGAGGATCGCTCTAGTGATGGTCATGGTAGAGTTAGATGCAAAGACGATGCAGAGCCAATGATGAAGGAAGCCATGAGCAATTGCGTGAACGCTTCCTAAAAACCTGATTTACCCCAACCTGTACAGGACCATGAGGGATGCTGGCTTCGAAGAACACTTCTCTCCCCCACGATGGTGCACACCAGCACAAAGATGGAGTAGTCAAGGCAGCACAACATAGAGGAACAGAATGACAATTGTTTCTCTCTCGGGTGTCTCAGGACAAAGAGGACGTCTCCTCATATAGACACTGACCAACTCATAAGGAAAGCAAAATCATCGTACAACAAAATTGGAAACCACATTAAAACTCAATTAATACGTGCCATAATAGCCTTACAAGATTAGTGGGATTCAAACGTTCGGTTTGAATCGTTCTTCTCCTTTCCAATTTGTTGCACATAGATATGCCATGTTATCATGCAGGATTATGAGGTGCAAAAAGAAGCTGCTGCTCTACACACAATTGGACCAAAAATCGCGTGATCCTCTCGACTCGAGCGTTGCTCCCGTTATCGTCTTGAGCTCGTCTTCCTCGATTACTCCCCACCTACTCTCCTTTGTCCTCCGCTTGACTCTTCTCCACCGGCCTCGCCGCCACGCCTGCCCCTGTCGGATTCCCACCTGCTCTACTAGGTAAGCCCTATCCCCACTAATCCGGTCCAATCTTGTAGTGCAATCCAATCTCTCAAGCTATTAATTGCTCTGGTTCTGCTCGTTGGATTTACGTTGACTGTGCAGCAATCTTGGCGATGTTTTAGTGTCAGTTGTTAATAATGGAATTTTCTTTCCCTATATTGTTGTAGAGATTGTTTAAGCTCCACCCATCTCTAACTTTAGGATTAAGCATACTTTTGGTCTCTCAACTTTTGCCCTAGTTTAATTTTCGTTTCTCATTTGCAAAACTGGGTAGAACACGTCCTTCAAATATCAAAACCACATAAATATTGTCCCTTTGCATGTATCACGAGTGGTTTTGTCCTATGTGGCATCCAACTCGGATCAAACCCAGCAATCTTCCACCACTTGGCCATGGCCTCACTTGTCAGCCGCTGCCCCCTGCTTGTTCTTCTTGATAGCTAGCGAACAAGAGAGAGCGAGAGTAGGGTAGTGCCACAGGAGGCGATGTACCCACACCGTGCCCAGTCTCATGCACGTCGTGACACGTGTGACTCTTCTTTGGCCTTGCCCTCACCTCACCCACTGCTCTTCCTCCTCCATCCCTCCCTCACCTTCCTCTTAGTTTGAAAAGTGAGCAAGGCACATATGCAGGAGGCGATGGTGGCGGTGAACAACGTGGAGGTTGTCGACTTTGACTCCGACGACTACGACCTCATGGACGACGCCGCCGCCGAGAACAACCCCTCCCTCATCCTCACCCTACGCCTCTGCTCCATCATCGCCGCTGACAGGGACGACTCCCCCGCCGCTGCCCGCAAGACCGACGTCGCGGGTTTAGCGAAGAGGCTATGGTCATGGTAAGCCAATCGGAAGCATATTAATGATCTTGGTTCGAGCTCCCGCTCTTCACCCTACCGTCGACTAAGAAGCCTGCCCTGCGGTCGATCTCCTCCATCGGTAAGCCTCCTCTCAATTCCTTGAAACCTTAGCATTCTCATCTCCCCAGGAAGCTCATGTGCCCGTCAATTGCAGCCTCCTGTCGTCGTTGAGCCATCGCCATGGTCCTCCATTGCCGCTGCCGCCACCGTGGTCTACCGTCGCCGTCACTTTCTAGTGAGTTTCCAGCATCGCTACCACCACCGTCAAACTCTACTCTCGTTCCATTTTTGGGTCACCACCACCTCGATGGCCGTCGCTCGCCACCGGTGAGTTCCATAGAGAGCCCTAAGTGCATCCCTGCTTTCTCTTTCTCTGTTAAAACAGAGAGCTTTGCCCAAACAAAAATCCCCAAATTCGCCATCCACACCGTTCGCCTCTCCAAATTGAAGCCACCATCTTCTTCCTCACTCCCTTTAAACCACACCAAGTTGCCCCTTCTTCATCTTCTTAACAAAGAGCCCCACTGCCCCATATTCTCTCCGTGCCGCCCACCTATTCTCTCCGTTCCAGGCCTCCACCAATTGCACCGTCCGTGTCATTACTGCTACCTCCTCCTCGTGAACCCTTCTATTCCCTCGTTCGTACCAGACCACTGCCAGAGCTCACCGTCATTGAGCGACCAATGTGGCACCATAGACCTTACCGTCGCTAGCCACGCATGCGCCAAGACTCCACCACAGGAGGGATCCTCGAGGTTGCGACGTACTTGTGCGCTCGCAGTTTGGGGTCGGATACCGTCGGAGTTCGCCACCGGCGAAATCCTTTGCCCACGGCTGCTGCCATTGCTTTCCCCATTCCGACCACCACCGACCTCCCCATCCTCACAAGCTGCTACAAAAGGGACAACAGTGTCCGAGAACGCGACGTGCTTGCCTCGTCACCACCGCCTAGCCGATGTAGCCTGCCACCCCCTACCTTGCTCCCAGGAAAGAGAGAGAGTACGAGAAGAAGGAAGAAGGGATTATGTGCAGCCACATGGGCTAAGTCAACGATAGATTAGATCCCATGTGGACGCCACGTGGGACAAAACCAGGCTTTATTGGGTCAACACCAAGGTCAAACAGGTGGAGGGGTAGAGTTTATCTGGTATTGAGAGATGTGGAACGAGTTCTACCCAGTTTTGCAAATGAGGGACGAAAATTAAACTAGAGCAAGAGTTGAGGGACCAAATATATACTTAATCCCTAACTTTATTTGTATCTGATCTATGCCCTACTTGTAGGAGAATAAGAACGTAGACAAAGGATGGCTGAGCGAAACACGCCTATGGTCTCTGAGGATGACTATGAGGTAAGGAAGGAAATAGTCCCAGTTCTTTGCTTTATTTTTTGTTGTTGCTATTACTCCCCACTTTTTTGTAGCAATCTAGTTTCAACTGGTTTAGTTTGTACACATGGTGGAGTTACTGCCTTGTTTGCAAATGCTAGGCTGCACATGCGACATCTTTTAACTACTGTAATCTTCAATTTGTTGATCACTTAGGCAGAATTGGAGTACCTTCTAATTTCTGGACGAGTTCAACTTGTGTTTATGCTTATACTTGGGGTCAGATTGGTATTTTCAAATCACTTGTCCGTAAATATCTAAACTTTTTAGGAGTTGTGCTTGATATTTGCTGTCATGGTGACCTGTGCTGCAAATTGATCAGAAGAAGCAAGCTACTGCCGATGTTCTTTTCCACTATTCATAGTTTGTTATGGTGTGCATTGGCGAGGGAGTTCGCCCAACTGATCTCAGGTTGCATCTTATGAAGGTATATTTATTATCTTGAGTTAAAGTTTTGTGATATCTCCATGTTGCGCATTTATCACCAATTCACCATGATGTTTTTTTAATGCCCCCCTAGCATACGAACATCTTATTCTTGTTAGAGTTTCTTATTTATGTATCCACGACAGTGTTTTGGGTGTCAACGTACTTTATTTTTTTTTCTTTTGATCCATTTTGTTTATATACCAAGGTTTATGACATTTTAGCCCTCAGAATTAGAAATAGTAAAATGTTCCAACAATCCATTAGTACAAGCAAAGTGCCAAAATGTTCCCAAAATTAATAGAGAGGTCAAGGCCTTTATATACTCAACACCTGTTATGTCTTAAGCTCTGAAGATTATAGTCGTGGTTGACGGGTGGCTTTGGCCGGTAATTCCGGTGTTCGAAGCATACGTGGGCGCGCCCGAGCACATGGCTGGGAAACTGGGGGAAGGAGATAACGAGGAAGAAGACTAGAGATTGATTGTTGGCTGCTTTATTCATCAAGGAAACTGCTCATATATAGAGAGTAGTCCTTCCAAACCGAATTACATTGAATTAGGAAACCATATCTCTAATTATAACTCTTTCCTAACAAACTTTATCTATTGCTATATATGGACTCAAAAGATAACTGTTGTTGTACTTGAAAAACCGACTCATAAGAATCTGCACCCTATGGTGCAGCCTGATCCCCGTTGTCTTTGGCGGTTGTGGCGCCTCTGATACTTAATCCCCCACATAACATCTCTCCTGTCCCCGTGAAATAGCTCGTCCTCGAGCTGAAAATCCGGGAAAGAGGCAGTGAACTCAGGGACTGGTTCCCATGTAGCCTCCAGCTCAGAGGTGCCCATCTAGTGCATAAGAACATGCCAAACATCACGCCGCATACTGGCCTTCAAAACTTTAGTAGGTTTGGGAAGAGCCCGACCATCCTGAATGATGGGCAAAGCCGGTGGTTCGCCAGGAGGCTCACCCTGAAATATTTTGAGTAAACCGACATGGAAAACATCATGTAGACGCGTCCCTTGAGGCAAATCCAGCCGATAAGCAACCGAGCCAATCCTTTCCCTAATGCGGTAAGGACCATAATATTCTAGTGCTAATTTACCGAATTTGCATCCCAGAATTGAGACTGCCTGATGATGCATCAAACGAAGCCAAACCCAATCACCAAAGGCAAAAGAAACATCACAATGGTGACCATCATAATAAACCTTAGCATATTGTTGGGCCTGGAGCAGACGCTCGTGAACTTCAGCAAGAAACTTATCACGGTCCATGAGGGCAGACTCGACTGCTGCAACACGGGCGGCACCAACCGAGCATGGAATCAATGATGGAGGATCGCGGCCATAAACCACCTTGAAGGGAGTATCTCGAAGCGCAGAGTGATAAGAAGTATTGTAGCAGTACTCCGCCCGTGGAAGCCAATCAACCCAGTGCGAGAACGAATCAATAGTTAAGCAGCGAAGATACATGGCAAGCACCTTATTGACGGCCTTCGTCTGCCCATCAGACTGTGGGTGGAAGGCAGAGCTATATGAAGGCGAACTCCAGCTAAGCGAAAAAGGTCCTTCTAGAAATTACTGGTGAAAACAGGATCACGATCGCTGACAATGGACTACAGGAAGCCATGAAGATGGACTATATCTGCGAAGAAGGCACGAGCCACCGAAGACACAGTATAAGGATGACTCAAGGGAATAAAGTGGGCAAATTTGGAAAGCGATCGATGACTGATAGGATGATCGATTTGCCAAGAACACGAGGTAACCCTTCGACGAAGTCCATTGAAATATCAGCCCAAACAATGGATGGAACTGGCAGAGGTTGGAGAAGACCCGCAGGATGCAAATGCTCGCTTTTATTCTGTTGGCAAGTGACACAAGCGTGCACAAAATCCTGCACAACCTGGCGGTCCTGAGGAATATGAAAGTCAGCCCGTAGCCAGTGCAGCGTGTTGGAAACACCTTCATGCTATGCATGAACCGCTGTTAATATGCCGTGGAGTGATGGGGAAGAAGCCAGCACAAATATGCGGTTGGTGTGCAGAAGTAACCCATCCCGACACCCCACCGGAAACCCAGGTCGTCAGCAATGACCTTGGCCCAGACATCCACCCACTCCTCAAATGACCCAATCTCCACTCAGAGCTCATCAAACAGTTGGAATGAAGGGGCCGACAGGGCCAGTGCAGCTGGAGGCGAGACAAAGCGTCCGCAACCATGTTTAGCTTGCTGGCTCGGTGTTCGACAAGGAAATCATATCCAATCAGCTTACTCATCCAATGGTGCCGCGGAATCGTGGATAAACACTGGTCCAGGAGAAACTTTAGACTATAGTGATCAGTTTGTACAGTGAACTCGTGTCCCCAAAGATAAGGGCGCCAATGATGAACGTCCTGGACTAAGCCAATAAGTTCATGCTCATATGCAGCGAGTTTGGCATGCTGAGCTGCAATGGGACGACTGTAGAATGCCAATGGACCGTCGCCTTGATGAAGGACCACATCGAATCTTGTCCTAGAAGCATCACACTCCACAATAAAACGAGCGGTGAAATCTGGTAATTAGAGCATCGGTGCCGTGGATAGAGCCTCCTTGAGTGCAAAAAAAGCTATTGCTGCCTCCTCGGACCATGAGAAACCCTCCTTGAGTAAAGCAGTGAGTGGGGCGGCAATAATACTGAAGTTTTTGATGAACTTGCGATAGTAGCCCGCGAGCCCCAAAAATCCACGGAGGCCACGCAGCAAGCGTGGTGGAGGCCAATCCATCACCACCTGCACCTTCTCCCCATCCATGGCGACACCTGAAGCCAAAATAATGTGGCCCAAATAAGCAACAGAGGAGGCGCCAAAGGAGCACTTAGACCGTTTGATGTAGAGCTAATTCTGTTGCAAGACCTGAAAAACCATGCGGATGTGCTGGAGGTGTTCCGACCATGATGAACTGTAGATGAGAATGTCATAACATAAAACAAGCACGAAGCGGTGAAGTAAGTTGTTCATGAGGGCTTGGAATGTAGCTGGCGCATTGGTGAGACCGAATGGCATGACCAAAAATTCAAAGTGGCCGCAGTGCATGCAAAAAGCAGTCATCTTGATGTTAGCTAGGTGCATGCGCACTTGATGACAGCTGGAACGCAGGTCCAACTTGGTGAAGAAGCGTGCACCCTTGAGTTCGTCAACCACTGGAATCGGGAACTTGTCTTTGACTGTGTGCGCGTTGAGAGCACGGTAATCAACACAAAATCTCCATGTATTATCTGCTTTCTTGACGAGCAACATGGGAGAAGAAAATTCAGACGTGTTATCCCGAATAATGCCCTGTTGCAGCATCTCTGCGCATTGCCGCTCCAACTCATCTTTCTGAAGCTGGGGGTAGCGATAAGGGTGAATGGCCACTGGGGGTGAGCCCGGAAGAAGGTGGATTCGATGATCCTGGGGCCGAGGCGAAGGAAGACCAGACGGAGTAGCAAAGATGGCCTCATATTCAGTCAGCAGGGTGTCCAAGAGAGAGGCATCCGTGTGTGACACAGTGCACACCTTGATGCTAGGTGCTGCAATGCCAGTCCATGTAATGAGCCATGCCCTCGCCTGGAAGGACACGCACTGGGTATCAAAATCCCAAAGAATGGGGACAAGGGTGTGGAGCCACTGCACCCCCAGAATAAGATCAAAGTCGCCCAAGGGGATCACCACACACTCGATGCAAAAATCCATGTCGCCAATCTGGATGGCCAGGTCCTTGTAGACTCCAAGACCCGGGCAGGATGCTAACTAAGCTTCCAACCAAAGCGTTGCTTCCTTGCTGATGAAATTGTACGTCGAGCCAGTGTCCAGCAATGCGAGAAAATTCTTCGAGCTGCATGGAGTCTGTGGCACGAACACTCCAAAGTCCCATGATGGCATGCAGTGAGGCAACTGCCATAGTGCGGCTCAGCTGATTCAGAGTCCACATCCTCATCTAGGAAATCATCGACCTCAAGATAAAACAAGCGTTGACAGCGATGGCCGCGGACAAACTGCTCATCACAATTGTAGCACAACCCTTGCTTGCGATGTTCGACCATCTCGGACGGTGAGAGCCGGCGGAACTGATGGACCGGTGGGCTTGCCATAGAAGCCGGTGTTTGAGCAATGGAACGAGAGGAGGTGGCGCTTGACACCGAGGACGCCACCGGCCGGGAGTGGCCCAAAGCGGTTTCCTCCTGTGTGCTGTGCGTGCAGAGGTGCGGCCTCAGGAGGCGATGCAGCAGACCGCGCCTCATAAGTCCTAGCGAGCATCATGGCCTGTTGGAGATCGGTCGGGTGCAATAGCTCCACATCCGTGCGAAGCAGCTGAGGTCTCCCTGCCGTAAATAATTGAGTCTATTGGGTAGCTGTCAAAGGGGGTGCACGGTAGAGCAACGTCAGGAAATTTTTTTGGTAAGCATGGACAGAGCCTTCATATGGTAACCGAGCAAGTGCGTCGAGAAAGTTACTGCCAAGCGGTGGTCCAAACCGCTAATGACGAAGAGATTTGAAAAGCTCCCATGTAGGTTCACCGGAATCGTGTTCCAGTTGACCATACCAAAGCTGGGCAATGCCTGTGAGTTGGTATGAAGCCAACCAGACTTTATCTGCTTTCGTTGTACGCTGGCCGCAAAAAAATTGATCACACTTGTTAAGCCATGCAAGAGGATCTTCCAAGCCATCGAACACTGGAAAGTCTAACTTATGGTACTGGGAACATGCGCGCAAGGGTTGCTCCAGGAATGTTGGCGCCCACAAGAGGAAGAAATGGCGTGGTTGGGCGGAAGGTGGGGCCGTGGTGGACAGCGGATCATATGAAGTATCAATGGTGGCATGGTGGTGGTAAGCGGAGAAGGAGGGCATGATGAAGGGACTCGATGGGTGGTGGTGGGGCTACTGAGATGACCGAGGCGAGCTAGAGCGTGGGTGCAAGTAGCAAGTGGCGAGAGGGTTGTGGGAGGTAGAGCGGCAGCGGGAAGGGAAGCTAAACAATGGTACCTAGCATCGATCGGGACTATCGGATGTGGGAGGAATCCAGCGTGAACATCCGCCGCTCTTCTCTCCAAAGTGCAAGGATTTGGGTCGCTAGGTCACCCATATTCTCACGAACCCCATCCACGCGCTCGCTCAAACTCGTGGTTGCCCTCAACGCGACGGTCGCCCTTGATGGCTTCGAATCGTTGATAGGGTAGACGAATCGCTTCCCTTCAAACCCCAAAGATGATGGAACTCGCCAGCCCGCTCGATACCAAATTGTTATGTCTTAAGTTTCAAGATTGTAGTCGTGGTTGACCGTGGCTTTGGCCAATAATTCTCGTGTTCTCGCGCCGTGGCGTAGCCTGAGCACACTACCGGGAAACTGGGGAAGGAGATAACGGGAAGAAGACTAGAGATTGATTGTTGGTCGCTTTATTCATCAAGGAAACTTCTCATATATAGAGGCAGTCCTTCCAAACCGAATTACATTGAATTAGGAAAACATATCTCTAATTATAACTCTTTCCTAACAAACTTTATCTATTGCTATATATGGACTCAAAAGACAATCGTTGTTGTAATTGAAAACCAACTCATAAGAACTCGCTACTGCACTATGGCGACAGCTTGATCCTGTTACTTACCGCCGGTTGTGGCGTCTGTAATACTTAATCCCCATAACAACACCTCTGTGTTATCTTGTAATCAAATTTTCCCTAGAGCATTTTATTCCTTCCGCTTTGACTAAAAGATGTTGTTGATCCTTTGAATGTTTTTAAGTGATGTTGCGCTAATAAAGTGCTTTATTCACTAAGTGGTAAGGAAAATACACCTTAAAATTTAGTAGTGATGTATGCATTTGTAAGCCAAACAAATTATTTATCACAAGAATAAATTTGACCCTAAGCCAATTAAAAGAACCAATTTTGTACCTTTCCTTGATTCCTTATTCCTGGAGGGCACTTTTATGCTTAGCAACTATGGAGCTCTGAGACCATAATTTTTATGCATCATTTGACAATAGTGGGTTACTTGAGATAATAATTTTATCTTGTAATTTTATCTGGATCGATGCTACAGCGAAATGTAGAGATTGGTGAAGACGTGAGCCACAAGATTAGAGCGGGGTGGGTGAAATGGCGCCAAGTATCGGGTGTCCTGTGTGACAAAAAAGTTCCTCAAAAGTTAAAGGGTAAGTTCTATAGGACGACGATCAGACCTGCGATGCTATATGGAGCAGAATGTTGGGCGACTAAAAGACAACATATACAGAAGATGAGTGTAGCGGAGATGAGGATGTTGCGATGGATATATGGTCACACAAGGCGAGATCGAATCCGCAATGAGGATATACGTAATAGGGTGGGAGTAGCACCAATTGAAGAGAAGCTTGTCCAACATCGCTTGAGATGGTTTGGATATCTCCAACGGAGGCCTTCCGAGACACCGGTACGTAGTGGAATTTTAAGATGTACTGAAAACGTAAGAAGAGGCAGAAGTCGACCAAGACTAACGTGGGACGAAGCAATTAAAAGAGATTTGAGGGATTGGAATGTAGCTAAAGAATTAGCTTTGGATAGGAGCGCATGGAAGTTAGCGATCCACATATCGGAACCATAAGAAGGTTTAGGGGCTATGTTTTAGGCTCTCGGCTCGGATGGCAGGATGTACAGCTTAGGGTTTTAGCCTTGTAGGTTTTATTATTATTATATTTTTATTTTTATTTGCAAGGCTCTCGTCTCTTTGACCTTGAGGAGGTTTTTTCCTAGCCTACCTCAATTTGTTTGGGATCAAAGGCTTTGTTGTTGTTGTTGTTGTAACTCAGATAAGCATATTTGCTAAAGAGTTTTGTAATGCATGGCCACTAAACATAAAATTGTTTTAAATCATTTCAGAACTTTTTTAAAATTTCATCTTTCATTATGGTCTTCCTGTGGGGTTTAATTGTCATGTATTTTACACCCTATAATGTAGATTTCTGTCCTTCTTGTTAAGCAGCAACAATTGCATATTCTCCTTCATGAACGGATCAAGCTATGGATATTTTTCCCTTTTTATTGATGGTTGCTTTAGTGATATCTCACTATGGCGGCCATGTAAGGAGACTATTATGGGCAAGAATTACTGTTCATGTGCACTGTTAATACATGTGAATAATGCGTCGAACACATTCGATTAGATTAGATTAGTTGTTTCCTCTATATTAGGAATAGTTAGATGTATATCTTTATGTTTGGAATAGTTAGATGCATATCTTCATATTTGGAATGATTAGATGCATATCTTCATATTTAGAAAGTATGGATATTATCTTATCCTTAGTTGATTGGTTGCATTATATATGATAGTTTCTATATTGTTATGGGCTAACTTCTATATAAAGAGAGGACTCACACCATTCAAAGGAAGCAAGAAAGAAATAGAAAAGTCATTCCAAGTCTTAGTCTACCCCACCTCCCCATCCTCACCGACGCTGCCCAGCTATCCTCCCGGTGGTGTTTACCCCGTTATGATCAACTTGGTATCAGAGCCACCTGCGACATCTTCGTCCATGGGCAGTAGTGGTGTCGATCCCGCCAAAATCGATGAGATCATCGCACGGCTGAAGACAATCAGCAAGACGCTAGAGGCGCATGGTGCACAATTGGCTATCATCAACTTCCGCCTTGACAACCACGACAAGCGTATCAAGCGCTTGGAGAAGGCCAAGGCTGGAGAACCGGGGACCGTCACATGAAGCGATGACTTGCTCGCAGCTCTCACAACATTCATTGCCACACCGGGCGATGCTTGCTCGGTGTAGCCCCCGCGGCGGTCGCTGCCACACCAGGCGATGGCCTGCTCAGCCCAGCCCAGCCCCCGCTACCACACCGCATTGCACAACAGTTGCAGGCATGGTACCGAAGCCTGCCATGGTCCCGTCAGTGCCTGCCACGATAGCTAAGATCCTGCCAATCCCTGCTGTGGTGGTGCCACGCTTCTGCCAATGCTTGCCGTGGCAATCACAATTATGCCAGAGCTTGTCGCGGTGCTACCACGGCTGTCACGGCCAGTTGTGGTGTTAGTGGAGTATGTGCATTGCTTGCCACGTCGTCTACCGAGGCGGCCATGATCTTCACGGCACGACTGGCCAATGACGTGCCTATGGAGGTGCGGTGTGCGACGGGTGACGTGTGGGAGGTTGTGATGTCGTCACGTCTCTCGCACATCCAATGCGTCTTGTGGCAGGCAGGGGAACAAGACTGCTCCACACTGGTGGCCCTCGTCGGCAACATTTTCGTCGATAACAGGCAGCGTTAAGGCCCCCACACTGTTGCTGTCAACCGGCGTCAATAGCCTAGGGTTGCAGCCATGGTCACCACCCTGTAGCTTGAGGACGAGCTGCTTGTCCGGGAGGGATGAAGTGTTATGGGTAGGAATTACTGTTCACACGTGTGAACAATGCGCTGAACACATTAGATTAGATTAGTTGTTTCTTCTATATTAGGAATAGTTAGATGCATATCTTTATATTAGGAATAGTTACATGCATATCTTCATATTTGGAATGATTAGATGTGTATCTTCATATTAGGAATGATTAGATGCATATCTTTATATTTAGAAAGCATGGATATTATCTTATCCTTAGTTGATTAGTTGCATTAGATATGATAGTTTCCATATTGTTAGGGGCTAACCTCATCTATATAAAGAGAGGAGCCACACCATTCAAATGAAGCAAGAAAAAAAAATAGAAAATTCATTCCAAGTCTTAGTCTACCCCACCTCCCCATCCTTGTCGACTATAACATCCTAGTTTTCTAAGTTTTGAAACCTTTTTGAGTAGCCTAGTCCATTGGAAAAATTTACCAATTTTATTTGAATTTAACAAAGATTAAATGGGACTTTTAAAAGTCAAAACAATTTAATATGACTAATCTGAACATCAATTAAATCCAAAATTATTTTATTTGACTTCTTTGTGCTTGAGAATATTTTTCGGGTTTTCTAAAATTTTTCAGAGTTTATTTGCTATTTTTACTTTGCCATTTGGATTTTCTAGTATTTCTAAATTAGAAAATCTATTTAAAATCCATGAAATTCCTTCGGGCTGAATTCTTTTTGCCCTGACCCATTTCTCTTGCTTCCGGCCCATTTCTGCGCATGGCCCGCTTTCCTCTCTCTTGCTCGCCCGCGCCTTGGCCCTACCTGTTAGCCTCCCACGTGTCCTTTCCGACGTAGACTCACGCGAGCCTCCGTCGTTGACGTGTGGGCCCCACCTCGCACTATTCATTATCTTCACCACCGTCTCGCTCTTGGACTCTATAGTCGCTCGGGTTTCTTGGTGTTCACGCTAGGGGCTCCCTCGGTTGCCACACTACAAAGGGAGGGGTAGCCCTCGGCTTCCGCATTCCAACCGCACCACTGCCGCTGAAAAGCCCTAACCTAGCCGTCGGAATCGCTCGGAGAAGAAAAGCCGTCGTCGAAAACTTTGTAGCTGTGTTGCCAACTCTGTCATCCCCTTGCGACCGTGAGTACATCGTCGCACAAGCTACCTATTGCACACCTCCACTTGCTCCGCTATGGCCCAGAATGCTGATGACCATTGGAACCCAAGCCACGCCGCCATCAAGCTGACGTGGATGCCATGTGTCAACCACGTTAGTGCCACCTCAGCTTCGTGTACACATGTCCATGTCGGCCTCACCTACAACCGCCTCAGTGACTGTCCATGTGGACTTGGTCCATGGTAAACCCACCCACTGGCATATGGACCCCACATGGACCTGCAACCGTCAGGTCCACTGTTCCATGCACCTGTGAGCCATAGACCAGTAGACCAAAGCTATGGACCCGGTTCATAGACCGTGGGTCCCATCTGTCAGCCTCTATTCCCTATTTTTTAGATTTGTTTAATTTTGAAATTCGTTGTTGACGTCATGCTGATGCAATATTTCATAATTTTCTTTAGAAGAAAATTCTAAAAATGCAACATAGTATTTCTTTCTCTTTTTCTTAGATTTAAATCTTTCGAGAGCTTGTTCTTCATCATACGAACTCCGATTGAGCCTATTCAAGTTTTTATATTCGTCTAAATTCAAGCCCTACCTTCCTGTGATTTTTATTTAATTTTTGGAGTTTATTTGTTGCTTTGTTTTGTATTTATTTGGGTTTTCGTTTTTGTTTGCGAATAGACGTTGATACTTCGGGAGCTTTCGAGGAAGGAGGAGTTGATCAAGTTAGTACCAAGACTTGTTTCAAGCAAGTTGTACCTTTGACCATGTTGAACCTAGTTTTTCAAAATTATTTTGATTCAAAGTATTGCATGTTATTTCAAGTATTTAATTCTTTAAGTGTTTTGGGATTAGTTTACACCTATTTGATTATATCCACCTTGCTTATTGTATTATCATGATTTTTTGTTACCCTAGTTTGGTTAATTATAGTTGGTATCATTATGCCGCCAACGTGAGTTGGTTAGATACGAATAGTCTGCTTACCATTGCGGCGGGTTATTGACATCATTTTGAGTTGCAAATCTAAACTTGATTAAGTGAATATGGAATACTTTATGAAAAGTTGTGTGTAGTATGTTGTTACTTGTTGATAGCATGTGTTGCACTTAACCAACTGGGTGAGAAAATATTTAGACCAAGGCAAGTGAATAGAATTGTGATATGGTGGAGCTGTGTGCGCTTGGAAAAATATGAATGCAATAGTTGGTAGTAATTGACAATCTCGCCTTGGTCAATTAAGGATTTAACTTTGTGTGCCATTAAACTGAGACATAACTATATGACCACATGCTTGGTATGAGACAGGCCTAACTTAGTAAGCTACAGAGTCTTGACATTGATTACTCATGCAGATAGGTTAAGCTGTGTGCTAGGATGGAGGTGTGATTGTGTCTGTGTGAAGATTCACATTTATAAACGGTTCGCCGTGTCTAGGTCCAATGGTGTGCAATGGACCAGCAACCTGTCTGGGGGTTTGGTGTCGTCAGTATTGCACAATGGGAGAGTCAATTGTCAAGATGAAGTTTCGGAAAGGTTTTGTTGTGATTGGTGCTGGCTACATTGGTTATATCTTATGGGTAAAATGTACAAACCTCTGTAGAGTGTTAATCAATATATTCGAATAGCCATGTTCGCGGTCATGGATATGCTCAGGGATTTCACACGAGGGGTAGATTTTCATAAAAACACTTGGGAAGGGACAGCTGTGTGGTTAAACTCATATGATTGTGTGAAAGAAATTGATTAGACTCTGTACTCTTTGTGAAATAATTGTTATACTACTATTTTTTATTTTTTTTTTAAATTACATTCTCAATCTATTATTTATATTCAATTGCAAGTGTCTTTTTTTTTTTACAAAATAACCATAGATGTTATTTTCTTTGGAATAAGCCATCATCTGTAATTGCATTCTGTGTTATAACTTGTTGAGTACTTAGAATACTTATTCTTATTGCAATCATTCAGCTGAAGTGGCGGAGTTTTTGCCTGCTTTCGAGGAGTTTTTCGAGATGGGTGATCGCTAGGTCTTGATCTCAGTTGGTTGCTTGTGGTAAGTCGATAGGTTTCCACTGAAGTTGTTTATGTTCTACTGCTGTCTCTTTACTTAGTGTCAACCCTGCGTGGCTTAATAAGTGTAAACTCGACTATAAGATCACAACCGTTATTTATTAATGAAATTAGTCCTTTATACTTATAAGATCATAGGGGTAAACATCACTGGAAGGATAGCCGGGTGGCGTCGGCTGCTAGGGAAGAGGGAAGACTATAGATTGAGGAGACGAAGGAGATTGTGACTTAGACTATTGTATTCTCATTGCTTAATGCCAATGATTACAATAGACCTCCTTATATAGAGGGTTCTTCTAACAATTATGGATAAAATCAATCTAAATGATGATCTTCCTAACTAATATATAACCTTCCTAACTAATAGATAATCTTTCCGATTAACTAATCCCTATACAAAGAAACTAATCAACTATTTAGGGAAATAGATATTTTTATTAGGGAAGATAATCCCTTACTAATACTAGTGCTACAGTACACATAGTACTATTCACATGTGTGAACAGTAACCCAGCCCATGACACTACTTCCCTCCTTTCGCGACAGCTCGTCCTCGAGCTGTAGTGGCGGTCATGGCTGAAGCCCTAGGAGACCCCATGTTGACGAGAGGTCATGGCGCTGGCAGAACATTACATGGAAGATGGCCCACAACGCTCCAATAGACGTCAGCCGGTCGCGTAGAGAAGACAGTCGTTGGGCAGCGGCCTTCTTCCTCGGCGAGGGCACCGTTGGTGCAACCACGAACAGCAAAGTCGACGATGCGGAAGTCACCGGCAAAATCAGAGACGCCTTCGGTGGCACAGATCACGCAGTAGCCGCTGCCCGTGTATTCTTCTTCTCTTTTTCCATCAGCTTGACCACCATAGCCTCCATGTGTGCCAAGATAGCTATCATGTTGTCTACACCGGCACTCATCTCGTTGGGGGTGACCCTCATGGTCTTGAAATTCTCGGCAACAGAAACCATAGTGTTGGCTCTGATACCAAGTTGTTATGATCCTTAGATCATAGTGGTAAACATCACCGGGAGGATAGCCAGGCGGCGTCGGCTACTAAGGGAGAGGGAAGACTATAGATTGGGGAGACGAAGGGGATTGAGACTTAGACTATTGTATTCTCATTGCTTAATGCCAACGATTACAATAGATCTCCTTATATAAAGGACTCTTCTAACAATTATGGATAAAATCAATTTAAATGATGACATTCCTAACTAATAGATAACATTTCCAATTACCTAATCTTTATACAAGGAAACTAATCAACTATTTAAGAAAATATATATTCTTATCGGGGAAGGTAATCCCTTCCTATTCCCGGTGCTATAGCACCTGTGGTACTGTTCATATGCGTAAATAGTAAGCCGGCCCATGACATATTCTTGCATTAGGAACCAAATTAGTAGTGGATGCAAATCAAAGCCTACACTATGCTGGCTTTGGTATGTGCACTTTCCAACCATTTAACTTATCCAACAAAATAAACAAGATGCTCCTTTTACCTTTGAAATTGTACGGTCAAGACTGAAGCCCTTGAACTCCAAGCTGTTAAAATTAAGCCTCTCAACTCATTTGATCTGTGAATTGGGCCCTTCTGATCAATTATCCAAGTTAAATGACATGGTTAGTCACCTCTTTGGCCTCAGTTCTGATCTGATCTTGTCTATGTTTTATGGGACATAACAGGAGAATGTAGTAACGTGGTCGGGAGAAAGCAAAATTATTGCTGCCAAAATTTTTAGTAAATAAATGTCATAGAAATGAAAAATATGCGTAGTGACTAGGTTAATCGGGCTTCTGTAATTATAATATTTCTCCGTAATCAAATCCTTTCTCAATTCAGTTTCCTCTGGTGTATGCAGTGAGCTTTTACTAGCTGAAAATTCTTGTATTAAGCCTAGCCTTTATGTTGCTTCTTGCTTGAGGACATGAGATGGAATTAACCATTTCGAAAATGATTTTTTCGTTGGTTTAACTTTTTGAGCTTCAAGTTCAGATTTACTTTCAGGTCAAAATTATTTGGCACATAGCTCAAATAGACTGGATTGTGAAGTTTATGTTTTAGTGTGCCATTTGACTAGAAAAACAATCCCCATTTTCTTGTGAGGTGATTCAATTAAAATGCTCAGAAATTGATGGCCGTCTCAATTTAATTTTATAAGATTTTCTTGTGGCAGCTTTGTTCATAGACTCGTAACAACATTCACATGATAGGAATTTGGCTACACATAAGTCGTGTTAAAGTTTTTAGCTTCATCATTGAGGATTCATTCGAGGACAGGAATTTACACACCGTCTATATGGGGCTTTTCTGTAGTTGCAAAGTACAGCTATGATGCAAAGTAAAACATTTTGGGAAACAAAATGCTGGAGATAACATATTATTTGATATTGTCCTATAACTTGACCATATTCCATCCTCACGCTGCATAAGTCGAGGCACGTGTCATTACTGGTCACCAGTACCTCAAGCTGCATAAGGCGAGGCACATGTCATTACTGGTCACCACATCAGTGACCGCACCAGTCAGTTTGTAACTTGGGCAAGTTGTTTTGGGCGATCCAAAAAGGGACAGGTTTCAGTGATTGCAATGGCTATATAAGCACAATTGACAGTCGACAATTCATGCTATTAACTATGATGCTTTATTAAAAAAGTTCACATTTTTTTTTTTTTGGTGCAATATGGTTCACTTGCCATGACCCATCAGGCTGGTAGGATGCTAACTCAGATCCTTTGTTCACCATTTCCTTCAGGAAGTTTCAGGAATGCCCACTTCCTTAAAGAAAGAGCCACAGCAGACAGCCGCCTCTCCCGATTCTAGCGGCGAACCATCTTCCTCTGGAACAATTAAAGGAGACAAGAACGAAATCTCCTAAGCTTCATCTGTGTCTTGCGTGTTTCCTGTGCAGTGAGATAAAAGTAACTCTCAAGATGACGAGCATTAGTTTGTAACCGTAGTAATGTAAATATGTTAGCATGCTTGCAACGAGCTGATTTGGTTGACAATGCAGAAGAACATGGTTTATCGCAAGGTTTTTGTGAGCTACTTTTTACCGTTTTCCTGACAGATAGTAATGTTTCTGATGAGTATTTTAAGCCACCTGCATGTAGTTGCTCTCATTCACATTTTTTACTATAGAAACGGAGAACGTATAATTGCAGCGCAATGTACTCATCTCCTTTATATCAGTACATATGCGAGGGATCAGAACTGAACACTAACGTGTACAAAGCTTTTCTCAACCTGGACTGCCAAAAAAGAAAAGAAAAAACGTGTTGAAGCTTGTCATTTTCTGCAGCTATTAGGGCATATATATAGTAGTAAAGACGACTCATGTTTATATACCCTCTATGTCATCTAGATACAAGAGTAAAGACAACTTCTACAATATATTATCTTTTAATTTTGTTTCTATGGGATCTTACAACCTTTTAGTTATTGCATGAAATAAATAATTGTTATAGACAACAACTCATACAACGATATTTTGTGTTATCTATATGTCCGTCTCTTCAAGAAGAGACAGCTACTCTCTCTCCCATGTCAGCAAAAATCATACGTAGCAAAACTTAGAGACAGCTAACATCACACTGTTGTACACGCACTTATCTCCATGCTTCCATAGTATTGTATCGTGAGTTGAAAACTTAAAATCCTGCACCCTCAATTTTTGTGAGTTTGAATTCTATTTCTATCCCCCCTAATTTTCGTGTGTGCGCCAAGTGGGGGTCTTGTGATGGTGCGTATTTGTTAGGGGGTGCGTGACGCGCACTATGTTCTGCGAATAGAACGTATACAACTCACTTGTAATCATTTAAGAGGGTGTGTCCGTTGATTGTTTTTAATAATATATTTTTAATAAATTAGAAAAATAAATGTTCGTTTAATAAAATCATAAAAATAGGCTTTTATCACTGTTTCAAATGATAACATTCCCCTGCCGCCATTTGGATTGACGACAGGAGCTCTGTCGCCATTTGGAACGGTGATTTGTTTAAATAAGTAGGCAAATCGTCATTCCAAATGACGACATAGAGACCCAAAGGCCCCTATCGCTATCCCAATTGGTGAAATAATCTCTTCTATAATAGGCCCAAAAATTCGGTCGAAATTCACTTTTATTCTAAAAAAGAGAAAGAGGAGAGGAAAGGGCGAGTAGCAAAGAGGAGAGAGGAAGAGGAGCTAGCGAAGCGTTGTACGTCCGGTCGTCCACCTTGCAAGTAATTTTTTTTTGTAACTGAATAGATTAGATAGTTTTAAATATATGATTATGCAGTGTATGAAGGAATATGGGTAGGCTACACTAGCTGACAATTCAAAAATTCTACCATGTAAACCAGAAAACCTTTGAAGTAGAAGATCATAGACCGTTACCACTAGATATGTAGAGCAGCAGAAGAAGAGTTGGAGCAGTCTGATCCAACATAGAGCGCGTCGATGTAGTGGTCGTAGTCGATCGTCCAGTGTAGTCGATGGTAATCGTCTCCTCTAACAACCAATCACAATTCTTGAGAAGTCGTGGAACATCCTTGAGCGCAGCAGCGCCTCTACAATATTCACACATCTAGAGATGGAACACCGCACGGCGGTGTGATAGAACCAACTCGCATGGCTGGGTCTCCGAGAAGATGACGGCTATAGTTTCGGTATAGCAACTCACATGACTCGTATGTTTTCCAATAGGCTCATGCATCTCCTTATATAGAGCCCATGACAGATCCTATCTGAACTCGTTTGCTCTAACTTGTTAAGTGTGTGACCCTATAGATTCATGTGTATTCGGTTGTGACTCGGAAGCCATTTTCCAACCATGAGTCATTAGTGGTTCCTAGCAGGACATAACGATTTCCAAATACATACAAATTATATAGAACGAACCTTAATACAATATGATCTACGACCATGTCCATATCACTTATGACCAGCTTGTGAGACCCCGGTTTATTTAGGTTGTAATACTTAGCCTTCCTTTGGCCCTAGTATCACAAACAAAATACACCGTGCCTCGATGGACATATGCTTCCCAGAATTGCAGCACACATACATCTTTACAAAAGCATGCATCAATTCCATTTAACACATATAATCAAGCTTAAACTTTACAAACAAAAGACATACATAATAGTTATTACAAAAGAGACCAACCGGTCCCCAACAAGCTAAAGAGTTAGAAATAACAGCGGAAGCAAAATGCCATAAGATGGCTAAGAAAAAAGCCAACCGGTTTGCCATACACCCCCACAAGGCAATCCGACCGGGCCGCCAAGCTAGTCATCCACATCGCGGCAAAACTCACAAAAGTCGATCCCTTCGGGATCAACCTCCTCTGCAACAAATAAGCAAAGCAAATGAGTACAAAAAAAATATACTCGCAAGACTTACGAGTAACAAATCTAGATACTACTACATGCAGGCTTTAATCAAAGGAGAAGGCTCAAAGGTTATTTTCAGCATAAATCAGATTTTATTTGCAATAGATAATAGTTTGAAGGTTGTTTAACAATCTGAATTTTATTTGCATAAATAACAGCGATACAATAAGTAATAACATAAAGACATCCTGGAGATGACTAACCCAAAAGTCATCACAACAATAGCACGAATTACCCATTCGTACCACCCATGTCAAGTTTTAATTTAAAAGGTTGTAGTCTAGTTCTCACGGGGCGTATCCGAGCGTGTCCATAACCTAGGATGAGGCTATTCGAATAGTTTTATCCCTGCAGAGGTGTACCAATGTACCCACACTTCAGACCGCCTTTAAGCCACAAGAAGCACACTTCCGAAGGTATGCCGGCACGGCTAAGTCCTACGAGACATTTCCAATATTGTGTATTAACCACGAGCCGCTCGTATGGGCCGAAACCCATACGCTTACATTGTAAAGCCAAAGGTCAACTACCCTATAGGGGTAAAGCCTCCGGACAACTACAATACTCCCAACACCATCCCTCCTACGACCTCCTGCGACTCGGAGTTAACACACGCCAAAGTATTAAGTCAAGAGAGGTCCCATTTCCCTCTAATATGGTTAGCATGCGAATGCTCAGTACGGTGGCGCAAGTAACTCGGTCCTTAATGACCCGGGCACCATTCCAGTCACACCCAAAAGCACACCAACATACCATTGTGCCCAAGTCCAAATCATTTTGTTTTCATTTTTAGTTTTCACAAATAAACATAGCACAAAGGCTAAAACATAAAGTCATAATAAGTTTGTGTGATCAAGGTTATCAACTAAGTCGATAACCGCCCAATTCTACCGGTAACTAAGCATTGCTAAACATCATATCGCAAAGACACTAAAAAGACCATAAACCATCCACCGGGCTCTAATTCATCAGTGAGGATAATAACCTATGGCAGTGGCAGGGGTGAATAATTTCAGGGCAACATTGCAATAGGATTAACTACCTCTAATCGACAAAATTAATCTTGACACAAAGAAGCATGCATACTTAGTTTTTGCAAACAAGATATTAGAATTTAAAAGTAATAGGAGCAATATAATCAAATAATGTTACACTACTTGCCTTGCTATAGATCACTTTCTTACTGCAGAGGTTCACTCACACAATCAATAATTTCTTCGGAACCTATCGCAAAAACGCAAAAATCCAATAAGAACGAAGAACACCGAAAGAAACTCAAAAGCCAAAGTCATCCAAAATCCATGAAATTTACACAGCATGTAGAGTATGATTTTAGAAAAATTTAGCAATAAGAATAATTTGATTTGGATTAAGTATGCAAAAGTTATGGCCTAAACATTTTCTTTCAGCTCGAAAAATCAATTTAAATTATTATCATTCATGTCCATGGCATAAATTCCTAGAAAGAATCTAAACTTGAAATTTTTATGGTGGGTAGATATTGACATCCTAAGGTTAGCAAAACTGAGTTTACTCAATTTGGAGCTAAAATGAATTTGTTATGATTTTTCTAAGTTGTAAAACTATAGTGTTACATCTTTAAGATTTGAGGACATCCACAAGATCTGCATTAGACTAAAGCATAATCCCAGAGGAAGCCAATACATTCTATGCTGTTCAGATTGGAACCATAGAGGAAAACTCATGTATTTTACAAGTTTAATAAATTTCTAGACAATATTTAATGTTGAAACAAGTTAATACAGTTCATATCATTTTCTGCCACAGAAAAGTGCCTAAGTTCATTCTCAGATTAAAGTTTATTTTATTTCAGAGCTAAAGCAATTTGAATCATTCCAAAAGGAGCTAAAGTGAATAAGATATGCAATTTTGAAGTTAACACAATAATCAGTTTGAAAATCAAAAGCCTCTCGGGGGTGGTCCAACAGATCTGAAGGAAAACGGGGAGGTTAGAACTGTCGATCTAGAATCCAACGGCTCCAGAGCACAGGAGCACAGCGCACCAGCGCGGCGCGCACAAGGGAGGTCTTGACCGTCAGATCAAGATCTGGCGGCCCAGAGCTCCACCAAGAGGTCCTAAGGTTAAAGATCTAACGGATGAGGTCTGAACGGTGAGATCTGAAGGAGGGGAGGTCCTAGCGGCTAAGATCTTCCGGAGGAGGTCTTAACTGCCAAGATCTTCACCTATGGGTTTAGATCCAACGGCCCATGAGAGATGGGACATTCGTATTTCCCGAATGTCTCACCAAGTCTGGGCCATGGATCTCAAAAGGAACGACTTAGATCAAGATCACATTCGGAAGTCCGAATGTTCACCAGATCTGAGCCGTAGATCTAGAGATGAACGACAAAAGAGGATCGGAACGTTAAAGCTCTAAACGCGCCGAGGAGGTCTAGCCCGTTAGATATAGATCTAACAGTCCAGAGCTGAGGGGAGGTCCTAAAGGTTAGATTGATAAGGGGAGATCTGAGGGGATGTCCTAACAGGGAGGTCCTGGACACTCAGGATCTACCAAAGGAGATCCTGGACGGCCACGATCTAGGCGGAGGAGGTCCTCTAAGACGGTGCTTTGACAGGAAGAGATCTGGACGACTCAGATCTCCATGGGGAGATCCTAACGGTCTAGATCTAAGCGGAGGGAGGTTCTGAGGTTTTCTTCACAAAGGACCAGGGGGTGGTCTTTTGCAAAGAAGACCCCGAGGGTGGTCTTAGGGGTGGTTTTCGCAAAACCGACCAGGGTGGTCTTTTGCGGGAACACAGAGGTGCTCCAACGGTCATGATTAACCCAAGGAGGTCTTTAACGGCCATGATCTAGGCTAGGGGGAGGTCCTGGCAGCTAAGGACTTTACACAAGAAGATCTAACGGCCAAGATCTAATTCTGGGAGATCATTAACGGCTAAGATCACACCAGGGAGGTCTTAACGGTCAAGATCTCAAAAGAGGAGGTCCTGAGGATGGCCTAAGGAAGGTCTAAGGGGAGGTCCTAGGGAGGAGGTCCTGGACGCCCAAGATTTAAGTGGGGGAGGTCCTGACGGCTGAGATTGAAGTAACAATCGGAGGTCCAAATGCATCAGAGATCTGGGCCACAGATCAAGAAATGGACGACCCACAGTGATCGAGACATCCGGAGGGGGTTCCGAAAGCTCACGAGATCTGGACCGTGGATCTCAAAATCGATGGCCCAGAGACGAGCTAGCGCTGCGCATGCGCACAGTGCAGGATTTAAGGACGCGGGTCCACTTGCAAGTGAGTGTGGGGGGGGTCGGCTTAGGACAGCATTAAGTCCTAACCCACGATTAACAATGATTTGCAATGATTAGCTCACTTAATAACTGGATCACTGTCCTAATTTGACAACAAGCAGCCGATTTTGTCCGACAAAAACCCGAGGGTACTCCACGGCTCACCGCCAGTGATGGGGGCCACGCCGGCACCCACCAAGGGTCAAGATGAGTCCATAATAGCCACGCGCACACACGGGTGTAGGTGGCGATCACGGAGGAGGACCATAGCGGCGGCTAGCCGGAGAGAGGCGACGCGGCAGCGCTCGGCCGAAAACGAAAAAAAACAGAAAGGTGCTCCGCAATGTTCAAGTAAGCGATTGCCACAGCTTCTAGGGCTACCAGTAGATTTACCTTAGCACAGAGAGGCACCGGGGAGGTCGGAGCTACGCCGGCGACGATGATGCGGAGAAGGCAGCCTGAGCACGAAGAGCATGACCGGGTCATCCCACTAGCTTCAATAGGACTCACAGAAGGTCCATGAGCGAGCAATTGAAAAGCGAGGGACTTACCGACGAAGAAGAAGAAAGGGGGTGCTTGCGGCCAAAACGAACAAATCCCCAAATTTGACTTTCCCTGTGAAGGTCAAATCGAATTAGGTTAGGGGAAAAACTCAAGACGATTAGAGGCACAAGATGATGCGAAAAGAATTAACAATGAACCACTAGAGTGTCGAGAATGAAGATGAAGCTCCACGGCTGACAATGGTGGTTTTTAGGGTTTTTGTAAATTGAGCTTGATTCAGCAGAGGGGAAACAAGGCAAGGCTACTGTGGTGTTAAAGGGAACACCAGAAGGAGCTCAAGGGCTATAAATAGCCGGAAAGCTAGGGTTTTGAGCAAGGGCGGAGCTCAACCATGGGCTTGGTCCACGGCTACCATGGACAAGCTGACGCGATGGGAGCAGTTGAAGACCATGACTTTGGGGGCAAAGCTGTCGAGCATTAAATGTGAAGACCGTTGCCGGACACCAAGGACGCGGAAGGGACAAGGCTT
The DNA here is from genome assembly GCA_036346255.1 of Ampelocalamus luodianensis. Taxonomy (NCBI): domain Eukaryota; kingdom Viridiplantae; phylum Streptophyta; class Magnoliopsida; order Poales; family Poaceae; genus Ampelocalamus; species Ampelocalamus luodianensis. The sequence continues at coordinate 60,285 of JAYEVH010000247.1, forward strand.
GCTCTCCCATGTCCTGGCCATGGCGCTCGTGTGAGGGACAGAGGAGGAAGGAGGTGACCAGGAGGCGTGGGCCCATAGTTAGTGAAAGAAAGTGGCTCAGGCTAAAAGGGGGCAATGGGTTGAGTCGCACCCAACAGGTACGGCTCCAACCCCTGACGGTGCGATCAAGGATGGACGGTCTAGAGTACCCAAGAGCTCCAGAGGTCCAGCCCCACAGGGGAGGTCGTGAGCGTTAGATTGAACACGGGCGGCTGAGATTGAACAAAAACTTTCGGAGGTCCAAAGTGGCAGGGGAGGTCTGAGGTGTTGAATCAAAATCTAACGGCTCAACACACGCGCCCCAATTGACCGTGCCCAGTGTAGTTAGGTGGCTAGGCGCGACCAAGACCGGAGGTTGGGCTCGGGTCTGAGCCCGAGTCCGACTCAGACCTGATAGAGAATTTGAAATTAGGGTTTAGAAAAGACAGAAACTTTGAGGATTTGTTTGAGGTAGCAATTCAACTCCAAAAATTTTGAAATTTTAACTGGAGTTTGATGACTCTATGATAAACCTTGTATAAATTTTCCAGAGGTTTTTATGCACATCATTTTTCTCCAAAATTTTAACAAAGCTTGTTCTAGGGTTTGACCAAGAGTCAAATTGGTTTGACTGCCTCCAAAAATTATAAAATAATTTCTAAAAAAAATTATGAAATTTTTCAAAGGAGTCACCCAACATCCTTAGAACCCAGGACAATTATTTCCAGGTGTTGAGTACAAGATTTTTAACCAGGGGGGTCATGACTTTAGTCAATTGGAGATTTTGGTTTTTGATTTCCCACAATTCCATTACAAGAATTGCAGAAAAGTTCAAAAACTTCAAGATGCAAGAAATTTTTTAATTTCTACTCATTTTCTTACATTTGAAACACAAACCCAGATTTGGGCTGTTACTCGTATCTCTATACGACCAGTTCATATTTTGTCATGACCAATTCATAACTCCTTACAACTAGGTTTCGATCACTTCGTGATTATGTTCGACCAGTCTACGATTAGCTCGTATCTCTATACGACTAGTCTGTATTTGATTGAACTGAATGACATGCTCGTGTATTATCCGTTTGCCACACGATATCTCGTTGAACTCTAGGTGAGATATTTTGTCATTCATGGACTGTTCAATACTTTCTCGATGAAGTGACAAATAATTTCACGTGGTCGATTCTTTAAATACTAGTGGCATGATCATGCACTTTCTTTATCCGACCACATTGAGGGGCCCATAGATATTTCTCCTGTTATGTTAGCAGGGGCAAATTCCATATCCCACCAGTTACATTCGTCCGCATATTTCATAGCATACTCGAAAGCTACCTTTATAACTACCTAGTTACGGAGTAGTGTTTGGCAGCCCCTAAGTGTACTATTACACATGAAGGAAACCACATCCACATTATTGATTTCATATCTCTATATCCATGACCGGTGAAATATGGTCATCAATCAATACAAGTGCTGGTCAATAAGTCACTAGAGTTCGACTAAAGAGCTTCACCAACGAGTCACATATTTTTTTTATCTTTATAACGGATAATTCATTCAAGGAACATGATAACATTTATTCAATAACTCATAAACATAGACGTGATATAATCATCTCTATGATTGCCTCTAGGGCATATCACCAATAGTGTAGATGTTGTAGTGCATCCTTTTATGTGTGTGTAGTTTAGTTTTAGATACATAGTTAATTGCATAAATCTTGTGTATGGTGCAGTACGTCGAATATGTCAAACGTAATCAATTTTAAAATTTACTATGGTCAAAAGATTGTTCTGGAGGGTCTCGAGGGGGTTGATTTGTGTTATTTCAAATTGGTGACCGTTAGCCAAACAAGATCAGAGCAACGTGCATAGGGCGCTATGATGCAGTGGTTGTATTACACTTTCGAGTTGGACCATGCATTGCACGACCTGAAATTGAACTACGTTACCACTCGGACACCCTGGGCACACATTAGGAGTTAGTGTAGCTAAAGGGAACAAGATCATGGCAGTCAAAACATAAGCATGGCGAGGGAGACCAGGTGGGATTTGGTCCTTCTAGACCAGGCATATGTCAACTTACGTGTGTGGCTCAACTAGTTGATAGTGATTCTGAAGAAGTTAGGGACTCCAACCACAGTGCGACACACACAACGGAAGAAGGTCGGGGAGTCGTTGATGTTGCCATGGGGTCGAAGAAGCTCCTTTGGTCTAGGAAGCTAGTGGGATTGCAAATGAAGGTGATGAGATCTAAGCCCTAGTTGAAAGAACGAAGGGAACGGTTGGCCGGCGGTAGAAACGGCGTATCAGGAATGGTATGGATGAATCTGAAGTCGGACGTCATATGAAGAAGTTCTCTATTTGTAGGGTGTTCGGGTATACATTCAAGTATTGTCATGCGATAAAAAAAACAACATGAAGGAGAGGTTGGCAGTCTGAACGGCACCGCGGGACCTCATCTGACCGCTCCACTCGAGGCGGGCACCATGGAGGTCGACATGGTGGACGTGGAGGTGGACACCACGGAGATGGTTTATCTTATTGAAATATGTTGTGACAAATATTTTGCTTACTATCATTGTGATTTGTCAAACAGCTATGTGATGACGTATGTCTATTTAGTTGTGTTGCCCGATGTACAGATGTTATGTCGTGCGTTGAATTATTCTATACAACCTATGTACTATTGCTAATATTATTTCTTATTATGAACAATGTAAGCACCTAATTTTTTGTTTATGTTTATCTGATTTCAATTTTTATGCCAAAAAAATTATAGGTCCAATCGTCATTTGAATTAGCGATAGGACCTTGTCACCGAATCAAATGATGACTTATGTATCTCCCGCCATTCCAAATGGCTATAGAGACATTCCATACTGTTGCACAACGACATGGCTCCTATCGCCAATCCAATGATTTGACAGGGCTCTGTCGCCATTTAAAACAGCGACAGAAGCCCATTTTTATAATTTTATTATATGGACATTTATTTTTTGTAATTCTATTAAAAATAGATTATTTTTTAAAAAAAATTATGTGCCTGTGTGGCGTGCATTATGATGTGTTGCGAATAGAACAGATATTACTCACCTGCAATCATTTGTCTTTAAAAGAAGAGAGAACATCACGGAGAAATGTTCCTTGGAGTGTACAAGCCCAAGCTAGAAATGCTAGTTGAAGAAACAGAAAAAAAAAAAAGCCAAGAACACAGTAAAAGGACACACTACACAGTAACTGGACAATTCAAGCTAGACAACCTTTTTTGCCTACACAACGTTGCTCAAGTAACCGCATTAACAGAAACACATGCAAGTCGATTCTTCTTTCTTTTCCTTCTCTTCAAGAAAGGAGGTTCATATCATCACATGGCCATGTGTCCACGATGCATACATGATACGTTAATCTTTAGTTGATCCAACAGTACACCATACAAACAAATTTCCTTCAGAACTGAATATTCATATCGCAATATTATCATATAGCTCGTTTACACCAGTACATATTACAGCTGGAAAAGTCTATACCATTTACATGTTTATGTCAGTTATCGCTGAACCAAAGTATTTTCTAAAACCACTGCTCAATGTGACATGTAGCCTACAGTGTACAAACTTTCCCTCAATCGAACAACACCCTAAGAACAGCAGTAAACCTATACTCTTCATTTTTCGTGTTATGTGCACAAAATTCCCCTTGGATTGAAGAATAACCAAGGACAGCAGACGATTTGCATGGTCAAGACCAGACAACACTATACAGAAAGCCTTTGGCATCTATCTCTGTTCTCTAATGCGAAGGTGTGATTTACTTTTATGCTATGTTTTGTAGCCCCTATGCACACTTCATCTCTCTGTAGTTTTCTTTTTGGGAGGAAGACGATAGCTCAACCTGCAAAGGAAAAAATTGGAATTTTACTCAGATCATGCATGACATGAGACAAGACATGAAGCTGGGAACACGACTTATGTAACTGCATTGACACAATGTACAAACGAAGAGCAGTTTTCAGAACAAATATTTTGCTGGCATCAATGCTAATGTGATATGTTCCTATTTACTTGCCTGAGTATCTGAACAACCATCTGACATAGTTGAAGACCGATGGCGTCTCAGGTGTTGGTGCAGCCGCTTCAGGATCCCAGCTCCCGGACCACGAGTCAATGCTGCTGCGGCCACTCGAACCCAGGCTCAAGCTCCCAGTTGTGCGCCGTGAGTACACTGGCAACACCATTGCAGTGGAACGGCTGTTGGAGCATCCAGTCCAGCTGCCGGAGAGTGTAGCCAAAGAAGAGCGCAGCCACCCGCGAGAGCCCCCAACAGCATCTGCCACCTCCTCAGCAGGCGGGGCTGGCAGTTGCATATGTGTCTGCATGCCATACGAGTCAATGCCGAGGTGGCCGCTCGAGTCCACGCTCCAGCTTCCGGTGGTGCGCCGTGAGGACACCGGCACCACCACTGCAGTGGCACGGCTGCTGGAGCACCCCCTCCAGCTGCCAGAAAGTCTGTCCAGGGAAGAGCGCAGCCACCCACGAGAGCCCCCCACAGCCTCTGCCACCTCCTCACCAGGCGGGGTTGGCACTTGCACCAGCATCTGTGCCTCGATGTCATACTCATCTGAGCAGAAGGCTGGAGCAAAGTTGGTTGTGCCATGGAAGGGGATGGTAATGGAAGCATGGCAGAAGGGGCAGCGTGGTGGTGTGGCACAGCGGAGCCAGGTGACGATGCATGACTGATGGAATGTATGCGAGCACACTGGAAGAGCCAGGAGCATATCAGTAGGGAGAAAATCGTGGTTGCAGATGGAGCAGACAGTGCTGCTCCCCGGCTTCATCGGCCCTGGTGGTAGTGAGAGCAACTCCAAAATCACCCGCTCCACCTCTGGCAGAGACGGTGCAGATGGCACCAGGGCAGCTGATGGTGCTACCAATTCTGTCCCCTTCACTGATCCTTCTGTCGAATGTGCCACGGATGCCACAGGAGGAGCTTTACCGGCATCGTTCGGAGCTGAAGACACCACGGCCATTTCCACCAAGGACTTGGAAGCATTGGCCCTTGATGAAGCACCAACAACTGCTGCCGCCACACACTGCATTTCAGACTCTGCTGATGACGAAGACGACGAGGCCGTTGGGGACAAGCTGCAGCGTGGGGAGAATGTCGACCAGGACAGGCGATGACGGCGGTAACTGCGTCGAAGGACCACAATGGCACAAGTCACGATGACTGTGGCAATGACGACGACGACAACAACGGCAATGCTGGAGCCTATGGACGAAGATGGTGTGGCTGAGGGTGACACGCTCGGCACAGAGGGATATCCTATAAGCACCAGTGGCGGCGATGGAGGAGGCGGGAGAAGGGGACCAGGAAGCATATCTGGAGAAGCGCAGCAATTCAAATTAGATCCAAATTTGCTGCTAATTCGGTAAAATTGACTAATAGAGATCATAGAAAAATGAAAACAAATTCTGACCAAACAAGTTATGGAATTTGACTAATCACACGAGCTTAACACAAAACTCAACTAATCAAGCAACCTAAATTTCGCCTTCCCCGTACAGCTCAAAATTTCTCTCTCGGGAAATTTCGAAAAAAATGGGAATCGGTTGCGCCAAGCAATTGAGCGCAGAAATTCGATCGCGTGATCCCGTACCATTCCACTCCAGACCGAATGGAACCAATTCAAAGCTCAATTACGGGAAGCCGAACCGCGAAGCCCTAGGCGTTAGGAGGCGGTACGCAGAGAAGATACCGACGGCTACCTGATGCATCGACGACGGAGAGGATGAAGAGGCGGAGCCGGCGCGCGATGCGGTGGTGGTGGTGTGGCTCGACGTCAGGGCCTCCTCTGCAGGGACCTGAAGTTGGTGGAGGAGGAGGGAGTTAGGGTTAGGGTTTCGGGACGGCGAGTGGTACTGGTGGAAGCATCGGGGCGCGCGCGCGAGGGCGAGCACGATATGCCTTACCTCGGCGGCGCGGCGGCGACGGGACAAGGGGACTTAGGCGTGCAGCTGAGCCGGTCGCCTCGGCCGGAGGTTTCGACGGTGAGATTGCGCGGAGGAGGCGGTGGGAATGGGGGAGGAGGAGCCGTGGAGGAGGGGTGTTTTGGCTTTGGGGGTTTGGAAATGGCGCCTGCGCGGGAGGAGACGGCAATAAATGGGGGAGGAGAGATGAAAAGGAGAGCGCGGCGCAGTTTCTGGGGCCCACAGGTCAGTGTCAGTGGCGAGTGGGGAGGTATTATGGGCTTTCGGCCGCGCAGTTAAATGGCAGTATGCTGCGTGGGCTTAGCCTACAAATGGCCCAGAGTGACGAATAGGCCTGGCCCATATACGGCAATGAGATGGATTTAGCCCAAATGGACTTCCATCTGGGAGGAACTTTTTTTATTATTTAATTATTTTTAAAAAATATTTTAAAGATAATGTCTCCTTAACTTTATTTCCAATTCTTTTGACCATACCACAACGCGTGATATGGTAAAAGCACGTGACATTGTCACGCACAGACCTCAGCAGGCGCTGTCACGTCACTCTTTTTGACGTGTCAGAACTTAGCAAAAATACAGACGTGTGTTGGCTCGCTATCGTGGCAGGTTTGGTCACACCGCAATCGGTGACATGACAGTACAGTTTGATCACACCACGGGTCATAGCGTAACCAAAGAGGTCGGAAATAAAGTTAGGAAGATGTTATCTTTAAAATATTTTTTAAAAAATAGATTTAAAAAAAAAACTCATCTGAGAGGTGTTCCGGTGCTCTCCCTAAAAGCGTAAAGCACAAAAAAATAATATAGAAAGCACAAATTTTAAAGTAGGCCGAGGGCATGATTTGCAAGCATCCACTGTTTCCACAGTTAATAAAATAATATTTCAAGGTTTGCATAATTTACTTATGCAATCACACAAACATAAGCGAGTGCGCCCCGGGATTACCACCGGTTACCGGTTATGCCGGCTTGAACCGATATGTTTCATTCCAACGGAAAACAGGTGCTTTCCTATTAAAATTTTCCTACTAGTTTTTTTGAAACCTTGATGTTAATGCTTATAGAACACCAAAGAAATATAATACTTCGAGGAAAAATATATAAAAGCGAAAAAAATACCAAACCAGAACAGAGCGGTAACCGGCTAATGGCCTTGATCTGATAAATTTTAAAAAGCCGTTTTCTTAAATGCTGGTTACGCCTACTAGTATGCACCTAGAATCGCATCAGCCGCACATAAATCCACTGAATCTGATGGGTGGTCAAACTTTCAGTTTACACCAACCAACCACCAGCTCCCGCTGCTCACTCTTTATCCTGTGAATGCTGAAGTTTGCTTCGTCCTAATTGTAGGTCCACTTTAAATTCTTGTCCATCCGAAGAACAGGACTGTTTGGTTTGCTACACATGCAAATCAAATATTGATAGCGCCAACGAAAATTGGTTGCTGTTTGGTTTGCTACTAAAATTTGATAACACCTACAAAAATTTGGTAACGGTAATAAAATTCAATGTTACACGTGGACAATCCAAGGGTGAGAAAATCGTTCACGAAAATTTTGGTAACTCTAAAATTTGGTTTGACCATGATCTAAACAACGCTCTTTTTGCCAAAATATGGTTTTACCCATGTTTTAGCTATACCAAAATTTTGGTTCACCTCATTTTGTCCAGCAACCAAACAGCCCCTACTCTTGTTTGGTGCAAGGAATGGAATGAATTAACTCATCGCTGTCCCACTTCACGGGGCTATAATTAACAACATGAATGAGATCATCCCATCAAAAAATTATGGAATGACCCATGATGGTCTAATCCATTTACATGAGGCTATTGCTATTCCTCAAACACAACACCCCATCGCATACAGAGCACCAAGAGGTAGCTGACTATATTCACGGCTGCAAATGCGAATGTACATGGATTGTTCGATCATTTGGGCAAATCACCACAAAGCACTTACTGCAGTTGCGCTTAGAAAATAACTGCATCCAACTTAACACCGACGATAGTACAATGCAAAAAAAAAAACCATGACAGTTAAGAACGGACAGACATGCTGGTTTGAGTTTCTGGCTTTCTGCAGAAAGCAATACATTAAGTCGCGGATGAGCGTTGGAGGAAGCAGATGCTAGACTTTGGATCAAAGGTGTTGATGGGAAGCTCTGACCAGATATTGTTAGAGCTGCTTGCCTGACGGTATGTAATGATCAGCATACGAAATCGGTACCTCCTAGTATGTCATTTTTCTTGGGAATACCTGCGTAGTGAAGATTGAGGCTATCCATTGATTATCAGCTAGCCACGAGTACGGCAGTAAATCACAACATGCATTTGGTATGTGTCATATGTAGGGGGTGAAAACGGATCGGAAACGGACGGATAATGGCTTTGTCATATTTGTTTTCATATTTTTTTCCCCGGATTCGGATACGAATACGAACACGAATAGTATCAAATACGAATACAGAGCGAATACGAATCGAAACGAATACGATCACAGATATTTTTCGAAACATGAAAACCCCTTAAATTGTATGTCAGAAATTAACGAAAACATATAACTAATTTATTTGATGTAAACATTCATGAATTGTTCATATTTTCAGTAACCACACATAACATTGGCACTAGCAAGTTACATTAACTAGTTCATCACAAATATAACACTTAGTTTACCATATTTAGCTCATAAGTCATAACCCACAAAATCATCACGTATTCACATTTAGCTCATCATATACATAAAATTTAGTTCATAATAACATCAATTAGACTGGATGGTTAATCTATACGCAAATGACTGTAACATTCCAAAGTATGTTACCAAAAATAAAATTAATAAAGTTATTATTTTATTAGATTTTCTGAGATTTAAAAGAGTTTTCCTCGTTAAAGAGGAAAAAAAATAAAATAAAATCAATTATTTAATTTCCTAGTTTTCAATGTAAAAAATAAAATTTATTGAGTTTTCTCGGATTTTATTAGATTTAAAGTGAAAAAGAAAATTTTAATTAATTTATTGAATTTTTTGGATTTTTAAAAGGTTTTTCCTATTTTTGGAAATTTAAAATAATTTATATACAAAAATAAAAACCAACTTTAAGTTGAAATTAATTTTATTAAGTTAAAAATAATTCAATGACTTTCTATGATTTTTTCTAGGATTTTTGAACTCTATTTGCTATTTTCTAAAAGACTTCTTGATTTGTTGCATTTTATGAAATTCGAAAATCAATTAAAATCCTCTTTTGGGCCGAAATCCGGATATCCGGACTTCGTCTTATCCGGATAATCTGTATTCGTTTTCGTATCCGCTGGATAGCATACCTACCGTATTTGTTTCCATTTCCGGCAAAAAATCCGAGTTCGTTTCCGATCCGAAAAATCCGATCCGAGACATTCCGAATCCGTTTTTGTCCGGATCGATCGGAAACTATCCGATCCGTTTTCACCCCTAGTCATATGCGACGATGTAAACCATCAGTTGTATTGAAAACAGATTGGACTCCCATTTTACATGAAAATGCACTATTTCCACCTACTTTTTCTTTGAAAGGGGGTAAACCCGGCTTTTATGGAAAGCATATAAGAGTTCATACACAAGGTGAAACTAAACTACTAGGACAACCAGTTTATAAGTCAAGCAGAAAAAGGAAAAGCTACATCCAAACTATAGAGTTTACAGGACAACAATCAAGATTATCCAAGTTACAAAAGCATTTAGACCAATCTTCAGTAGCCTTCAAGAACTCATCCAACTTACTATGTTCAACCCCACTGATGAGAGCTCGCCAATACTGCAAACAACATAGAAATTTGAAAATCACATCCATAGGTTGCCGAGGAAAAACCCCCTCAATCGCCATTTTGTTTCTAACTTTCCAGAGATTCTAGGCAGAAACTGCAAAACTAAACAAAATGACATTGTAATCAGTAGTCCCCCTCCTATCTAACCAATTCAATTGGAAATCTTCAACAGAAACTGGAGCACGCTCCCAATTAAGCACCTCTTTGATACATAGCCAAAAAAATCTTACCAGAATGCAAGAGAACAAGATGTGATCAATGCTCTCTATATCTCCACAAAGAATGCAGTTCATTCCCCCTTTCCAACCCCTTTTACTAAGTTGTTCCAATGTTTGAACTTTGTTATGATAACACTGCCACAAGAAAATTTTAACTTTTAGAGGAACTATGCTCTTCCACAGTTTTTTCATTTTCCTGCAAACAACACCACCAAAGACCAACTGTTTATACAAAGATTTAATTGAGAACATTCCAGATTTTTCAAAATACCACACAACTATGTCCATAGTGTTATCAAGTTCAACATCTGTTAATAGATTTCTTAAACTCTCCCATTGGATTGCTTCCTCTTCTCCAAAACCTCTTTTGAAAGTAATGTTCCAATTATCGTTAGTCAGACCATTAGCCACACTCATGTCAGGGGAATGGCAAATATTAAAAAGATTATTGTAACCCAAACATCACTCCAAAAGGAAACATTGTACCCATTCCCAATCTTATACTTAGCACCCCATTTGAAATAGTTCTTAGCTTTCAGCACTAGTTTCCAAAACTAGGACCTCTAAGAATTTTAGCATCTCTGAAAGCACCTTTGGGAAAATACTTGGCTTTTAAAATTATAAACCAGAGCTCATTACTTGATGAATTTATTTTCCAAATCCACTTAGCTATAAGGCAATCATTCATGACCCTAGTGTTAATGACCCCTAACCCCCCAAATTCTTTAGGTCTGCAAATAGCATCCCATTTCACCATATGGTACTTAAAATGATCACTAGCCCCCCTCCAAAAAAACGGGATCTGATAGTATCCATATGTTTGTGCACCTCCTCACTTAATCTATAGAAGTCATAGTACAGGTAGGAAGACTACTCAAACTGCTATTAACCAAAATTAATCTACCCCCAGAAGAAAGGAAGTTACTTTTCCAGTTATCTAACTTTTTAGTTAGCTTGTTGATCACATTATCGGCTGCTTTCACCCCAATAGATCTAAGCAAAATTTGATATATACCACTGAGAAAGTTGTCACTTCAAGATATGTCACTCAGTATCACGAAATTAGAAATACGCCACTTCAGATTCTTGTTCATTTGAAATTTGCCATTTTCTTTTCTTTCCTCCCATTTTCCATCAATTCCACATCTGAACTTCCCCTTTTGCCTGTAACATCCCCATTTTGGCTTGTGTTTCAAATGTAATAAAATGAGGGTAAATTAAAACTTTTCTTTCATCCTTTTACTACTGAACTTTTCTGAAATTCTTGTAAAGGAATTTTGGGAAATTCAAAATCAAAATCCTCATTTATCTCAAGTCAAAACCTTCTGGGTAAAATCTTGTGTCAAACCCTTGGAAATAATTTTTCCTCGGTTCTAGGGTTGCTTTGTGACACCTCTGAATTATTCCATAATTTTTGGAAATTAATTAAATATTTTAGAGGTAAGTCAAACCTTGGTCAAACCTCTGAAATAACCTTTTGGAATTTTTAGGGAAAAACTCAGTGCATGAAAATCCCTGGAAATTTTATGGAAGGTAAATCCTAAAGTCAGCAAGCTCCAGTTAAAATTTCATAAATTTTGGAGTTGAGTTGATGCCTCAATTAAATCCCCAAAGTTTCAGCCTAAAAATCAAAACTCTAATTGATTTGCATTGTTCATCGGGCTCGAGTCAGGCTCGAGCTCGAGTCACTTGACTCGGTCGAGCCAACTAACGGCACCCGACGCGGGCGAGCGGGCGCACGCGCTGCGGGTCGTTGGATCTTCATCGGGCGGTCCACGTCTGCCAGATGCCGCGTCAACGTGGTCGCGTGTTAGCCCTTGGATGGAGATCGGACGGCAGGCCGTCGTCGCCTTCCTCTCGCTCGCGCGGGCGATGCGGCCATGGCGTGCGCAGAGGCGTGGGTAGAGGCGCAGCGTCGCGTCCCCTCCGCGCAGTCCAACGGGTCGCTCTGCAGCGCATTAAATGCACGTCGTGCAGCCGCCCCCGAAAGTCTTCTGCTCACCTGCTCCCATCGCGCTTAGCGTCCCCGCGGCGGACTTGAGCATCCGAGGCTTGCTGCCGTTGCCATCGGCCTTTCTCACTACTTAAGCTCCCCTCCCCTCGCCTTCCGCACGTGCCCTTGAGCTCTCACTGCACCCATCGCACTCGTGGAGCTCCCAAAACACCGAAATCCTTCGGCCGCCATTGTTGCCCGCGGAGCTTCTCGGTGAAGGCGGTACCACAGTGGCGCTCCCTCCCGGATTCTTGCTCCTGCTCCTCCCTCCCACCTCAGTGGTGCTTAACCCTCTCTCGGTTTGAGTTTCTTCATCGGAGCACTGATTTGAGTTTCCCATTCGCCGCGAGCACCCTCTTCGTCTCGGTACGGTGAGTGCTCCTTTCCAATTCCTTTCTCGGGAGCTTCTCGGTGCTCTCGAACCCATCTTGATGACGCGCGTGGTTGGTTACGCCAGCCGTCTTCCCGCGTCGTCCTCTTCAAAGACCGTCGCGGCTCATCGTTGCCGGGCCGACACGACCTCTCGGCACCTCTGCGTCCCTCGTAGCCGTAGTAGTCCCTAGATGCTCGCACCGCTTGAATGAACCGCCGCGGAGCTCTTTTGTCGCTTGTCGACGTCGCCGTCTTTATCGTGCCGCTTCCTCCCGCCAGCCGCTCGTCCACCACGCGGTGTGGGTGGTACTAGAGGGTGCGCAATGCTATTGCGCACCCGTAGCTAGCATCCACTCGCGCCGTCGTGCCTTAGGTCGCCGGCGATTGGCGCGAAGCCATCGGCCGTTGTCCGGACTCGTCGGTGCGCGGCGCGACGTGGCCCAACGACGCCGCCCATCTTCGATCTGTGTACACGATGTCGCTGATCCGGCGTGCACCGTGGCTTTGGGTTGATTGTGAGCCGTCCATCTCGCGATCGACGGTCCACAATCATCGCCTCTTTTCGCGCGTGTGAGTTCAAACACGCCGGCGTGGTTCAATCTGGACCGTTGGATCAGAGATCAGCGTCCCACGTTTGCTGCTTCCACGCGGGCGCAAGCGTTGTGCTCCCAGTTGCTTGCGCCGTCCGATCCAGGATCGACGGCCCATAATCGGCCACGTCGACAGGGAGTTTTGGGTTTTCCCGAGAGGTTTATTTGCAAACAAAAAAAGGTATTAAACTTCAAAAATGCATAACTAATTCATTTCAAGTCCATTAGGGTTGATTCAAATTTTGTTAGCTTTAGTGTGAACTATAATTTAATCTAAAAATGGATAGAAGTTTGGTTCGGCTCCAGAAGATGGATTTCAAAATTGGTTTAGAAATAGGTTTTAATTAATATGCCAAAACTTGCACTTAATTTGTAAATTGCATAACTAATTCTCTGTAAATCATTTTTTGAGTGAATCCAACTCGGTTGGCTTCCCCTAATAGTTGACTTACTAGCAAAATTGGTTTTAGGCATGTTACTATTTTTAACAAGATTTCATATACAATTTAGTTTTATTCATTTTCATGACTTGAAAAATCATATGTAAATCATTCTAACTCTAAATGAGGTGAGACCAATTGTGTTAGCCTTAGAATGTCAGTAGCTACCTATCATAAACATTTCAGGACCAGAAAACCTCTAGAAGTTTATTTATGAATAGTAACCTCATTTAATTGCATTTTCAGCCGAATTAAATGGTTTTAATCATATCTTTTGCATTAAGAATCCAAATCAGTTGATTCCAGTTTCTAAATTATTTAAAAATCATGCCCTTCCTGCTGTAAAATTTTCAGGGCATTTGGAGCTTTTTGGTTTTGGAGTCTTTTAGGTTTTCATCGTTCTTATCGATTCGTTTCGCTTTTTCGATTAGGTGCCGACGAGTGTATTGACCTTGAGAGTGATCCTCAGCAACCTCTTGAGCATAATCAGCAAGGCAAGTAGTTTGATCATTTCCCAATTGATCCCATTACTTTTAAAGTCTAATATTTTGTTTAACTTGTATGTATGCATTGCTATTTTGTTGTTAAATTGATTAGTTAATCCTCTAGTTGCATAATCTGTAGGTAAATAATTATCCTCTACTACCTGAGCCTAGGTTATTTGCTGTGATTAGAGTTCGTTGGATGAGCTCTTGTCACTTAGTAAATTTCGAATAAATATTGCTTAGCCATGCCTAGTTATCGGTAGTATTGGGCGATCATCGACTTAGTCGATGATCTTGATCACACAAATACTTATATTATTCCATTATGTCCAATCCTTGTGTTTTATTGATCTACAAATCAAAAACTGAAAACAAAAACTATATCTTGACTTGGGCACAATGGTATGTTGGTGTGATGTGATGGGTGTGAATGGATTGGTGCCTAAGTCCCTAAGGACCGAGTTACTTGTGCCATTGATCCAAGCAATTGTTGCGTGCTAACCACACGAGAGGGATATGGGACCTCTCTTGACTAAGTACTCTGGGAGATGTTAATTATGAGCTGGTCGGTGGGTGTGTTCTTGTGTGTGTGTGTGGTGTGGGAGGGGAGCATTAGCAGTCCGGTTAGGCTGTCTAATGTGTCCTTATCCCCATGGGTTGCGGCTCTTAATTAGCATCGTCCATTGGAAAGCGTCTTGTTAGACTTAGCTGTGCCCGCATACCAAAGGAAGTATGCTAACCGTGGCTGGTGGAAAGGCGGTCTATCGTGTGGGTACATTGGTACACCCCTGCAGGGTTAAAACTATTCGAATAACCTCGTCCTAGGTTATGGACACGCTTGGTTATTTCCCGCAAGAACTAGACTACAACCTTTTAAAAACTTAAAACTTGACATGGGTGGTATGAAGGGGTACTTCATGCTATTGTTGTGGTGGCTATTGGGTTAGTCACTTCCAGGATGCTGTCATCTACCTATTGTTATATTGGTCTCTCTTTTATTTGAACAATAAGATTTAATTGCCAACTTGCTTTTAAATGTATTACCTTATTGCAAAGAAAACTTGCTTTATATTTGAAAATAAGTCCGAGCCTCCTCCACTTAAATAAAGCTTGCATGTAGTTAATTATAGTTCTGTTATCTTACACGTCGGTCTTGCAGTACAAAAACAATTTTTGTACTCGGATGCTATGCTTAATTGTTTTGTTGCGGGGAAGAAGGTGAGCTCGAGGGCCTCACTTTTGTGAGATTTGTTGTATGTGTCTGGAGCGATTAGCTTGGTGGTCGGTTGGTTGCCTTGTGGGTAAAGGCACACCGATTGACTTTTGTTTATCGCCATCTTATGGCCCTTTTGCTTCCGCTGTTTAATTTAGTTACTTATGTGTTATTTGGCCGGTCGGTCTTTCTTTTGTAAGAACTCTCTTTATATTATGTATGTCTTCTGATTTGTTGCTTTAGCTTCGGCTCTATGTGTATGAATGGAATTGATGCATAATTTTGTAACGGGGTGTGTATACTGCATTTCTGGGAAGTATACATATCTCGAGGCTTGGTTTATTTGATTTGTGCTGCTAGGACCAAGTGGGTGGTTAAGCAGTACAAGCCGAATAAACCGGGGTCCTCACAAAGTTGGTATCAGAGCCATTCCGACCGTAGTAACCCAAGCTTGATCGTCTTTAGGATATTTTGGAAAACTTAATTTCAAAGTATCAAATGATTTATGAAAGCTTAAGTAAGTTCTCAGATTTTACTCCTTGCCTATCTTAGCTTTCTATCTCATCTTGCTCTAATTTGAGTTTTAAAAGTTGTTCTCCTTTCCTTCTCTCAAAAGATAGTTGTATCGTTAATTGGGTTTTGGGAACCATTGAGTTTGGCAAATTGAAGTGTTAGCTGCCCTCTACAAGGTTTTGAAGCTTCGAAAGTTGAAGATTTCGACTTAGAAGCTTGGATGCAAAATCTGGACAGCGAGCGTCAATTTCCGGACAGCAAGCTCAAAGGTCCTAAATAGGGTAGAAAATGAGAGGTTAATCAACTAAAACTTGTGGGAATAAAAGGGTAAGATGTGATGCCAGTTAGCTAAGTATCTAGCCATATTTTTGCCGCCTTAACCTTGTTCTCGAGTAGTGTTAGACTTGATGTAGGGTGCTGAAATTTTATCTTCTCAACCCATTGCTCGTTCATTCAATACGGGTTAATGGCATCGAGAAGTTGAGATTTGGTTTGGTGTTCCCCTTGTTGTTTTGGAGCCTCTTTGGAAGCATTTAAAGTTTACATACTTGCTGTTTTTGGCTTTCGGTTAGGGTGATATCTCATTCCCCTAGTCGTTCGCTTTTCGCTTTCATCAACTTCTAGTTTTAAGGTTTTTGTTGCTAACCCTTTTTCCTTGTCCCAGGATGGCTGGAGGTACTCGTAGTGGCCGTGGTCGACACTGGGTTGGATGAGAGCTCCACCTCCTCAGACCATGGTGAGGTTCTTCTCGGTCGAGCGCAACCGTTCAGAGGACGGGAGGGGCCTGCTGGATGTTATTGCACGCAACACCTCCGCCCTTGCCGGTGCCTCGGGGTCCGGGCAGGGGGTGGACATCAGTCCCGTGGGGGTCTGGCTGAGTTTCTTCGCACTCAGCCCCACGTTCCGGTCGAGGACCCATTGGATGCAGATGACTGGCTGCGTCGGTGGAGCGTAAGCTCGACATTGCTCAATGCCTGGACCAGACAAGGCACTCTTTGCCTCCCATCACCGCAGGGGCGCACTCTCTGGTGGGAGAACTTGGCCATGCAGCCCGCCGCCACACTGTTTCTTGGGAGGAGTTCGGCGGCGTTCGTCGAGCTCACATCCTGCCCGCTTGATGAAGTCGAAGAAGAAGGAATTTCGCGCTCAAGCAAGGGCGTAAGTCGGTGATGGAGTATCTTTACGAGTTCAACCACTTGGCTCGTTATGCTCGTCCGAGGTGGCCATGATGAGGCCAGCGGGAGAAGTTCATGGAGGGCTTGTGCGAGGAGCCGCAAGACAAGCTCTCCATTGTGGACTTTGCGACTTTCGGACCTTGGTGGACAAGGCCATTGTTGCGGAGCACAAGGCGCGGCGCTGGCGAGTCCATAGCGCAAGTGGGAGGCCCACGGTCTATACAGCCGGCCTCTCGTCCTCGTGTTGGGCCTACCACGGGGCCGTTCGCCTGGCCTCACCACCGCCGAGGTCGTCGGCACCGACCCCTCGCCCTCCGCAGCCGTGCCCGACCACGTGCACTGCGAACGGCCAGGTGGCCCCGCAATCCGTGCCGGGGTCACTTGCTTTTCCTGCAACCAGAAGGGTCATTATGCAAATAATTGCCCTAACAGGACTGGAGCAGCCCCTCGTCCTAATGGAGGACGCGGGCAAGGAGGTGGTCCTTCCCAGGATCAAAAAGTTGTCCCCGCTACCCAAGGCGTGGGTAGTGGCCGCGTCAACCTCATCTCCGCGGAGGAGGCACGAGGCGCGGCGTCGTGTTGGGTACACTTTCGGTTAACTCTCATCCTGCTACCGTTTTGTTTGATTCAGGAGCATCTCATTCTTTTGTTTCTGAATCATTTGCTGCTGTTGGTGAGCTTCTGTTTGCTCCTTTGTCGGCCCCCTTGCTCATTCGCTCTCAAGGTTCAGAGTTGAGAGCCGAGTCTGAGTGTAGGGATGTCCCTGTTGAGATAGAGGGAGTAGGGTTTTTAGCGAACCTTATCCTCCTTCATTCAGCGAGCTTAGATGTAATCCTGGGCATGGATTGGTTGTCTCAGCACATGGGACAAATCGATTGCGCCCGGAGGCTCATCTGTCTCACCAGTCCTTCTGGCGAGCAGGTTCGCTTTTCGCCGAAGCTGCAAGGTCCGCATCTCTTCGCGCTCGAAGCGAAGCCACCTCTAGATATTAGTGAAGTCCCAGTGGTATGTGACTTTGTTGATGTCTTCCCCGACAACCTTCCAGGGATGCCACCAGTTCGAGACCTCGAGTTTGTCATTGAGTTGGTTCCCGGTACCGCCCCGATTTCAAAGAGACCCTACCGGATGGACCCAATTGAGTTGGTGGAGCTAAAGAAGCAGCTGGGTGAGCTTCAAGAGAAGGGTTTTATCCGCCCTAGTTCATCTCCCTGAGGATGCTCAGCAATCTTTGTCCCGAAAAAGGACAAGACGCTGCGCATGTGCGTTGATTACCGTCCACTTAATGAAGTAACGGTAAAGAACAAGTACCCTTTGCCCGTGTCGATGACCTCTTCGATCAATTAAGCGGAGCTCGAGTCTTCTCAAGATTGATTTGAGAGTGAGATATCATCAAGTTCGGTTCGATGGAGGATATCCCAAAGACATCTTTCTCTACTCGTTATGGTTTATGCGAGTATACCGTCATGTCATTCGGCAACCAATGCTCGGCCTTGTTCATGAACCTCATGAATTCGGTGTTCATAGAGTATTTGGATAGGTTCGTTGTGGTCTTCATCGATGATATCCTTATCTACTCCAAGAGCGATGAGGAACACACCGAGCATTTGAGGCTTGTGTTGGGCAAGCTTCGTGAGCATCAGCTGTATGCGAAATTCAGCAAGTGTGCATTCTGGTTGAAGGAAGTGGCGTTCCTAGGCCATGTTCTTTCGGCAGGAGGCGTAGCCGTGGATCCTAGCAAGATCAACGATGTGCTTTCCTGGAGTCAGCCCACTTCGGTCACCGAAGTTCGGAGTTTTCTTAGTTTAGCGGGATATTATCGTCGCTTTATCGAGAACTTCTCCAAGATAGCGAAGCCGATGACGGAGTTGCTCAAGAAGGACAAGAAGTTCTCGTGGTCCGCTGATTGCGAGAAAGTTTCAAGTACTTAAGAAGCGATTGACCACCGCTCCGTTCTTGTTCTTCCCGATGTCCGTCGAAGCCGATATCTTTGCGGCGCTTCTCGCCGAGGCCTCGATTGTGTCCTTATGCAAGAAGGCAAGGTAGTGGCCTATGCATCAAGGCAATTGAGACCTCATGAACTCAACTATCCTACCCATGACTTAGAGCTAGCGCGTGATCCATGCACTTAAGATTTGGCGACATTACCTAATCGTGTCGTTGTGAAGTGTATTCGGATCACAAAAGCTTGAAGTATTTGTTTACCCAACCAGATCTGAACCTCAGGCAAAGGAGATGGTTGGAGTTGATCAAGGACTATGACATGGGTATTCACTACCATCCGGGTAAAGCCAATGTCGTTGCGGATGCGCTTAGTCGCAAAGCGCATTGTAATGCATTGCTACTCAAGGAGCCTCAGCCCACCCTTCTGGAGGAATTTCAGCGTCTCAACTTGAGTTTGGTGGAGCATGGGTCCCTCGCTGCCTTGGTTGTACAGCCAACCCTTGTGGATCGGATCAAGTCCGCTCAACAGTCGGATGCTGGAGTAAACCGCATCAAGGAAAATGTCAAGAATGGAGCGGCCAAGTGCTTCTCCGAAGATGAGCTTGGTGTCGTGAGGTTCGGGCAACGCCTTGTGGTTCCAAAGGATATGGAGTTGCGGGAATTGATCCTCCGCGAAGCCCACGATTCTCCGTTATCCATTCATCCCGGGACCACGAAGATGTATCATGATCTCCGCCAGAGATTTTGGTGGACCCGAATGAAGAGGGAAGTCGCCAAGTTCGTTGCCGAGTGCGACGTGTGCCGTCGTGTCAAGGCCGAACATCGTCCCGGCGAGATCGCCGACCTTGCCTATTCCCGTGTGGAAGTAGGATTCGGTCGGGATGGATTTTATCACTGGCCTACCCAGGTCACCGAGGGGCAATGATGCCATTTGGGTTATCATTGATCGGTTGACTAAAGTGGCACACTTTCTTCCAGTCAAGACCAAGATTCGTACCGGTCACCTAGCGGAGCTCTATATCGCCAGGATCGTGAGCTTGCATGGGGTGCCGAAGACGATCATTTCTGATCGTGGTTCCATCTTCACTTCCCAGTTCTGGCATAGCTTGCAAGAAGCTATGGGAACTCGTCTTTCTTTCAGCATAGCGTATCACCCCCAAACTGATGGTCAGACCGAGAGAGTCAACCAAGTTTTAGAGGACATGCTTCGAGCTTGTGTCCTTTCCTATGGGAAGCATTGGGAGAAGTGTTTGCCATTCGCCGAGTTTTCATACAACAACAGCTTCCAAGCCAGTCTAGGCATGGCACCATTCGAGGCCTTATACGGGAGAAAGTGTAGAACCCCGTTGAATTGGTCTGAGACCGGCGAAAAACCTTTCTTTGGCCCGGACTCGATCAATGAGGCCGAAAGTCAAGTTCAGCTTATCCGAGATCGATTGCGCACGGCTCAGTCGAGGCAAAAGAGCTATGCGGATCGTCGTCGTCGTGAATTGAGCTTTGAGCCCAATGACTTCGTTTATCTCAAGGTTTCTCCTCTGAAAGGTCATCAGCGTTTTGGTGTCAGAGGCAAGTTAGCTCCTCGATATGTCGGTCCATTACCGTGTCATCGAGAAGAAGGGAGCTGTTGCCTACAAGTTGGAGTATCTCTTTGCACTTGCGGTACATGATGTGTTCCATGTGTCCCACTAAAGAAGTGCCTCCGTATTCCAACTGAGGAAGCTTCGTTGGAAACTCTTGACGTCCAAGAAGATTTGACCTATCGCGAGCACCCTATTCGCATACTCGAGGAGGCTGAACGAAGAACCAGGAATCGTTCCATTAAGTTCTTTAAAGTTCAGTGGTCAAACCATTCCGAGGATGAAGCTACCAGGAGCGAGAAGATCGTCTCGTGCCGACTACCCCTCTTTCTTTTCCGAGTGAACCAAATCTCGGAATGAGATTTTTGTAGAGGAGGTTTGTAACATCCTATTTTGGCTTGTGTTTCAAATATAATAAAATGAGGGTAAATTAAAACTTTTCTTTCATCCTTTTACTCTGAACTTTTCAAATTCTTGTAAAGGAATTTTGGGAAATTCAAAATCAAAATCCTCATTTATCTCAAGTCAAAACCTTAGGGTGAAATCTTGTGTCAAACCCTTGAAATAATTTTCCTTGGTTCTAGGGTTGCTTTGTGACACCTCTGAATTATTCCATAATTTTGGAAATTAATTAAATATTTTAGAGGCAAGTCAAATCTTGGTCAAACCTTTGAAATAACCTTTTGGAATTTTTAGGAAAAACTCGGTGCATGAAAATCCTAGAAATTTTATGGAAGGTAAATCCTAAAGTCAACAAGCTCGATTAAAATTTCATAAATTTTGGAGTTGAGTTAATACCTCAATTAAATCCCCAAAGTTTCAGCCTAAAAATCAAAACTCTAATTGATTTGCAATCGTTCATCGGGCTCGAGTGGGCTCGGGCTCGAGTCACTTGACTCGCCGAGCCAACTAACGCACTGGCGCGCGGCGAAGCGGGCGCGCGCGCTGCGGTCGTTGGATCTTCATCAGGCGGTCCACGTCGCGATCTTTGCGTCAGCGTGGTCGCGTGTTAGCCCTTGGATGGAGATCGGACGGCAGGCCGTCATCGCCTTCCTCTCGCTCGCGCGGGCGATGCGGCCATGGCGTGCGCAGAGGCGTGGGTAGAGGCGCAGCGTCGCGTCCCCTCCGCGCAGTCCAACGGGTCGCTCTGCAGCGCATTAAATGCACGTCATGCGGCCGCCCCCGAAAGTCTTCTGCTCACCTGCTCCCATCGCGCTCAGCATCCCCGCGGCGGACTTGAGCATCCGAGGCTTCTTGTCGTTGCCTCGGCCTTTCTCGCTACTTAAGCTCCCCTCCCCTCGGCTTCCTTTCGTACCCTTGAGCTCTCACTGCACCCACTTTGCACTCGTGGAGCTCCCAAACACCGAAATCCTTCGGCGCCATTGTTGCGCGGAGCTTCTCGGTGAAGGCGGTACCACAGTGGCGCTCCCTCCCGGATTCTTGCTCCTGCTCCTCCCTCCCACCTCAGTGGTGCTTAACCCTCTCTCGGTTTCAGGTTTCTTCATCGGGAGCACCTGAATTTCAAAGTTTCCCCAATTCGGCCGCGAGCACCCCTCTTCGTCTCGGTAGCGGTGAGTGCTCCCTTTCAATTCCTTTCTGCAGGAGCTTCGGTGCTCTCTGGAACCCATCTTGATGGCGCGGCGTGGTTGGTTCGCCGAGCCGTCTTCCGCGTCGTCCTCTTCAAAGACCGTCGCGACTCGCCGTTGCGGGTCGATACGACCTCCTCGGCACCTCTGCGTCCCTCAGGTAGCTTCGTAGTAGTCCCTAGATGCTCGGGCACATGCTGAATGAACCATTTGCGGAGCTCTTTGCTGCTTGTCGACGTCGTCGTCTTTCCGTGCCGCCTCTCGGCTAGCGCGCTCAGTCCACCACCGCGGGTGTGGGTGGTACTAGAGGGTGCGCAATGCTATTGCGCACCCGTAGCTAGCATCCACTCGCGCCGTCGTGCCTTAGGTCGCCGGCGAAGCCATCGGCTGCGTTGTCGGACTCGTCAGCGCCGTGCGCGACGTGGCCCAACGCACGCCGTCCATCTTCTGATCTGTGGCCACGATGTCGCTTGATCCGGGCGTGTGCACTATGCTAGGTTGATTGTGAGCCGTCCATCTCGCGATCGACGGTCCACAATCATCGCCCCTTTTCGCGCACGTGAGTGCAAACACGCCGGCGTGGTTCAATCTGGACCGTTGGACCGAGATCGCGCCCACGCTTGCTTTGCTTCCACACGAGCGAGCGCCTGTTCTCCCGATTTTGCGCCGTCCGATCCAGGATCGACGGTCCATAATCGGCCACGTCGATAGGGAGTATTGGTTTTTCCCGAGAGGTTTATTTGCAAACTAAAAAAGGTATTAAACTTCAAAAATGCATAACTAATTCATTTCAAGTCCATTAGGGTTGATTAAAATTTTGTTAGCTTTAGTGTGAACTATAATTTAATCTAAAAATGGATAGAAGTTTGGTTCGGCTCCAGAAGATGGATTTCAAAATTGGTTTAGAAATAGGTTTTAATTAATATGCCAAAACTTGCACTTAATTTGTAAATTGCATAACTAATTCTCTGTAAATCATTTTTGAGTGAATCCAACTCGGTTGGCTTCCCCTAATAGTTGACTTAATAGTAAAATTGGTTTTAGGCATGTTACTGTTTTTAACAAGATTTCATATACAATTTAGTTTTATTCATTTTCATGACTTGAAAAATCATATGTAAATCATTCTAACTCTAAATGAGGTGAGACCAATTGTGTTAGCCTTAGAATGTCAGTAGCTACCTATCATAAAAATTTCAGGACCAGAAAACCTCTAGAAATTTATTTATGAACAGTAACCTCATTTAATTGCATTTTCAGCCGAATTAAATGGTTTTAATCATATCTTTTGCATTAAGAATCCAAATCAGTTGATTCCAGTTTCTAAATTATTTAAAAATCATGCCCTTACTGCTGTAAAATTTTCAGGGCATTTGGAGCTTTTTGGTTTTGGAGTCTTTTAGGTTTTCGTCGTTCTTATCGATTCGTTTCGCTTTTTCGATTAGGTGCCGACGAGTGTATTGACCTTGAGAGTGATCCTCAGCAACCTCTTGAGCATAATCAGCAAGGCAAGCAGTTTGATCATTTCCCAATTGATCCCATTACTTTTAAAGTCTAATATTTTGTTTAACTTGTATGTATGCATTGTTATTTTTTTGTTAAGTTGATTAGTTAATCCTCTAGTTGCATAATCTGTAGGTAAATAATTATCCTCTACTACCGAGCCTAGGTTATTTCTTTGTGATTAGAGTTCGTTGGATGAGCTCTTGTCACTTAGTAGATTTCGAATAAATATTGCTTAGCCATGCCTAGTTATCGGTAGTATTGGGCGATCATCGACTTAGTCGATGATCTTGATCACACAAATACTTATATTATTCCATTATGTCCAATCCTTGTGTTTTATTGATCTACAAATCAAAAGCGAAAACAAAACTATATCTTGACTTGGGCACAATGGTATGTTGGTGTGATCTGATGGGTGTGAATGGATTGGTGCCTAAGTCCCTAAGGACCGAGTTACTTGTGCCATTGATCCAAGCAATTGTTGCGTGCTAACCACACAAGAGGGATATGGGACCTCTCTTGACTAAGTACTCTGGGAGATGTTAATTATGAGCTGGTCGGTGGGTGTGTTCTTGTGTGTGTGTGTGTGGTGTGGGAGGGGAGCATTAACAGTCCGGTTAGGCTGTCTAATGTGTCCTTATCCCCATGGGTTGCGGCTCTTAATTAGCATCGTCCATTGGAAAGCGTCTTGTTAGACTTAGCCGTGCCCGCATACCAAAGGAAGTATGCTAACCGTGGCTGGTGGAAAGGCGGTATATCGTGTGGGTACATTGGTACACCCCTGCAGGTTAAAACTATTCGAATAGCCTCGCCCTAGGTTATGGACACACTTGGTTATTTCACCAAGAACTAGACTACAACATTTTAAAACTTAAAACTTGACATGGGTGGTATGAAGGGTACTTCATGCTATTGTTGTGGTGGCCATTGGGTTAGTCACTTCGAGGATGTGTCATCTACCTATTGTTATATTGGTCTCTCTTTTATTTGAACAATAAGATTTAATTGCCAACTTGCTTTTAAATGTATTACCTTATTGCAAAGAAAACTTGCTTTATCTTTGAAAATAAGTCGAGCCTCCTCCACTTAAATAAAGCTTGCATGTAGTTAATTATAGTTCTTTATCTTACACGTCGGTCTTGCGAGTACAAAAACAATTTTTGTACTCGGATGTTATCTTAATTGTTTTGTTGCAGAGGAAGAAGGTGAGCTCGAGGCCTCACTTTTGTGAGATTTGTTGTGGCGGTGTGCGGGCGATTAGCTTGGCGGTCCTGGTCGGTTGCCTTGTGGGTAAAGGCACACCGATTGGCTTTTGTTTATCGACATCTTATGGCCCTTTGCTTCCATTTGTTTAATTTAGTTACTTATGTTTTATTTGGCGTCGGCCTCTCTTTGTAATAACTCTCTTTATATTATGTATGTCTTCGATTTGTTGCTTTAGCTTGGCTCTATGTGTATGAATGGAATTGATGCATATTTTTGTAGCAGGTGTGTATCTTGCATTTAGGAAGTATACATATCTCGAGGCTTAGTTTATTTGATTTGTCTTTGCTAGGACCAAGTGGGTGGTTAAGCGGTACAAGCCGAATAAAGGGGTCCTCACATTGCCCCTCCCTAATTCAACTCACGGTCGGCATGTATCCAACTCATCCCTTCGCTCCTTCTATCGGCTCCATCCCTAATCCCTTTAGTCATGCCAGAGCCCGGAGAAACTCGAGTGAGTTCAAGCGATCCCGAGCACCCCGCGCCTTCCCGAGCACCCGCGGCGCCGCCGCCACTGTCGACGCCGCACCTCCCGAGCTCTTCCTTCGGGTGACCCAGCAAAGCCGGCGCGCCGCCTCACTGTCGGCGCGGCGTCAGCCGTGCCTCCCGAGCTCCTTTGGGAGTCGACCCCAGCCAGTCGGCGCGCCGCCGCCAGCGCCTCCCGAGCTCCCTTTCGAGCTCGACCCCCAGAAGGCCGACGCGTATCCGGGCTTGCCACTAGTTCGCCCGCCGCGCTTGGTGCGGCTGCGTGTTCCCCGTTCGTGTCGCCGCTCCGGTCGTTCCAAGCCCGCCTTCCCCCAATCGGAGCAGAAGCATGGATCCGAAGCAGAAGCAGTAGCATATTCAAGTTCTTGTGTATTTCTTGACAATATTATGAATTCTCATTTGTACATTCTTTGAAGTGTGTGACCGGACAATATTGTGAATTGTGATGTCCATTGTACAAACATCGAAATGTGATATCCGAATGTTGATTATATACTAAATTAGACAATATCTAAATGTTGACAATATTGTGATGCTCGGTCGAAAAGCAAGCTGAATTGTATACGAGAGAGTGATATGGAGTATGCAACAATGACAACTCACAATGAAATGCTCACAGCAGAAAGGACATCATAAACATGCATTGAGAGTTGGTGTGTCAAAAGGAGTGGAGGACTAGAAGCGCTCGATGCATTTCCGATTAACGATCCGTCTATCATTGACCATTTTATGAAGATGCCTCAAGAACAAAACAATATCTACATCGACCTCAAATAATCCGAACATCGAATGCATATGCTCATTCAATTGTGTTATCCATCCTAGCTGAAAATATCGACTTCATGTATGGTATAGTATGGTGATTTAGGTTCCTTTTGCGATCTGTTTGGTGCCATGTACATATAGTATGGCATGTCGGGCATCACCAATGAGATAGCCTTTGCTACAATTGCATCTTGGCGTGAAAAAACAATCCTAGGTGCCCGTCCGGACATTGCGTGCAAGAAGGTCTCAACGACCACCTGGAATGATTCAACAATATCATCATACATAAGTGCCATTCCAAGCAAAATCGGACCAGTGGAATGATTCAACGGTGGTTGGAAGATACGGCGCGAGAGGGGCTTGGAGCTCGGGGCGGTGACTGGGAATGCGGCTGCTTTGTGGCAGGAGCGAGGAGCAAGGCCGGGATGCGCGGCCGACGGAAGGGGCGGAGACCGGACGGGAGCACGGTGGAGCGGCGCTGTTCACTAGGGCGGCGTGCCCTAGTTCATCCGTGTTCATCGCGTGGTTATCACTATCGGAAGGAGCCGGATAGAAGGAGCGAGAGGGATGAGTTGGATACATGCTGACCATAGTTGAATTGGGAGGGTGCAAAGGGAAGTTCAAATGTGGAATTGATGAAAAATGGGAGAAAAGGAAAGAAAAGAAAATGGCAAATTTCAAATGAAGAAGAATCTGGAGTGGCATATTTCTAATTTCGTGATACTGAGTGGCATATCTCGAAGTGGCGACTTTCTCAGTGGCATATATCAAATTTTGCCATAGATCTATCTCCAATTAGGATCCCCAAATAAGCCATAGGCAAAGAAGCCATCTTGTAATTAAAAATGTTTGACACTCTAGCAGATTCTTCTTTATCCACCCCAAGCACAAACACTTCACTTTTGTGATAGTTTATTTTCAAACCAGACATCATTCAAAGCAATAAAGAAGAAATTTCAAGTTAAGAAAAGATTTCTCCTCGTACTCTAGCATAATCATAGTGTCATCAGCATACTACAGAATGGGGACCCCCCTCCAGGAACCAAATGAGAAATCACCCCTTGATCAAACTATTTTCTTGAGCTCTAGTAATGATCTCAGCTAAAGCATCTGCAGCCAAATTGAAAAGAAGAGGAGATAAAGGATCTCCTTGCCTCAATCCTCTATAAGTCTTAAGTATGGTGCAACTTCCCCATTGATGTTAATGCTAACCTTACCCGTTTTGACTGTTCTCATGACCTGTTCAATCCAAATCTTAGAGAAACCTTTTCTCATCATTACTTCCTCTAACAAACTCCACTGTATCTTATCATAAGCCTTTTCAAAATCCAACTTCAAAATCACCCCTTTCTTCTTAGAACATCTGATCTCATGAGTAATCTCATGAAGAGCAACCACTTCGTCCAAAATGTGTCTACCCTTGATAAAAGCAGACTGGCAATCATTGACAACCTTATCAGCAACCAACCCCAGCCTATTAGCTAATAATTTGGTCAAAATCTTAAAACTAACATTCAAAAGGCAAATATGTCTGAACTGCTTTATATTATTGGCTTCTTTAAGTTTAGGAATAAAAGTAATCACCCCAAAATTTAATCTTTTCAGATCCAGAGTTCCTTTAGAAAAGTCAGTCACCATCCTTAGGAACTAGTTCTTAGTTACCCCCAGAATTCCTTATAGAAAAAGCTGGGAAAACCATTAGGACCAGGTATTGAATTGCTTGGTAATTCTTTAATAACTTGCCAAACCTCATCCTCAGTAAAATCCTGAACTAGAGCTAAATTATCTAAATATGAAACTCTCAAATTACTCCTCCAAATCCCATTAGCTAAACCCACTTCTTGGCTTCCTTCATACCCAAAAAGTTTTTTTATAAAAATCATAAATATGTCTCCAGACATCCTCTTTTCTGGTCAAAAGAACACCATCATGCTCCAGACTAAAAATGTAATTCTTCCTTCTCCTCCCATTAGCACAATTATAAAAATATCAAGTATTTGCATTACCTTGAGTGATCCAATCTAAACCACTCCTTTGATACCAGTGCTTCTCCTCCATTTCATAAGTCTTCTCTAATTCAGATTCAATAAAATACCTCTGTAACCACTCATCAGGATTTAACCCCATCACCACTGCTAAAGAATCTAAATGCTTGAGCTGATCTAGAAAACCTTTTTTCTTCCTCCTGTACTCTCCATTCATATTAACATCCCAACCTCTCAGAAAACTTCTCAGAAGAGCTATACAGCCATTCCATCTGTCAAGAGAATAAACCTTATTCGTAGTTCTCTAGCCAATTTCCAGCCATTTTTTATGAAAAACTCCCTTGAAAGTCTCTTGACAGAGCTATTTCTTTTCAAAGTAGAATCTCCATGTCTTAACAACATCATCTTCTCCAAAATTTATTAAGATAGGATTGTAATCAGATCCAACTTTGATTAGACTTTGAACATGACACAAAGGAAAATGAACCTCCCAATTAGTTGAAATCAAAATCCTATCTAGATTCACCATAATGGGGCACTTTTGTTTATTAGACCAAGTAAATTTAGCACCTCCTTTTTTATCTCAAGTAACTTGTTATCAAAGATAAAATCATTAAAAAGTGTCATAAGGCTAAAATTTAGATTACTGGAATTCTTATCTCCTGCTTCTCTGTTCAGATTAAATCTCCTCCCATAACCAAAGGAATGGTAGCATTCTTACATTTTCTATCCAACTCTTCCAGAAATCTCTGAGACATATCATGATGAGCTAGCCCATAAACTACTATCAGCTCCCATCTGAAATTACTCAACCTGCTTCTAACCCCCATGCTAACAAAAAATTACCTGAGTCACAACTTTCCACTTCTAGAAAATCTTCCTTAACCCCCAACAAAATACCACCTGAATGCCCAACTGCAGGAATCCAGTGCCATTTGAAAGAAAGATTTCCAACCAGGTTCCTAAGTTCTCGCACACAAAATTGTTTCTTGATAGTTTCTTGCACCCCAATAGCATCCAACTTTTCAGTGATAACCAACTCTTTGAGTTGTCTCCTTCTAGCAGCCTTACCTAATCCTCTAATATTCCAAAATAAAAATTTCATGATTTAGAAGCATTTTGGCCAACACCCCCTTTTTCAGCTTATCATTCTTCCTCTTATTCAATGTGAAATCTGAAGCACCCCTTTTGTCATTATCAATTATATTTAAACATTCACCCCCCTTAGAATTTTTTTCTTCAGAATCTTGGAGCTCCTGATCCTTATTTGCTAACTTTTCCTTCTCAGCTCTAGACACAGCATCTCTTACGAGCTCCTGAGCCTGCATGGATGAGATCACTTCCCTAGCACTTTGAGAGTGTTTTCCCAAGACAATCCCACAAGATGTAGCAACTTGCTCTAAATAATCAATAGAAGCATTATTAAGGACATTAAAAGGGTTTTCAGGTGTACCTTGTGATTCCAAATTCTGAATGGACTTCAAATTAGATGCCGCCTTCTCCATGGGGATCCCATGATCCTGGATCCTTGAGCTTTTCCTAGTGGCTTGTTGAGGTTCGAGAATTTTATGTTTCCTTCCCTTCTTTTTAGGTGATACCCATAATTCTGTCACCCCCTCATTATCAAGGACTCCCATTGAATCCTTGTCACTTTCCTTATGATGCAAACCAATTTCAGCCTCTGGCTTATCAACCTTTCCTTTGTCCAGGTCAACCAAATCCTCTGAAATCATACACCTCCTCCCAGAAAGTATAATGTTGTCTTGAGAAAGCACTATTTCATTCAAAGACTTTTTCTCAAAAGATTGCCTCTTACCTGGAGGAATCTGTAAACAAGGCCATAAAGATGCAGACAGCAAAGCAGGACCCCCCTTAGTATGAACCACTATATCCCTCTGAGAAGGTTCAAGACTGTACCATCCCAAGGTTATGTTACCAAAATTAAAATAAAATAAAATTATTATTTTATTGAATTTCCTAAAATTTGATAGAGTTTCATTACTTTATTTGAATTTCTGAAGTTTTAAAAGTCAAATTTAAAATTTATTTGAAGTTCTTGAAGTTTTATTGGATTTAAATTGAAAAATAAAAATTTGCTTAATTTTCTGAGTTTTTAAAAGCTTTTTCTTAAATATTTTAAAGCCAAAACAATTTATTTGCAAAAATAAAAGCCAACTTTAAGTTGGAAGTAATGTTATTAAGTCCAAAATAAGTATGAGAATTTCTGTGAATTTTTCCATAATTTTTGGATTTGTTTTGCTATTTTCTAAAAGCCAAAAGGAATTAACTGATTATTTAAATAGCAAAATCATTTAAAAATCCAGAAATTCTATCAGGCCGAAACTCCTCTGGCCCACTCCTTTTCACCGCGCCTCCGGCCCAGTCGGCCCGCTCCTCTCTTTCTCTCTTTCACCCGCACTCGGCCCCACCCGTCACCCTCTCCATCTCTCTGTCGCGTGGGCCCGCGCCCCTTTCTTCCCCACCCTTCTTCTTCCTTCCGCGCGGCCGCGCCCGAAAAACGCCGCCATTTTTGGCCCCGTAAACCCCGCATGCGTGCGCACGAACCCAGCGCCCCAACCGCCTTCTTCCCCCATGTTCTCCCTCTCTCTCCACGCCCGATTCTCCCGCGCGCCCAACCGCCGCCGCCGCCTCGGCCGTGCACGATCTCGCCGTCCCGGCCTCCCCATGGCCTATAAAAGGGAGCCTCGTGTGCGCCCCTTCCTCCTCATCTCCTCCCCCTCACTCATTCCTCCCCCTCCGCGTTTGTCTCGCCGGATTTGGAGTTTTACCGCCGTCGGCCGCCGCCTCTTCCGCCGCCTCTAGCGTCGCCACCATCGCCGCTCTCGCCTCGCCGCCGCCACCAACGGCATCGCCGTAGCCTCGCCTACGCCGTGCGCGCCGCGCCGCCCGGCGCCACCGGAACGCGCGTCGCCACCGTCGAGCCACGCGCGCGCCGCTAAACCTCGCCGCGGCAGCAGCGCGCGAAGCCGCACGCCGCCGTGGTAGCACCGAAGCTCCCGCGCTCTCTCTCTCTTTGCCGCTCGCGGACCTCGCCGGCGCTGCTCGGCGGCGCCATCGAACCGAGCGCCACCTCGCCGACGCCGGCGTGGCGGCCATGTGGCGCCACGTGCTTGCCACCTGGCGCGACTCAACGCCACATTGCCACCCTCGCTCCGTGTCCGCCCGTGGCACGCTGCGGTACGATCCACCGACCGAGCCGAAGGTCCCATGGACTTGGTCAATAGGGACTATGTCAATGACATGTGGACCCCACATGTCAGAAATTCATTTTAATTCTTTAAATTCCGAAATCCTTAGGGCTGACGTCAGCATTGCGCAATAATTAGCTTTTCCAGTAGAAAAATAATTCAGAAAATTCAATTAATTTGCAGATTTAGTTTAAAACTTCTAAAATTCATATCTTTTGCATCTGAACTCCAAATTGGGTGTTTCAAATTGCAAAATTTGTATAAAATCATTATCTAGCTAACTAAACTAAAATTATTTAATTTTGAGTTCATTTGACCACAAATTTCTTTAAACCCTAAATCTATCATTTCATGTAATTTCAAACTTCGAAAGCTCATATCTTTTGCATCCAAACTCCGATTGAGCCCATTCAAATTTCTAAATTTATCTAAATTCAAGATCTAGCTATCTAAACTAAAGTTAATCAATTTGGAGTTAATTTGAATCTTATTTGAATTTGGTTTGAATTTGGCTTATTTTCACGTATAGATTTCGACGACTTCGGAGAGTCAGATTTCGACACCGTTGAAGAGCACATAAGAGGATTGATTTTGACTGTGTGATCATCGTGCTTGTACACATAGACTACCTGGAGAAAGTGCTTGTGGGTACTAGGTGACCTGTTAAGAAAAACAACATCACCTTAGTATCAGTTGATCTGTTCACCTCAAGCGAGGCAAGTTACATTCTTGATCATATTTGCACCCATTATTTAAAATTATTTAAATTCTGTTTCAAATTGTTATTGCATGCTTATTTATATTCAGTAGTTTAAATTCCTGTTTTAAATTTATAGCTATGCCTAAAATCCTTTGTATGACCAATTTTGATATCAAATCAAACATATTGTCACCCTAGATAAAAACCTAGTTGATACAATAGTATGGACTAGGATCATATGAAAAATATTGTGCTTAGCCATGCTTATAAGATCACATATGTTTTATTTAGGGAATTTCAGCCAAAAGTCAAATGTTGTTTAAATTGTACCCTTGGCATTGGTGTGTCATGGGAGTTTTACAAATGCTTGAAAAATAAAATAAAATGATGGTTTGGACTTGGCGAATTGGTGGTGCAGTGGGTGCGAGGTTTATGCAGGCTCAACTGGGTAGGTTGAGGCCCAGGGTTCTGTTGGTTGTCGCCCATGTCAGTTAAGGACCGGTCTTCGAGCCGCATCTTGCTATGCCACCACCGTAATACCACATGTCCTCAGTATGGGGAGTAGGACCTGGCTGACTAATTTGCAAAGTTCCATCGCGGTCGATCCAACTGTTTCGGTGGATTGTCTTTCATGACTATGTTGTCCCACGGCTCAAGAGGGGCCCCTAAGCCGCGGATTTCCATCCAAGCGGGAGGCGAAACCCAGAGAGGGTGGACTACGGTGGAATGACGCATTGTAAAAAGCCTTGTCACGTGCTCTAGACCGCTTACCTAAGGTAGTGAGCGGTGGTATCGACGGATGCCAAACAAACTAGAGAAGTCGTGTCTTGTGGGTAAAGTTGTACAACCTCTGCAGTGTAAAACTATTCGAATAGCCGTGTCCACGGTCATGGACATGCTGGCAAAGCCACTCAAAGTTAGACTTCGTTTTCAAAATGTTTTTGTAAAACAGTTTGACATGGATGGGTGTCTATGAGAAAAGTTATGGGTTGAAGCCCCGGGTTGGTGCCCGTGGTTATGTTGGTGTTAGGTTGGTGCCTACACTATCTTTATCAATTCAAAATCTATTTTGGATTTATAAAATTTGAGCTTTCGAACTTAGTATGGTATTTAATGTCAAATGCTGTTTTTGCACAAATAACCCTATAAGCCTTTCTATTGTTACATCCATGTATGCATGTCATTCTGTTACCTGACGGGTGTAACTTGCGAGCACGGAAGTTGTGCTCATCTTGCTTTATGCAAACAAAATTTCAGAGGAGAAGGACTTCGCTTCAGGTGTGGATCATGACGACTAGGTCGCTACGGTCGATTACCGTGGCGATTCTTTGGACCCTACTACTTCTTCATCGTCTTCATTTGTGTTTATTTAATGTTGCCCTGTAAGGCTATCTTGTAATCAACTCTGTTGTCATTTAATAGATTTTAGCGTTTATGGTTGTGCTATCACACTTGTTTACTGTGTGAGCTAGCCACTGATCATGGGACTAGTTCAGTTATGCACAGAAGATCTGGGATGTTAATCCCGGGTCTTACAAAGAGGGACAATTGTTTGAATTCCAACTTCATCCTTGTCATCCTGAGAACTATTATAATTGAGCATCTCCAAAGAAGCATCATTAATCCCCAAATTCACCAAGCCAGCTTCTTCCTTGTAATCACTAGGAAAGCTAAAAGCCAAAGGTACAATCTGTAGAGCATCGGTGACAGAATCCGTATTATCATTGCTCGGGCATTTACTTGAACTGATAGACCCAGAAAGCACCTTTTGCTGAATAATTTGCTTGTTGTGAAACTTTTCACCAACTTTCTGATCAGATAAACTCTGAGAATCACTCCCTGAAGACTCCCTGAAGTATCAACAATATGCTCTCTTTCTTCAAGAAAGTTATCTTTAGTTTCTCCCACAATCATCGAAGCCACCCCTTGACTATTAGGTTGGAATATCACCATGTCAGAGCACACAACCTCCTCGCAATGTGTATCTTTTTGTTGTTTGCCTTTATTCTTGTTATCCCCACCTCCACTCTTTTTTTCAGAAGATTGCTGAATATCTCCACCAAACTTTTCCGCCATCTTTTCCCATTCAGTCTTGCGGTTGCTTCCATTAGATTCTTGTTCCTCATCCTCATCATCGTCATATTTTTTGTGCACATGAATTTTGTGAAAATGATCATAAACTAGACTTTTCCTCCTGCCTACGACACCCCCTTCCGCTTCAAATTTAATTTCATACCCCATATAATTAATGGAAATTTTCACAAAACAATTTATGTTAGAGGGATCTCTGCTAAAAACTTTGACCCTAACAGGATCCGCCCTCATCAAACTTATCTCATCAACCTCTAAAGTTTCACCCATTGTGCTTAGCTATTTCTTTCACTATCTCCACTGTCTTAGCAGGGATTGAAATCCCAGAAACCTTTATCCATGCTGTAGTGAGGGCAGAAAAAGCTTCAGGATCTAAATTGGATTTATCAATCTTAGCTTTGATGGAATGGAGGGACAATTCAACACCCCTTGCTTTAGACTAAGTCTCCAACATTTCCTTAGAGGGAAAAACCACCACATATTCATTCTCTGACAATTTCCTAACCCTCCAGTCCTAATCGGATTTGATTAAATGTTTCAACTCAGCCTCAATTTTGTGCACAGAAGCTACTCCTTCCTTAATGCTTAACACACCTGAAGCAGCTAGCTTTTCTGACAACTGTAATCCAGCAACTTGAAG
Organism: Ampelocalamus luodianensis; assembly: GCA_036346255.1. Lineage (NCBI taxonomy): Eukaryota > Viridiplantae > Streptophyta > Magnoliopsida > Poales > Poaceae > Ampelocalamus > Ampelocalamus luodianensis. Next base: position 94,858 of record JAYEVH010000247.1, read on the forward strand.
ACTGTAAAAACCTTGTCCTGTAATACCAAAACCACATAGTTTTAATCCAACATTTTTCCTTTCTTCAGGACATCCAGAAGTCATGTGTCCTGTTTTTTTACACTTGTAACACACAGGAGGGTTAGTGCATCGAGCTTGATGATGACCCGATTGTAAACAACGAAAACAAGTCCCACAATCCTCAAATCAGAGCACCCCTGTATTTTGCCCAAGATCACCCCAACCCTTTTTGCTTTTTCATATCATCTCCTTTACCAACAGCCGCTGAAGAATCCCAGTTAGCTTGAGCTCTACCTTGATCATCCCTGAGGTTACCCCCTCTTCCTCCAAAGCCACCCCTAGATCCCCCTCTCGGAGGCTCCTCCCAACGCGAACCCCCTCCTTGGTTCAGATTCTCTCTACGAGCCTCATTCTGCCACCCCTTGTCTTGAGAAAAGTTATCTCTATTTGCCACAAGGAATAAGCTACATAGACTTAAACCATTTGCAAAACATATTTGCAAACTAAAGTCACATACTAAAAGGATCATGCATGAGCCTCAACTATTTGCAAAACACATTCGAAAACAATAGCATCATGCCAAGGAGAGTTACAGCAAGCATAATGAGTTTTCAACATATGACTAACTCAAGCTACTAGTCAAGACCACTCTTAATAGTACGACAACCTGTACTAGCAATCCGGTCTTCAACCAAACACCAAGATCGGTAAAAGACTAGGAACACATCTTTAGCCCTAGCTAGTCATACCTTTGCCTTGAGCATCTTCTTGAAACCAGATGACGCACATCATTACTTCAAGTCCAGATCATTGACTTGATAACCATCAACACATGATGATTTTATTTACTTCAAGGTCTTGACTTGAATATGCATCAACTCATGATGCACTCTTTCACTTGACCTCCATCAATACATGATGGGTCTTCTCTTGACTACCTTTTGGGTTATCAAATGCACCAGCCACCTTTCAAGCTTTGATGGATGCAGTTCTCCATTCATATTTGTGACAATTCGTTTTGGTTTTCTTTGATGATATATTGATTTATAGTTTAAGTTGGTCGAAGCATTTAAAACACATTCGCATGGTTTTTCTACTTCTTCGCCAACACGAATTGTTTCTCAAGAAAACTAAGTGTTTTTTTGGCTTATCTTCGGTTTCATATTTGGGCCATGATATTTCTGAAGGTGGAGTTGCCATGGATCCATCTAAAGTACAAGCTATTTCTGAATGGCACCAACCAAAGGCGATCAAAGCATTGCGTGGGTTTTTAGGCCTTACTGGCTATTATCGTAAATTTATTCGAGATTTTGGCAAGACAACAGCACCTCTCACAAACTTATTGAAGAAAGAGGCGTTCGATTGGTCTCCAGCAGCACAACATGCTTTTGAATCGCTCAAAGCAGCATTATCATCAACACCGGTCTTACATACGCCTGATTTCACGCAACAATTTATCGTCGAGTGCGATGCATCAGGGTCCGGTATTGGGGCTGTTCTTCACTAGGGTCTTGGACCAATTGCATTTTTCAGTCGACCTGTGGTACCTCACCATTCTAAGCTACCAGCTTATGAGCGAGAATTAATAGGCTTAGTGCAGGCGGTTCGTCATTGGAGACCATATTTATGGGGTTGGCCTTTTCTACTCCGAACAGACCATTATAGTCTCAAATTCTTGCTTGATCAACGTCTATCAACAATTCCACAGCATCATTGGGTGAGTAAATTATTTGGGTATGATTTCAACGTGGAATTCTGGTCGGGTCGTTTGAATACTATCGCCGATGTTTTATCATGCTGTGATTGTCCATCGGTCAGCTTACTGGCAATATCTTCGCCTACTCTATCTATATTTGCCGCATTGCTCAATGAAGCTCTCTCTAATCCAACTTTGTAGCTATCAATTCTCAGATTACTTCGAGACAGCTTGGTGCACCGTGGTCCATCCAGGATGGGATGGTCGCCTACAATGGCAAATTTTTTACTTCATTACACATGATTCTTACATCGGCTCATGCTGCTCACGAAGGCATACAGAAAACGTTGTGTCGCTTACGTCGGGATTTTCATCTTCCAGGTGTGTCGGGACCCAAAATTACGATTCTGGACCATCTGTGTATAATGCACTAGTCCAGGATCACGCTAGTGCACACAGTCTCAACAAAGATGAATATCGATCCACACAAGCGATAAATAAAGTAAACGATTAATTTGAATAATAAATACTGGTTTTGACCTTATGGTAGAGTTTACACTTATTGAGCTACGGGGCTAATGAGATAATAAAATAGCAATGAACGAAATAACTTGGCGTAGATCCCATCAATTCACCACAGTAACCAAGCGGGATCGGACCTTAGCGATCAACAACATTGAAGAACTCCTCCTCAAAGCGGCGTGAGACTCCTCCTCTTACGTAGGTTTAGCGCAAGTTTTACAACAAGCGTGAGTACACAACGTACTGCAAATCATACCACGAATGCAATTTATAGATGCGAGCTTATTCCAAAAGAAAAAGCTTCTGTGGTTCTTTTGCATGAAAACAATATTTGCAATTGAATACAATAATAGATTGAAAACATAGTTCAAACAAATAGACAATATTAATTTAACAGCTGTTTTCACAAAGACATAATGCTAAACATATTATTTCACATAGCCATCTGACTTAAATCACATAGTTCACATCCCAAACATTTTATGAAAACTACCCCTCGTGTGAAATTCCCGAGCATATCCACGACCGCGGACGTGGCTATTCGAATAAATTGATTTAACACTCTACAGAGTTTGTACACTTTACCCACACGATACAACTAGTGTAGCTAGCACTAATCGTAACAAAACAGTTCGTCTCAAACATTGACATTCCCAATGTGCTTTACCGCCAGACCAACCCACAAAGAAAGCCAGTCCGACACACACCGCAGGACAGGGATGCGGCGAACCGTCCCGCGATGCAACTACAAGGTAGTCACACCTCCATCCTGTCACGAAGCCTAACCTATCCACCTGAACATCAATGTCGAGACTTCATAACCTACTATGTTAGGCCCGTCCCATCAGGCATGTGGTCGTACATTAAGGCTCAGTTCAATAGCGCACAAAGTTAAGTCCTTAATTGACCAAGGCAAGACTTCCATTTTCTAACTATGTCACAAGATTATTATTCCCATTCACAAAGTCCACCATATCACTTAGTATCCACTACTTGCGTCAGTCCAAATCTTTTACCACCCAGTTGGTTTTAGTGCAACACATGCTATCACGAAGTAATAACACATAGCACACAGTTTTACACAAAGTTTCATAGTCACTTAGTCAATTTTAATATTTGCAACTCAAATGAGATATGAGACTCGTAGCATGGCTAAGCAATTGTACTAGCATCTAACCAACCCACGTTGGTGCTACGATAATACCAACTAAATAAACCAATCTAGGGTGACAAGAGATTATGACATACAAAGCCAAGGTGGTTATAACAGATTGGATAATAACTATACCTAAAAGCATCTAAATACATACTTTAAAGTAAATGCAATAATTTGAAGCAAAGTACTCTTTAGAAAAACTGGGATTCAATATGATCAAATGTATGACTTGCCTTGGAAAAGGTCTAGGTACTGGTCTTGATCTTGAGGTGCTCCTTCTTCTCCAAAATTCCCCGACGCATCGACGTCTACTCGCAAACGAAACAAATAAACAAAACAAATAAATAACAGAGGCAAAACAAACTCCAAAAATTAAATAAAAATCTCAGATAAATAGATCTCGAATTTAGATGAATTTAGAAATTTGAATGGGCTCAAACGGAGTTCGGATGCAAAAGTTATGGGCTCTCGAAGTTTCAATCTAAAAGAAAACCCTAATTTTGGATTTACTGGAATTTTTGAATTATTTCTTAAAAGAAAATTTGGATTATTGCGCAAGCATGACGTCAGCAAGGAATTTCGGGAATTAAAAGAATAAAAAGAAAACACTAACATGTGGGACCCACATGTCAGTCTCACGACTCACGGTGAGCTAAGTCTCACCGAGCCTCGGACTGGCGTGGTGGGCCGTGCCACGTGGTGGCGCTGCGTGTCTGGCGACACAGCGCCATGCACGTGACATGTAGGCGGGGGCGCTAACACGGCAACGAGGTGGCGTTGACGTGGCGACGGCGAGGGCGGCGGAGGCTCGGGACCGAGGGTTCCGGCGAACGGCGGCTCTACACCGGCGGCGGATGGTACCGGTGTGTAGAGGGGAACGCGAGGAACTCGCAGGTGTGCTCACGGGTGCTCGGGGGTGATGAGGATGGCCAGCGGCGAGGTTGAAGCGGCGGAGAGGATTCGGGCTTGACGGGATCGACCCTCCGACGGTGCTCCGGCGGAACCAAGGAGACCACGAGGTAGCCCTTGCTCTTGCGATGCCGACGAAGCATACCACGAAACTCCGGCGGCTCTGGTTGCAACGGAAAAGCTCGTCGGAGTTGGCGCGGCGCAGATTGCTTCTCCGAGCTCCAACGGCGGCTAGGGTTTGGCGCTGCGACTTTGGCGGCTAGGGTTGAGGTGCGGACGCTAAGGGCTCGCCTCCCTTTTATAGGCGGCGGCTCGGGAGAGTCCAGGGCACAGATGCCCAAAAATGGCACGCGGCGGCGGCAGCGGTAGCGGCGGCGGAACAAATCCTTAACAGATTCGGGGATGATGCATAGGAGATACGAGGGGCCCACTCGTCAGCGACGAGGGCTCGCGCGAGACCGCGTGGCAAACGGCGCGGGTGAGGCTGGCTGGTGGGACTGGCACGCACGCGAAGAGAGGGAGGCGGAGGTGGGCTGCGGATGGAGTTGGGCTGAGAAGTGAATAGGACTGGGCCGGGGAATTGGGTTTCGGCCCAATCGATTAACTGAGATTTTAATTAGTTTTATAATTTATAAAATAACAGAAATTCAAATAAGCAATAGAAAATAGCAAATGAACTCCGAATTTTTTTAGAGAAATCTAGAAAATATATCTGAGCACATAGAACCCAAATAAAATAGTTTTGACTATTGTTCATGTTGAGATTATTCATATTAAATGTTTTTGATTCTAAAGTCCAATATTAAGCTTTTGAATTAAATTCAAATAAATCCAAATGGTGACTTTTCTCCGTACTAACTATTTAAAAGATTTTTCAAGCTCAGAAAATTGGGATGCTACAAACCTCCCCCCTTAAAGGAATCTCAACCCCGAGATTCAGGCTAGCTAGGGAAAAGGCTGGGAAACTCGGCTTTCAGATTTTCTTCACGCTCCCACGTTGCTTCTCCTTCCGAGTGGTTGCTCCACTGAACCTTACAAAACGAACAATCTTGCTTCTGGTGTGGCGTTCTGCGACATCCAAAATCTTGACTGGCTGCTCCTTGTAGGTGAGATCCTCCTTCAAGTCAATTGATTCTAGCTGGGCTTGCTCTTCTGGCACACACAGACACTTCTTCAACTACGTGACATGAAAGATATCATGCACTCCTGCTAATGACTGCGGTAGCTCTAACTGATAAGCAACTTCTCCACGGCGTTCCAAAATCTTGAACGGACCAACATACCTAAGGGCAAGCTTCCCTTTAGCATGAAACCTTTTGACACCTCTGAGCGGAGTAACTCGAAGATAAACAAAATCCTCGGGTTCAAAGCTGAGATCACGACGACGATTATCAGCATAGCTCTTCTGCCTGGACTGAGCTATCTTCAATCTTTCTCGATTATGGCCACTTGCTCTTACGCCGTGAATGATGCGGACCGAATACCAAGCGTTCGGCTATTTCGGACTAATTCAACGGGGTTCTGCAGGCATGGCCATACAAAGCTTCAAATGGTGACATTTGTAGACTAGCTTGATAACTGTTGTTGTACGAAAATTCTGCATATGGTAAACTTTTATCCCAACGGGTAGCATTAGCTAGAGCACAAGCTCTCGGCATATCCTCCAATATCTGATTAACTCTTTCGATCATCAGTCATGCGTGGATGATACACTTCATGCAAACTTTGCCAAAAGCGAGAGGTGGCGAGATCCTCGATCGACACTATCTTCTTGGGCACACCGTGCAAACTGACAATTCTGTCCATGTACAACTCCGCAAGGCGATCTCCTGAGTACGTGGTTTTGACTGGCAGAAAATGGGCAACCTTGGTCAAACGATCAACGATTACCCAAATCGAATCGTAACCTGATTGAGTCCTGGGTAAACCAGTAATGAAGTCCATTCCGATCTCTTCTCACTTCCACTCTGGAATCTTTAGCGGTTACAACAAACCTGCTGGTCTCTGGTGTTCTGGTTTTACTTTCTGACAAACGTCGCACAAGGCAACGAACCCTGCGACTTCTCGCTTCAAATTTGGCCACCAAAATTTAGTCTTAACATCCTGGTACATCTTAGTACTTCCAGGGTGAATCGAATACTTTGAGTCATGTGCTTCCTTTAAGATTAGTTGCCTTAACCCATCAATATCTGGTACACAGATACAACCATTAATCCAGAGTATGTCTTGATCATCTTTGGTAAAATCTTTGAATTTCTCTTCTGCCATTTTGAGCTTGATGTCTGACAACACGGGATCCTTTGGTTGCGCTTCACGAATCTGTTTCTTCAGGGTAGACTGTACTTCCAAACTGGCCATAAATCCTTCAAATACGACTTCTAGCTTTAGCTTCTGAAACTCGTCCTGAAGTTCTAAACAAAACTCTTCCACTTCCAAAGCATTGCAGTAACTCTTACGACTCAAAGCATCTACAACTATATTGACTTTTCCAGGATGGTAGTGGATTCCAATATTATAATTCTTGATCAATTCTAACCATCTCCTCTGTCTCATATTCAAATCTGACTGAGTGAAGATATACTTCAAGCTCTTATGATCTGTGTAAACTTCACGGCGATTACCGATGAGGTAATGATGCCAAATCTTAAAGCATGCACTACAGCAGCTAATTTCAAATCATGAGTAGGGTAATTCTCCTCGTGAGGTCTTAATTGCCTTGATGCATAAGTGACGGCTCTTCCTTCTTGCATCAGGACGCATCCTAGTCCTTGACGCGAAGCATCACAATAAATATCAAAATCTTTGCGAATATCTGGCAAAATCAACACTGGGACTGAAGTCAAACGCTTCTTCAACTCTTGAAAACTTTATTCACAGGCTAGGTGTAATGACCCCAATCTTATCACATGATAATAATCGTATTATGAGCGTAATAGACTCTGTTCATATCATTCTTATTCTTAATCTCGATTGGGAGTTCTTTGTTACCAAATAAAACCTTCCTTTTGCCAAAGTCAAAAACCTACTTAGAATATTTAAAGGAATACAAGGTAACACTTGTATTATGATGAAGTATTTTTATTAAAGCCTCGATAAATTATCTTGGCTAAAAATATTTTCGTTGCATTTTAGAAATTATTTGGACTTAAAGAAAATTTATGGTCTTTAAATAAACATTTTTGGCTGCAATAGATATTTATGTATTTTATAAAGTGAAAATGTGGTTTATGAAATTTATCGGGAAATATATCATCCCAGTAGCTTACGATAAAAATTTCATGATTTTATAAATTTATTTGCTATTTTTAAAGTCCCAGTCAAACCTTTTAAATATATGAATAAGGTTTGGTCAACCAAACCGGTCCAAACCCGACTTGCATCAGAGCGACCGGACTCATGTGTCTCGGTCCAACCCAATCAAATTTGTTCAGCTCGGTCACGCTCGGCGCGAGAGCGAACTCCACGATCGACATGAGCCGTCGATCTTCCATCGAGCAGGCGAAGCAATAACGCCCGCGAGCCGCCCACGTGTCCACTTAAATCTCTGCCGTTGGATCTTAATCCAACGAGCGTGATCGATGTATGCAACGGACAACTCCGGATCCCTATTCAATCTCCACCGCTCGTTTCTAATCCAACCGTGGCGCCTTTTCGTTTTAAACCTAAAGGCGCTTTTATCTCACCAGTTAGATTCAAATCCTCGGCTTTTCCCTTTTCCCTCGTGTTATAAAGCTCGCACTCCTCCGGACCATTGGATCTTCATCGTGGCCCGATTTGTGTATGCATTCGGACGACTCGGATCCCGCACAATCGTGGCCGTCCATTCTTGATCCAGCGGTATCGCTTATTTCTATTTGAAACCCGGCGCGCGTTAATGTGGGTCTTTGGATTTCAAGCCTCGGACACCTTTTTGACCGTGGGCCTTTAAAGCCCAAAATCGGTGGATCGTTGGATTTCGATCGGGTGGCCCAGAGCGGTGTATGCAATCGGACCATCGGTTCAATTTTCAATCTCGACCGTAGGAATCAAATCCAACGGTGTTGCGCCATTGCATCTATAGGAGGTGGCGTGTATTCTTTTAGCCGGCGTTGGATTTCAATCTAACGTCCAGATTTGAAAGGGGATCTCAAGATTCCTTTGAACTCCGTTTTAATCCTGGTCAGTAGATCTAGATCGTGCGGTCCATATTAATTGGTACCGATTCAAATCATTTAATCCCTCTGTTTATCACAGCCACCCATTCCCAATCGAGCGGTGATATTCTTTTGATCGTGTGTGGCGCACAGGTTGTGGATCGCCAATGGGACCCACATGTCATATTTTGCCTCTCTTCTTCCTTATCTCTGCACCATTTTTGTGAGCAGAGGAGAGGATTTATCCAAAGATTATACACTAATTTTTTGGATGTTTAGCTAAATGGACACCTCATCAACTCTAGATCTTTCTCTCTTGCCCTGTAGCTCCACATCCACATATATAAACCCTAGCTTTTGGAGCTGCAGCCATTGTTGACCACTGGAGCTCATTTTCTTCCTTGCAGCCGTGGGATTTTGCTCCTATTTTTGCTTATCTATCCTTAAGCATCGATGTTACCCGCATTAAAGATTTGGTATCCTTTGCGTGTTAAATCGATTTGATCTCTCTGTCGATCAACCTCAAATTTTCGTGGTTCTTGGTATCTTTCCATCTTGGTAAGCCAAAAACCCTAGTTTCGCCATCTTGAGCATCCTAGGAACCTTAAAAGCTGTGAATCCTTCTTTTAAGCATCAGTAGCTTCAATCGCTTTAAAGCGAAAAGTCGATATTATACCTTTCGGTTTTCATGTCATTTCAAGACCTAGGGTTCTTCCTGTCAACTTATCATCTTATTTAGGTTTTGACTAAACCTAGCAAAGCATGACAAGTTGATCTTTCAATTCTTGTCGTCATCTATTTTGACTCTTAGCTGAAATCATCTCGATCTTTTGTCGGCTCAACCGACAAAATAGGTTTTTGCTTTAGCTTTTGTAATCTAACTAGTTAGGTTAGACTAAAGTTGGTTTGGGATATTAATTACCTAAAAGATCATGCTAAGATTCATTTATGAACTTTTGCATGATCTATACCTCTTTTCCAAAAATTGCAATCTGTCTGTTTTGGCTCTTTTCAAATCAAAACCGGAACTTTGCAATAAACTTTAATTTCTGTCTTTTGAAAACAGTGAGCTATATAATGGGATATTATCATTATTATGGGTAGTTTTGGCTTAAGCATACTGTAATCATGCATTTCTAGATTGATCATGCATATTTCTTCCATGTTGGACTTATTGTCAGTTTTGGTATTTATTGGATCTTATTGTTTCTTTAGAATGCAGTTCTGTTGAAGCCATCGAATCTTTTACGAGCAACTGAGCACCAATGAAGTCTATTATTACCAAGGCAAGCATCCTCTTTGCACCATATTGAACCCAGATTTTGTACAATAGTCTTTACAAATCCAGTGATATCTGAGCATGCTATTTGTCTGAAAATACAAAATATGACTTGTAATAGCTAGCTATGACCTGACATGGTGGATTACCTTGATTATGACCATACACTCAACTCTAGTGTAGTACTGTATAATATATGGTCTATTCTCGATTTGGCTTAGATATGCGATCTAGAGATTTTAGAGTTTGACAAGCATATCTTGTCAAACATGGGAATCACAACTGAACTGTTGTCATTTTCAAACTCTTTGTCCAGTTCCTTTAAATCAGTCTTGTATTTGAAATTTAAATTGATCTGGACAAGAGGAAGCTAGTGATGGTGCTTTCGTGCACAAGATTGGGTTTTGTGGTGGACTTGTCCGGGTTAATTAAGGACCGAACTCGATTATTCAATTCAAGTCCCCACGTACTTCCACATGCGTGTATGGGCGCTGTTTGGTTAAGTAAAATGTTGAGACTATTGAGTTGGAAACAGAGAGTAAGGATATGTGTATTGGCCTTGCATGGCATAGATGCTTAGGTCCGAGGACCGTGTCTTATGCCATGTGAGCTTTGTATGTCAGTATCAGATGTTCTTAGGAGGGTGAGGGCGTATATGTGCCTCGTCGCATATACGATACCTTAATGGTGCCGATAGCATTCTATTATGGGTGGTGAGCCCAATTCGTTTTTAAATTGTTTGGATCGGCATTCTCGACACAACATGTGTGCCCGTGGTTAGTAGGTGGTGTAGCCTACACTATGGGATTAGTTCACACATGGGGTCCAACTCAATAGTGTTAACTTGTTGAAAAATACCAAATCTTAGTTTCCTGGTCGGCATACCAAAGGAAGTGTGTCATCATTCGGAGGCATCAGAAGGCAACGAGCTAACTAAGTCATGTGGGTAAAGATGTACACCTGCGGGGTATAAAGCTATTCGAATAGCCGTGTCCACGGTCATGGACGATAACTTGAATTGATGTCATCTGTATAGAAGCTTTGATGTTCAAAAATCTGGTTTTGGTTTATTTTCGGCTGGCATGAGGGAATCATGCACTGCATCGCTTTACCTTTAAGCCATTTACTTCATTGTTTTAAGCAAACTTTGATTTATTAAATCGCTTTATCAAAATTTAGCCTTTGTAGGTTAAGATGTATCGCTTTATGCAAATTTGAACCTTTATACCTTCTGTTGTAACCTTATGCATGTAAAAACTCTACTCCTTTGGTTAGGCTCTAATCACCACTTTATTTTATTAGTTTGAGTAAGACTTCTTGAGTACCTTCCGTACTCAAGGTGCTACCACCTATTGTTGCGGTGAGGACGGTTTTCAGTATGAAGTGCACCGTTAGCGCCGATCGGGGTGGCGCTAACGAGTAACGCTACTTCTTTCCTCCACGCAATTGCTGCGGTGGATGGGGCCATTGGTGGACATTTTCCGCTTATTTTGCTTCCATTGATATCTTGTTAAAGTGACCAAGTCACTTAATATTGTAGTATCAACGAATGATGTAACCTTATGTTTAATTATATCAATGTATGACTTGTATGTGTTTGATGCAATGTTGATGAAGGATATATATGCAATGGTCATTGATCACAGGAACCATTGAGAATCATATATATCCGAATCTGTTTCATTGGATCTGTCACTTGTTAAATTTATATCTCTAGCATGGTTTTTAATAAAGGCGTATTGTTCCTTCATTAACAATTGTGCTACAAAGTATAAATTTAATTAGTAACATTTCAATAACGGGTCCCCAGCGTTGGTATCGAGCATACGTTGCTGTAGGTTAGAAGTAGCATGGCAGAAGTTATTAGAGAGTCCTCTGATAAAATTATTTTCAAACAAGAAAGTATTTTGAAACTGAGCATGGCATCTTTTATTCCTTATCTTTCTTAATGTCACTTCTTGTCCAACTTTCGTTGGTTTATTTAAAAGTGAATTGTTTCTTATCTTGCCTCTTTGCTTATAGATGAGCGGTTGGTACTTGGTCAAGGAGACTAGAGCCGAGGATGTTGATGGGTTTCGGCTTTCATGCGGGATATGATGTGGCGCTCAATTTCACCTACCACCGGAGTATGCCATTTATCGACGGATCGAGGACCGGGGATGGAGGAATACCGCGCCTTCATCAACGTCATCGCTAGGCATGTAGCCGCGGTGTCCTCATCGTGTCCAGCGCTTGCCACCTCGAGGCGATGGCGGTTCGAAGCGGCAAGTAGGATGATGAGTCTTCTTCGTCATGATTTGACGGAATTGTCTCAACCACCCTATGACCACTTCCGAATCAAGGTCCTACCTCCGAAGTGAGCACGTTCACGAGATACGATTTGGTGAAGACCCTCAGTGCGGCGGTTAGCGAGGATGGTCCGTATCATGGACCAAGTCCATCGCCGTCTTGTGAGGGAGCTATGGGAAACTAGGCATCGCCTTAATGAGGCCCGAGTACCGCTTCTTGAGTCAACATGAACCGCGTTCCTCGCAACGTGCTTTATGGTGACAACGAGACCTCCTCGCCGCCTTTGCACCACCTCTTTACCGCCTTCCGGAGTGGCGGTGCGCGCACTGTTTATGGACAAGCGCGCCAAGCCGGATGATCGCGGGTTTCCTCGCACTCTGCGGATCGCCTCCGGAGGTCATCGACCATTGTTGGGTTCTCCGAGGCGCCTCATTAGTCCTTTGGATCCGGTTGACACAGTTCCCTGGAGCTCACCTTACGAATGAGTTTCAGGTGAACTTTAATCGGGATCTTTACGCTAGCACCTCGACGATAAATCCCGTGGTTGAGTGTCTTTTAGTCTAGTAGATGCCCTTAAATAAATTGTATGTAATAGGGCGTAGTATCTTGTATAAAGTATGTAAGCTTAAATTTCGGTTTGTAATCGACATTATGGCGACTATAATGTAAGACTGGAACCAGAAATTTTCTTCATATATATATATGAAGTTTCGGTTTGGTGTTAACTTGAATGCATAACATAACATGATGCATTATATGTACAGATTTGCTTCCTTTCTAATTGTAAACTTGTTTGTGTTTGCAGTATGTCCTTGTTGTGTTGTTAACCATGTTGTGGTAACAGGATGACAGACCTACTACTCGTCAAGCGCAAGCGCAACAAGGGAAGAGTATTTCATCTTCGGTTCCCCATTCTCAGGGAGGGCCGACTGAACCTTCCAGTTCTCAGGGTCCGCAAGGTGGTCCTCAGGAAGAGGAGCTTCCTCCACCACCTTCTATGGCCGATGTGCTCATGCAAATTGAGCGCAACCGGATGGATCAGACGCAGCATCTTGGAGCAGTTGCGCGCAATACTTCTACTCTGTTGCATCATCGATCGAGCAGAGGCCACCATGTGCGGCGATCTTGCGACTTTCAGCGGACTAACCCGCCGGTGTTCTCCAGTTCTCAGGACCCTATGGAAGCTGAGGATTGGCTTCGAACCATTGAGAAGAAGCTTCTGATTACTCAATGCTCCGAAAGGGAAAAGGTTCTCTTTGCCAGTTATCAGCTCGATGGGCCAGCCAACATATGGTGGGATAATCTTCTTGCCATTCAGCCTGCTGGACATGTCCCTACTTGGGATGAGTTCGTAGAAGCCTTTCGCGAAGCTCACATTCTGAAGGGTCATGATGATCAAAGCGAAGAGTTTCTCGCTCAAGCAAAGGGCGAAAATCGGTGATCGAATATCGCATGAGTTCAACTTCCCGCCGATATGCTCGATGACGTTTCGACCGACCTCGTCGTCGAAGCCGGTTCTTGAATGGGCTATCTCAAGAACTGCAGATGGTCAGTAGCTTTGCATGACTTAGGAACTTCTCTCATTTGGTCAACAAAGCAATTGTGGCGAGAGCAAGAGCAAGGCATTGGATGAGTCACGCAGCGGCAATGACTTCTCGCTTGTTCTAGTAGCGACTCACCGAGGCCTCGTATGTGGTTGTCAGGCCACCACGAGCACCGCTCCATTTTCACCAAGGCCGCCGGATTTGCCCTCGTCCATCTCCTCCCACCGATCGATCGGGACCAAGTGGAAATCAGCCCGCCCTGTTAACAACGTTAACCTGGGGTTATTTGTTATTATTGTGGTCGTCCGGGCATTATGCCAACAAGTGTGTGGCAAGCGGCAAGGATTGCCTCTGCTCGACCATATCCGGTGCTGCGACCAGCCCCTTCGCAGAGGCCACCTATTAAAGTTGATCCGCTCGGTCGGGCATGTGAACCAAATCACTGCTGAAGAGGCGGTGATACACTGAGTTGTTATGGGTATGCTCCTAGTTAATTTCATCCAGCTCATCGCTTTATTTGACTCTGGAGCATCTCATTCTTTTATTAGCAATCATTTTCTTTGTTCAACACCGATTAGACATGCATACCCTCCAACCACCTTTTATTATTCAATCACGGGTCGGTCTTCAAACCGATCGATTTGTTGTGGGGTCAACATAACAATACTTGGGGTGAAGTTTTTAGCAAATCTAATTGTGATTGACTCTAAAGAGTTGGACGTCATTTTGGGTATGGATTGGCTGTCCAAAAACCAGGGTCAAATCAATTGTTCCCAACGGTCTATTTCTATGACCAATGCCGACGGCATTCAAGTTGTTTATCATTCTAAAGCAGTTGGCTCTCATCTTTGTGCTCACCAAGTTGATACCACTCCTTCTTTGGAGTCAGTACCAATTGTCTGTGAGTATGTTGATGTTTTTCCTGAAGACCTTCCCGGTTTACCACCAGATCGGGAAGTGGAGTTTGTTATTGAACTCGTTCTCGGCGCCCGATATCCGTGAGTCCTTATCGAATGCCCGTCACGAGTGGTTGAATTGAAGAAGCAACTCGGAGAATTGCTTGACAAGGGTTTCATTCGACCGAGTTCCTCACCTTGGGGATGCCGGCAATCTTTGTCAAGAAGAAAGACAACACTTTACGGATGTGTGTGGATTACCGTCCGTTAAATGAGGTCACTATCAAGAATAAATATCCTCTACCTCGAATTGATGATCTTTTTGATCAGTTGGTTGGTGCCCGTGTCTTTTCAAAGATTGATTTGCGATCGGGCTATCATCGATCAAGGTTAGAGCCGAGGACATTCCTAAGACGACTTTCTCTACTCATTATGGTTTATACGAGTATACGGTTATGTCCTTTGGTTTGACCAATGCTCCAAAGATATTTCATGAACCTTATGAATTCGGTGTTCATGGAATTCTTGGATAAGTTCGTTGTCGTGTTTATTGACGACATCCTTATTTATTCCAAGTCCGATAAGGATCATGAACAACATTTGCGACTTGTCTTTGAAACACTTCGTCGGCATCAATTGTATGCCAAGTTTAGCAAGTGTGCTTTCGCTCAGAGAAGTTGCCTTTACAGGGCATGTGTTATCTGAAGGAGGTATATCGTTGATCCAAGCAAGGTACAAGATGTGCTAAATTGAAGCCTCCCAAGAATGTCCCGAGATTCGGAGTTTTCTTGGACTTGCGGGTTATTACCGGAGGTTCATTGAAAATTTCTCCAAGATTGCTAGACCTTTGACTCGGCTCTTGCGAAAGGGAAGAAATTTGAATGGTCACTAAGTGTGAAGAGAGTTTTGACTTTTGAGAACTCTCTTGACCAAAGCTCGATTCTTATTCTTAGGATGTTCTTAAGAGCTTCGACATTTATTGCGATGCATCTCGCCATGGACTTGGTTGTGTGCTTATGCAAGAAGGCCTGTTGTGGCATATGCATCGGCGATAGCTATGCCCTCATGAAGTTAATTATCCTACTCATGATTTGGAATTGGTGCCGTGGTCCATGCATTGAAGATTTGGCGGCATTACCTTCTAGGTAATCGTTGTGAGATCTACACCGATCATAAAGCACAAGTACATATTCACTCAATCGATTTGAATATGAGACAACGAAGATGGCTTGAACCGATCAAGGACTACGATATGGGTATTCATTATCATCTGGTAAAGCCAATGTTGTGGCGACGCTTTAAGAAAGTCACAATGCAACTACATATCCTCTTTACTGTAGAAAGAGAGACTGTGTCTTGATTTTGGCGCCTAAGTCTTGAATTTGTGGAAAAGGATTCTCATTGCATTACATGTGGAGCCGACCTTAGAATCCCAGATTCTGGAGGCCCAGAAAACTGATGCCGAGGTAGCCGAAATCAGGGAAAACATGCAAGCAGGTAAAGCCAACGAATTTTCTGAAGATGATCGCGGTATAATTCGATATCGCCATCGTTTGGTAGTACTGTGATTCGAATTGAAGAGTCTAATTCTTAGAGAAGCTCATAATTCCAAGTTTTCTTTGCATCACGGGAGTACCAAAATGTACCAGGATTTGAAGAAAATATTTTGGTGGAGCCAAATGAAGAGGCAAATTGCTCAGTATGTTGCTGAATGTGATATTTGCCAAAGGGTTAAAGCTGAACATCTAAAGCCAGCTGGTACCCTTCAGCCTTTGCCTATTCCACAGTGGAAGTGGGAAGAGATCGGTATGGATTTTGTTCTTGGTCTTCCCAAGACTTCCAAGGATCGATGCCATTTGGGTGATCATTGATCGTTTAACTAAAGTGGCTCATTTTATTCGATCGGACCGATTTCAATGGCAAGCAATTAGCGAGCTTTATATTGCTAGAATTGTTTGTCTTCATGGTGTTCCTAAAGTCATTGTTTCGACCGTGGTCCTCGGTTTACTTCCCATTTTTGGAATAGCCTTCATCAAAGCTATGGGGACCGAACTCTCTTTCGAGATCGCTACCATCCTCAAACCAGTGGTCAAACCGAAAGAGTGAACCAAGTAATGGAAGATCTTCTTGAGCCTATGTGCTATCTTATGGCAAGGGCGGGAGAAATCTTTGCCATATGTGGAATTTTCCTACAATAATAGCTACCAAGCAAGTATTCAAATGTCACCTTTTGAAGCCTTGTATGGGAGAGCTTGTGAGACTCCATTGAATTGGTCCGAGTGCGTGAAAGATCATTCTATGGTCCGGACTTAGTAAAGGAAGCGAAGAGCAAGTTCGTCGATTCGAGATTGTTTGAAAACCGCAGTCTCGTCGGAAGAGCTATGCCGATCATCGCCGTCGGAGTTGAGCTTTGAGGTGGATGACCATGTCTATCTTAAAGTGTCACCCATGAAGGGTACTCATCGTTTCGAGTAAAGGAAAGCTCGCACTCGCTATATCGGACCTCCGAATCATTGCCAGCGAGGAGTAGCTTACCAATTGGAATTACAGAATCACTCTCGCAGATACATGATACTTTTCATGTGTCTCAATTAAAGAAGTGCCTTCGTGTTCCTATTGAGGCAAGCGCTTATGAGCATCTTAATCTCAACTCGATCTTTCATATCAAGAGCAACCGATGCGTATCCTCGACACAATGGAGCGCGGGACAAGAAATCGTCTTGTCGGGTTCTTGAAAATTCAATGGGCTAATCATTAGAGGATGAAGCCACTTGGGAGCGAAGATCCGATGCGATTGAGCACCCCATCTTTTGTTGTTTAGAACTTTTCTTTGAATCAAGAAAGGAAAGTTTAAACAAAGCTATGTAAACAAAGATGTAATAATAACACTATGTTGTTATGTAAGAATCTTCTTTGTTATCCTTGAAGGAAACCAAAACAACAGATGTTGAGTTTCATCATAATTCATTTCCATTTCACTTCTTCTTGATCTCCAACTTGTTCCAAATCTAGGGGACGAGATTTTTCTTAAGGGGTAGGTTTGTACTTGACCCCAATCTTATCAATGATAATAATCTGATTATGAACAGTAATAGACTACTGTTCATATCATTCTTATTCTTAATCTCGATTGGGAGTTGTGTTACAAATAAAACCTTCCTTTTGCCAAAGTCCAAAACCTACTTAGAATATTTAAAGGAATACAAGGTAACACTTGTATTATGGTAGGAAGTATTTTTATTAAAGCCTCGATAAATTATCTTGGCTAAAAATATTTTCGTTGCATTTTTAGAAATTATTTGGACTTAAAGAAAATTTATGGTCTTTAAATAAACATTTTTGGCCTGCAATAGATATTTATGTATTTTATAAAGTGAAAATGTGGTTTATGAAATTTATCCGGGAAATATATCATCCCAAAGTAGCTTACGATAAAAATTTCATGATTTTATAAATTTATTTGCTATTTTTAAAGTCCCAGTCAAACCTTTTAAATATATGAATAAGGTTTGGTCAACCAAACCGGTCCAAACCCGACCCTTGCACTGTAGCGACCCAGACTCATGTGTCTCGGTCCAACCCAATCAAATTTATGCGGCTCGGTCACGTTCGAGCACGAGCGAACTCCACGATCGACATGAGCCGTCGATCTTCCATCGAGCAGGCGAAGCAATAACGCCCGCGAGCCGTCCACGTGTCCACTTAAATCTCTGCCGTTGGATCTTAATCCAACGGCGTGATCGATGTATGCAACCGGACAACTCGGATCCCTATTCAATCTCCACCGTTCGTTTCTAATCCAGCCGTGGCGCCCTTTTCGTTTTAAACCTAAAGCGCGCTTTATCTCAGTAGTTAGATTCAAATCCTACGGCTTTTCCCTTTTTCCTCGTGTTATAAAGCTCGCACTCCTGCGGACCATTGGATCTTCATCGTGTGGCCCGATTTGTGTATGCATTCGGACGACTCGGATCCCGCACTGTCGTGGCCGTCCATTCTTGATCCAGTGGTATCGCTTATTTCTATTTGAAACCCGAGGCGTTAATGTGGTCTTTGGATTTCAAGCCTCACGCACACCTTTTTGACCGTGGGCCTTTAAAGCCCAAAATCGGTGGATCGTTGGATTTCGATCGGGTGGCCCGAGCGGTGTATGCAATCGGACCATCGGTTCAATTTTCAATCTCGACCGTAGGAATCAAATCCAACGGTGTTGCGCCATTGCATCTATAGGAGGTGACGTGTATTCTTTTAGCTGAGCGTTGGATTTCAATCTAACGTCCAGATTTGAAAGGGGATCTCAAGATTCCTTTGAACTCCGTTTTAATCCCGGTCAGTAGATCTAGATCGTGCGGTCCATATTAATTGGTACCGATTCAAATCATTTAATCCCTCTATTTATCACAGCCACCCATTCCCAATCGAGCGGTGATATTCTTTTGATCGTGTGTGGTAGCGCATGTTGTGGATCGCCAATGGGACCCACATGTCATATTTTGCCTCTCTTCTTCCTTATCTCTGCGCGCAACCATTTTTGTGAGCAGAGGAGAGGATTTATCCAAAGATTATACACTAATTTTTTGGATGTTTAGCTAAATGGACACCTCATCAACTCTAGATCTTTCTCTCTTGCCTGTAGCTCCACATCCACATATATAAACCCTAGCTTTTGGGTGCGACCATTGTTGACCACTGGAGCTCATTTTCTTCCTTGCACTGTGGGATTTTGCTCCTATTTTTGCTTATCTATCCTTAAGCACCGATGTTACCTGCATTAAAGATTTGGTATCCTTTGCGAGTTAAATCGATTTGATCTCTCTGTCGATCAACCTCAAATTTTCGTGGTTCTTGGTATCTTTCCATCTTGGTAAGCCAAAACCCTAGTTTCGCCATCTTGAGCATCCTAGGAACCTTAAAGTCTGCTGTGAATCCTTCTTTTAAGCATCGTAGCTTCAATCGGCTTTAAAGCGAAAAGCGATATTATACCTTTCGGTTTTCATGTCATTTTCAAGACCTAGGGTTCTTCTGTCAACTTATCATCTTATTTAGGTTTTGACTAAACCCTAGCGACATGACAAGTTGATCTTTCAATTCTTGTCGTCATCTATTTTGACTCTTAGTGAAATTGTCTCGATCTTTTGTGGCTCAGCCGACAAAATAGGTTTTTGCTTTAGCTTTTGTAATCTAACTAGTTAGGGTTAGACTAAAGTTGGTTTGGGATATTAATTACCCTAAAAGATCATGCTAAGATTCATTTATGAACTTTTGCATGATCTATACCTCTTTTTCCAAAAATTGCAATCTGTCCTGTTTTCAGCTCTTTTCAAATCTGAAAACTGGAACTTTGCAATAAACTTTAATTTCTGTCTTTTGAAAACAGTGAGCTATATAATGGGATATTATCATTATTATGGGTAGTTTTGGCTTAAGCATACTGTAATCATGCATTTCTAGATTGATCATGCATATTTCTTCCATGTTGGACTTATTGTCAGTTTTGGTATTTATTGGATCTTATTGTTTCTTTAGAATGCGGTTCATTGAAGCCATCGAATCTTTTCTCGAGCAACTGAGCACGCAATGTAAGTCTATTATTACCAAGGCAAGCATCCTCTTTGCACCATATTGAACCCAGATTTTGTACAATAGTCTTTACAAATCCAGTGATATCTGAGCATGCTATTTGTCTGAAAATACAAAATATGACTTGTAATAGCTAGCTATGACCTGACATGGTGGATTACCTTGATTATGACCATACACTCAACTCTAGTGTAGTACTGTATAATATATGGTCTATTCTCAGATTTGGCTTAGATATGCAGTCTAGAGATTTTAGAGTTTGACAAGCATATCTTGTCAAACATGGGAATCACAACTGAACTGTTGTCATTTTCAAACTCTTTGCCCAGTTCTTTTAAATCAGTCTTGTATTTGAAATTTAAATTGATCTGGACAAGAGGAAGCTAGTGATGGTGCTTTCGTGCACAAGATTGGGTTTTGTGGTGGACTTGTCCGGGTTAATTAAGGACCGAACTCTGATTATTCAATTCAAGTCCCCCACGTACTTCCACATGCAGTGTATGGGCGCTGTTTGGTTAAGTAAAATGTTGAGACTATTGAGTTGGAAACAGGAGAGTAAGGATATGTGTATTGGCCTTGCATGGCATAGATGCTTAGGTGCGAGGACTGTGTCTTATGCCATGTGAGCTTTGTATGTCGATGTCGGATGTTCTTAGGAGGTGAGGACGTATATGTGCCTCGTCGCATATCGATACCTTAATGGTGCCGATAGCATTCTATTATGGGTGGTGAGCCCAATTCGTTTTTAAATTGTTTGGATCGGCATTCTTGACACAACATGTGTGCCCTGTGGTTAGTAGGTGGTGTAGCCTACACTATGGGATTAGTTCACACATGGGGTCCAACTCATGAGTGTTAACTTGTTGAAAAATACCAAATCTTAGTTTCCCGGTCGGCATACCAAAGGAAGTGTGTCATCATTCGGAGGCATCCAAGGCAGCGAGCTAACTAAGTCATGTGGGTAAAGATGTACACCTGCGGTATAAAGCATTCGAATAGCCGTGTCCACGGTCATGGACGATAACTTGAATTGATGTCATCGTATAGAAGCTTTGATGTTCAAAAATCTGGTTTTGGTTTATTTTCTGGCATGAGGAATCATGCCTGCATCTTGTTTACCTTTAAGCCATTTACTTCTTTTTTTAAGCAAACTTTGATTTATTAAATCGCTTTATCAAAATTTAGCCTTTGTAGGTTAAGATGTATCGCTTTATGCAAATTTGAACCTTTATACCTTCTGTTGTAACCTTATGCATGTAAAACTCTACTCCTTTGGTTAGGCTCTAATCACCACTTTATTTTATTAGTTTGAGTAAGACTTGTGAGTACCTTCCGTACTCAAGGTGCTACCACCTATTGTTGCGGTGAGGACGGTTTCAGTATGAAGTACCGTTAGCGCCGATCAGGGTGACGCTAACGAGTAACGCTACTTCTTTCCTCCACGCAATTGCCTGCGGGTGGATGGGGCCATTGGTGGACATTTTCCGTTTATTTTGCTTCCGCTGTATACTGTTAAAGTGACCAAGTCACTTAATATTGTAGTATCAACAGAATGATGTAACCTTATGTTTAATTATATCAATGTATGACTTGTATGTGTTTGATGCAATGTTGATGAAGGATATATATGCAATGGTCATTGATCACAGGAACCATTGAGAATCATATATATCCAGAATCATTTCTTTGGATCTGTCACTTGTTAAATTTATATCTCTAGCATGGTTTTTAATAAAGGGGCAGTACTGTTCCTTCATTAACAATTGTGCTACAGTATAAATTTAATTAGTAACATTTCCAATAACCGGGGGTCCCCACACTAGGGCTCAAGTGAACTTTTTCTCCTTCTTCAACAATTGCGTAAGAGGCTGGGCAATTGATGAGAATCCTTCGATGAAACGGCGATAATAACCTTCCATTCCCAAAAAACTGCGAATCTGGGTTACAGTCTTGGGCTGCTCCCAATGTAACACTGCTTTAACCTTACCGGGGTCAACTGTTACTCCCTCGGCTGTCATTACGTGACCGAGGAAATCAACTTCCTTCTTCCAAAAATCACACTTACTGAACTTAGCATATAATTGATGCTCTCTGAGTTTTTCCAAGACTATCCTTAAATGTTCGGCGTGATCTTCCTCTGTTTTGGAGTAAATCAAAATATCATCAATGAACACAACTATGAACTTGTTCAAAAATTTCATGAATACTTTATTCATTATGTTCATGAAGTATGCATGGGTATTAGTCAGACCAAAGGACATAACTAGGGACTCGTAATGTCCATACCGCGTTGAGAAAGCGGTCTTCGGTATATCCTTAGGACAAATCTTCAGCTGATAGTAACCTGATCGCATGTCGATCTTTGAGAACACTCCGACTCCTTTCATCTGATCAAACAAATCATCAATCCGAGGTAGTGGGTACTTGTTCTTAATAGTAACTTCGTTGAGGGAACGATAATCAATACACATCCTCATGCTTCCATCTTTCTTCTTGACAAACAACACTAGCGCTCCCGATGGCGACGAACTAGGTCTCACGAAACCTTTCTCAAGAAGTTCTTCTATCTGCTTCTTCATCTCTACCAATTCATCGACTGGCATCCGATAGGGTCTTTTTGAAATTGGTGCTGTCTCTGGCACTAGGTCGATAACAAACTCAATGTCACGGTCCGGTGGCATTCCTGGTAACTCTTCTGGGAACACATCTGGATATTCACTGACGACTGGTACCTCTTCTAAAGAAAGGGTCTTCAGGCTGTTCATTAACAGATGTCCATCACGAACTGAGGTGGCTAGAAATTCCACCTTGTTTTCCTTGGTATCCTCGACTGTTACGGTTCTTTGGCCACAATCTAACACGGTTTTGTGCTTAGATAACCAATCCATGCCAAGAATGACACCTAAAGCTTGGGTATCTAGAACAATCAGGTTGGCTAGAAACTCAACTCCAGCTATGAGTAACTTAGCTCCTAAACATCCCACCTTAGTGCTTAGCTCTGCTCCAAGCGACTGGACTAACAAAGTATGCTTAAGATGAACAACTTCCAGATTATTCTTGGTTGCGAAAATTCTAGAAACAAACGAAT
Organism: Ampelocalamus luodianensis; assembly: GCA_036346255.1. Lineage (NCBI taxonomy): Eukaryota > Viridiplantae > Streptophyta > Magnoliopsida > Poales > Poaceae > Ampelocalamus > Ampelocalamus luodianensis. The sequence continues at coordinate 117,947 of JAYEVH010000247.1, forward strand.
GCGAAGCTCTAGAATTAAACAAACCGATGCAGTCTTGAGTTAACGAAACTTACCCGATCGACGTCCGGTGCTTCCTGGGCTCCTTCCAGAGTGACGTGGTTGACACGGCCTCTGACCACAGACTGCGGTGCTCCTCCGGCTTGACCGGCGACTTGTGAAGTTCCTTAGTTGATGCCTGGCACAATGCTACATACACCATTGGTACATCAATTTATTGCTCCCTCCACTACTAAATACATATCATTCTAGCCTTATTATTATGTTACTAAATACATCATTCTATCATTTTGAGATACATTTATAGGATTTTGTCGTACATACCCCTACCTCAATAATTGAAATTTAACTTTCCAAGAGAAAAATAGTGGCTCTAAACAAATGAAAGTATAATATAGAATATCAAATAAGGATATCATGGTCATTCTCCCTCATGACATAGCTCCGCACTAGAAGCTATGACATGTATTTAGTAACTGTACGGAAGGAGTATAAGAAACTGGATTTAAACTACCAACAGTCAGCATAAGCATGACAAAACCTGACATGTGTACATTACAAGATAATTATAATGTGCATGCAAGGCAATGATCATACAAAGTTACCATGTTCAACGTCAATTTTATCATAAGCAGCTGCAAGAGTGCACAACAATTCTCTTGCATCAAATTTCTCATTGTTGCGGCCGCCAGGCTCCAAAAATGGTGGTGAATTTACATCAGGGTCAGACCCATCAGCATTTCTTCCTGCCTCGCCAATCTTCTGGAAAGAAACGAAGTTCAGTTTATCAGTACTTACCACGGATCCTACATGACTTGTAGAGAGTGACCCTATAAGGAAACTTACCTCTCATATCCCTTGACCATTGATGTTATACAGAACTCTTAGAGCCACTATTAGTATAGCCATTACACAAACCCGTGTAGGGACCCTAGCAGGATTACTGGACAGCCATAGTTCCGTAGGTATTGCCCACTCATAGAAGCGGCATGCATGAGGAGGATTCTTTCTATCGGCAGCGACAACTCCCCAAGCAGCGTTGAGCAATCATGTAGAAATTAACTGAAGGAAGCCACAGGCCTATTCTTTGCGCTATGGACCCGCTGCAGATTCCAGCTGCCATGATCCAATCACTCGAATTGGCCTGAACAGCTGCCTCGCATCCAAAGGGCAGTCCTTTAGAGACCTCCGAATGAGCTTGTCCAGTTTGGTAACGCTGCCACATAAGGAAGCATCCCCTCCATTGCCCACCTGTAAATGTCAGTCGGTAGGACGGCTTCCCAGGCAACATGACAGGCCAGGAAACAAAGCAGCATTGTCCTCAATGAGCGCAGAAACACGAACTCAACCCTGTGACTGTATTTTCGGGGCAAGGCGTCATCCGCCCATCCATACTTCACCTCGTATGGTTTCTGGTCGCCTGCACACAAAAGATAGGTTCATTTCACGTTTGACCTGTTCTTTCGATGGTAATAACTGAATAAGAGCTGAAATTGTAGCCTCCACTGGCAGAACGCTTCTGACTCTCTGCGGCCTCAACCTCGGCGAGCGCCTTCCGCGCCCACATTTCGTCGAACACCTTGGAGGCGGCCACCCACCGAACCCAGACTGTGCCGCCACGCCGCAAACGAACGCGCCCACCCGGTACCGCTCCACCAGCTGCCGCTGCAGGATCACCTGCAGCCCCTGCACGTAACGCCACCGGCCCGCGCCGCCAGCGCCTCGGGCTCGCTCCATGCGTCACCGCCGGGCGCGAAGTCCCGCGGCTCGCTCAGCTTAGCGAAGCCGTCGAAGGCAGGGGCGGCGGCGGGGGTGGGAGCGGGGTGAGGGGTGGGGTAGGGCGCGGGGATGGGGTTTAGGGGTGGTTTAGGTGGTGCGGCAGCGAACCGAGATGTTGGCGGTGACGGGGAAGCAGTGGCGCACCAGGGTTTCCGGTATGGACGTTTGAAGTTAACAAAATTTTATTCAGTAGCAAGGATTACATTAGTAAAAAAATATCATACAAATTGTTCACGCTAGAAACAACATCTCAAAATAATTTAAAATATGGTATGTAGCAAGTAAGTTATGTTATCGTCGTAGATGATGCAATATTATTTTTGAAAAAGTCATAGGAGAGATGAAAAATCTGGAAACATACAAGAGTAAATTGCTAATCTTATTGGTCTTGGTCTTATAGGTTTTTTGAAATACATTGAAAAATGCATTCTTTTGTATTTATTTTCCAGAATAAAATATACAAGTTCTTAAAAAAAATGTACATGTTATCGAAATCCTAAGACTTAGAGAAAAACCCAATGACTAGCTGGACAAAGCTACTTTGTTGTAGCACTAATAGTGATTTTGGCAAAATTTTTTGGTGTTCAACTGAACACCCACGAACCACTGTAGATCCACCTCTACAGGGAAATCGTTGGGGTCAACAGCAGTGGCCTGGGTGGAGGTGTGGACAGCGGAGCACTGGTGACATAAGAAGGACTTGTCCTCGGCGTCGTCGGGGTCATAGTCGGCAGCAGCTTTGCAGTACTTGCAAACCAAGTGAATGCTGCTGCCGCTGCCGTAGTGATCCGGGGAGGCGCTGCCGTAATCATCCATGGGAGGGTTTTGTTGATTTTCTCTACCAGATGGGCTATTCTGCTTAAGGGCACTCTTCCTTAGGTTTGAAGTTAAAGGTTGGTTTTTTCCTGTCTGAATTGATTTAGTTTGTGAGAATTAATAATAAGTTTTGGGAAATGTTTCATAAACCCTTCGATAGTTATTTGTATTACCCGTCAACACTACTTACATCTTAATTTGTACTCGCTCTATTCAGAATATGTGATGTTTAGAAAGATTGCGGTTAAACTTCTTTAACTTGGACTACTAATATATAAAAACTATTTTGATTAGTTATGTGGAAATGATATCAGTAGATTAGTCATGAAAAATATTTCTATAATATAATTTTTTTATATTTAATAAACATAGTTGTATAAAAAGTAATAGTCAAAGTATATGTTGGAGACTGTGTCGATGCCCAACACATCATATTCTTGAACAGAAGGAGTGGTCATACTAAGTTCCCCTAACTCATCAAAATTCACCATCAATTTAAACCTTTTGAGTTGGAATTGAAGTTTTGAACCGAAGATTAAACTTTCAACTAAAAAACAAAAACTTTACATTGGAATTTTAGCAAAGAGCAGAGAGCAGAGAGTCGGGCCATCATTCCAAAGGCTTAATATTTGACCATTTGTGCATCTGACTGCGAGGGTAGGCATCCATTGGATAAGGATCCATCGGACGTCCGCGGTTTAGCAAAAGATCAGAGATGGCCTTACACGAGTGTCCAGTGCAACCGAGCGGGCCATCCAGCAATCGATGCAACACCCCCCAGCGAAGACCACAAACCAACCGGAAGCCATCATGTCGTCCTCCAACGACGCCCCCGTCAGCCCTGGATCCCAGGTACACAGGCTCCTTCATCTTGCAATCCCGATCGATTCCAATCCCAAGCTTTTCTCGCGATTTCATCGAGGAATTGCTTTTCTCGTGCGCGCAGCTTGCGCTGAGCTGCTTCGAGGAGCTCCTCGACTTCGCGGTGGCGGAAGTGGCGTCGGAGTGCCACCGCATCGCGCGCCTCGGCCTCGACCGCAGCATCGACGCCGAAGAGGAGGAGCTCCGCGTCTGGGCCGCGCGCGTCGCCGGAGACCACCCCGGGGGCGGCGGCGCCGAGGACAGAGGCGGCGGCCGAGGGGGGAATAAGGGGGTGGCCGACGTCTTCGGGCAGACGCACCCCGCCATCGCCGCCGACATCGTCGACTGCATGAACTGCGGCCGCTCCGTCGTTGCCGGCCGCTTCGCCCCGCACCTCGAGAAGTGCATGGGCAAGGTAAACCTTCCCACCATTTGTGGATAGCTGCTATGATCGTTGTTGTTACTCAAATCTCAATGTTTGTTCCCCTTTCTTGGATCTCATTCTTAGCAGCCTCATTTCTTTAGCATCAGAATGGTAGTTCTTGAATACTAATGCGTAGGCCGTTTAATTGTTGTGGATAGGCTAGCTAGTATGTACTGATCTGAGTGATGTGATATGTTACTTCCTTGGTTTCCTCATGAATTGGGGATGAGCAAGTAATGTTGTTTCTGTATTAAAGTGCACAGCGAACCATCACACTGCTGCTGCATAGAATTTTGTGGTCAGCAAAACGAATCATGGCGGATTGCTGAATATGTTGACTAGAATTGTTTTCACCTGGAGAACTGAGAGATCAAAGGTTACTTTAGTTTTGGGGATATTTCAAAACATGCTTGAGTGCAGATAGACAAAACTGCAGGTGAAGCCCCTGGACTATCATTAAAATGTTAGATTCTACCGCCCTAAACTACCGAATTGTTAAATTAGGCTCTTGATTTATCAACAAAAGGTTTAATTGAGCCCTCTGAACTCTGTAATTGTTCAGTTGAACCCTTAAACTCTATGATAAAATTGATCCGATCCCTTCTGTCAGTTAAATCACCTACTGTCTGTTGGTACTTTTGATGTGGCTAAGTAATTGATTACTTCTGTATACAATTAGCTTCTTTTGGTGGAAAAGGTTATGGTCTGTCAACTACCAAATGACAAGAAAGTTACAAATGGCTTGCTTTTGCATCATTACAGTATCTTTAAAGGCACTTCAGGCCATTAAATTTAAAGCTATATCTCAAATCATGCACTTGAACTTTAAAATCAAGAAACAAATTTTGTGAAATAACTTGCACACTAAAATGATTCATCACTTTGCAGACTAGTCTTTAGTCTTTACCATGTGATCGACAATTTACAAGCCTTGTCATTTGTCATGTTGAACAAAGTACAAACCATTAGTCCCAATGGGTGGCAACCGAGTTCAGGCAGTGGTAGATCCTGAATATTCAAGTTGTGTGGTCAAATGTAGAATGACATGTTAATGTGGGGGGTCAATTCTCTTAAATTTCTATACTTACATTGGTATATTCACAAACTTCTATAAGTTCTGGCTGATTTGCAAAACCACCTGTGGGGTCAATTGGCCCCAAAGCTATTAGTTCCACCATGGATTAGGAACTTGATTAAATTATTTTAGGTTTTACACTCAATTCAACTCTTCATTGTTGTTGAGAGATTTGATTCATCAATCTGAAGTTCATGTACTTAATTAAGTGTTCTTCATGATAGTTCAGGCCTTCAGGGTCTTCACCATGTTCCGCTGATGCAAAATTGATTATTGTCTGATGTTTGATTGGTGCATATCTAGAGAATTTTATTATTCACATCATGACATTGTCTAAAGTGATCCATGCATATGCTAAATTACAGCAAGAGGATAATGGAACCCATGATTTTGGAAATTTTATTGCTGAAGGAGCTTATGAATCAATGTTAAACTGTAAACTGGTTACCTATTAAGGGGATCCTTTATCTGTTTCTATCCCAACCAGTCCACGGGTGCATGACAAGGTGGTGTTTTTTAAGTCTTTACACTAGGTGGATGCAAGTGATGTGGGATCTTCTCCTTTTCCATTTCTTTTTCTGTACCTGTAAGCAGACTGTATTCTGGTTTGGCCCTATCTAGCGCTTGACATTCCCTAAACTAGATTTATTTGTCGATAGATTCACAAAGACATAGCATTCCTGTCACATTTATGGGCTTTCATTGTTGGGATCAAACACAGAATCTATGCGCCCAAATCAATCACAGAAACGAGATTTTCAGATGATAAACAGTAAAATTCAGAAGAACACAGGAACGACAATGAACAGAGAAGAACACTTGGGGCAATTTTCTCTGTATTTTCACTACTGCAACTTGATGCGGTTACAAAGGCTTAAACTGTTTCAACTGGAAGTAGTGGGTCAAGCTGCGATCCGGTTTGCGCCACAACACCTTCGACGCATGCTCACACCGCGCAGTAATGAAAGAAATACGCACACACTAACTGGAAATTCGGTTCAGTTAACACCTCTGACCAAGTCTGGATTACAAATAACACTCTCCCTTTAATCGACTTGTGCGCTCGAGAGCCTTGACCCCAAGAGCTCACGCATCTCGCAAACTTCACTCTTGGCAATGCCTTCGCCGAATATCGGCACATTGCTCTTCACTGCTGGCGTGTTCCACAATCACTTGACCATTTTCAATGCATTCTCGATGAAGTGAAAACGAGTGTCGATATGTTTGCTTCGTCCGTGAAAAACAGGATTCTTCATCGGGCAATAGCTGATTTGTTATCCACTCGTATCACCACGCTGTGGAACACCTCCCATCAGGTCATTCATCGGGCCTCTTAGCCGAACGAGCCTAACATGCCGCTGCCGTTGCGGCCATGAATTCTGCTTCCACAGACGACAAGGCCACCGTTTCTTTTCGAGAACACCAAGTAATTGGGCTGCGGAGTAGTAGAACACCATGCCACTGGTGCTCTTCCGATCATCAGGATCCCGCCAAGTTGCTATCACTGTAGCCCATCAACTCCTTTTCCCCCCCACTGCAGTACACAAGCCCATAGTTCATAGTTCCTTTTACATACCTTAGGATATGTTTCACTGCCTGGAAGTGACTAGCCTTTGGTGACTCCATGTACCTGCTCACCATTCCAACCGAGTAGGACAGATCTGGCCGAGTGTGGGTTAAGTATCTGAGGCTCCCAATCAGTCTCCGGTACTCAGTTGCATTCACAGGTGTTCCTTGCTCATCCCTGCCTAAGTACAGCTTCGCCTCCATTGGATACTGAGCACCATTACTGTCAAGCATTCCGGCCTGCTGTAGTATTTTCTGTGCATACCCAGTCTGTTTTAGCTTTATACCACTGCTATCTTGCTGCACCTCTATGCCAAGATAGTATGAGAGGAGACCTAGGTCACTCATCTCAAATTCCTTCTTCATTTGTTGCTTGAAGTGGTCAATTTCCACTGTACTTGAGCCAGTGACGATCAAATCGTCAACATAAACTCCGACAATCAGAAACTCACCTCCAGTGAATCTCTTGTATACAGCTTGCTCTTGTAAGCATCTCTGAAATCCAAGTTCCTTGAGTCCAATCAAGTCGAGTGTTCGGGCTCTTGGTGCTTGCCGCAATCGATACAGTGCCTTGGACAGCTTATATACCATGTGCTCCTTGCCTTTAGCAATGAAACCTCTGGTTGACACACATAAAATTCTTCCTTCAACATTCGAAACGCAGACTTTACATCCGGATGATGTACTTGCCATCTATTTGGTGCCAAAGCTAGTATCGACCTTATCGTCTCGGCCTTGCCACAGTGCATATGCTTCCTCAAAATATATTCCCTTTGTTGTACATAGCCTTTGCAACTAATCTTGCTTTGTACTTTTGAATCAAGGTAGCATCTTTCTTCAATTTGTAAACCCATTTGAGGCCAATGGGTTTATGACCTTCAGCGATTCAGTCAATTACCATGTCTCATTCCTTTCAATTGACTCCATCTCAAGTTTCATAGCTTTTCGCCATTCTGCATTTTTTCAGCTTCCCGAAAGGCACTTGGCTCCTCCATTGCCGCCATGTATAATTCCTCGGGTAGTTGGACTTCCTCTGTCTCTTCATAGACTTCTGCCAAGGACCTGAACTTTGGTGGTGCTTCATCTTCAGAAGTTGAGCTCTCCAGTGTCGAGCCAATCGCTGATTGGTGTTGACGTTGCCTGAGCTGGTCCTTGTGCCATTGTGGAAGGACTCGGTGGGCTTGATTCATGCTGCGGCAAACCTGCCGCACCTGTGCTCCCCTCTTCTTCAGCAGTTCCAGTTGTCGTGTCATGAACAGTGAATTCACCCAATCTCGTATCCTTTGGTTGGATCATCCAGCTCCGCCTCCGCTTTCATCAAACATCACATCTCGACTAACACACAACTTGTTACCTTGTGGATCGAGCGGCGATGAGCTTTACTTCGAGTTCTACACCCAAGTACACCATAGGTTTGCTTGGTCGTCCAGTTTCTTCAAGTGAATCATTGGTATCTTCATGTGTGCCACACAACGAACACCCTTAGATGCTCTAAGCTTGGCTTCCTTCTGTCCAAGCCTCATAAGGTGTAGAGCCTTGCACGACTTTAGTTGGCAAACAGTTTAGCAAGTATATCGCATGCTTGGACGGCCTCTCCCACAATCTCGGGCACCTTCATTGCCTTCAATAGACTCCTTGTGGTTGCGGCACCATGCGGTTTGGCGCCCACCACGTCGTTTCTTTGAGGACTATATGGCGCGGTGAGGTGACGATGTACCCCTGTTTCAGCACAGAGTTCAGAGAATTCCCGTGACAAGAATTCCCCCCTGCGGTCTGTCCTCAGCATTTTTAGCTTCTGTCCCTTTTCAGTTTCAACCAACATCTTGAACTTTCTAAAGGCCGACAGTGCCTCATCTTTGGACTTGATCGTGTAAACCCACATCATCATGCTGAAATCATCAACTAACAGTAGGAAATATTTGTTACCGGCGAGTGTGTGCAGTGTGATTGGCCTGCAAAGATCAACATGAACCAAGTCAAGTGGCTTGTCGGCTCGGAACAGGGACTGCAAAGGAAATGGCAAACGATTCTGCTTGGCAACTAAACAGCTCTCGCACAGCTGCACAGGGTGCTCCACCCTTGGCACTCCTCGCACCATATCTTTGTCCACCATAGTCTTCATAGCCTGGAAATTCAGATGGCCCAACCGGGCGTGCCAGAGCCACGCTGGTTTCTCAATGCTGACAGCAAGACAGATTGGCATACCAATTTTCAATGTGATCTTGTACAACCGATTACAAGATCGCTTCACCTCGATCAGTAGCTTCCCACCCCAGTCGAACAGCCACAAGAAATCACCATTGATTTCTATCCTACTGCCGTCCTCTGCCAATTGACCAAGGCTCATGATGTTGTTGCAAAGACTAGGGATGTAATATACCTCTGTCAGTAGGCGTTGCTCCCCATTCTTACAATCAAACAAGATTGAACCTTTTCCTTTGATTTTCACTGTGGACCCATCACCAAACCGCACCTGTCCGACAACAGCCTCATCATGGTCAGCGAAGAATGATCGCTCCCCTGTCATATGGTTACTAGCACCATTATCAAGACACCACACACCGGATGTTGATTTCTTCACTCCTACACCAAGTTCTCCCACATCCGAACGCAGGTCAGGTGCAACATGTTCTTCATTCGAAGCACAAGATCACGCGACTCCTCTGTGCATGCGACCAACATCAAAGGCGATTCATCCTCCCGAGTGTGAGTCGGTTGGCTTCTTCATCCGGCGTTTGTTGCGGCATTCGAGGCATAATGTCCCATTTTGTCACAATTAAAGCATTTAATGTGACGTTTGTCCTCGCCGCTACTAGCGCGCGGTGGAGTTGCGCGACCTCGCCCTTTGCTGGTGCCACTTTCCTCGGCCACGACCGTCCAGGCCCTCGGTGCCACGCCTTGCCGCTCGACGAAGAATCACCGCTGCGCGCTCTTCGCGCGCGCCACTCAGCGTGAGTGAGAAAGAGCTGGTCGTCAGTGGTGCCGGCGGTGCCCCAAGGACGAGTGCGCTCCTCATAGGCCTTGAGGCGCCCAATCGCCTCCTCAAACGGCATTGTGTCGAGATCAACCGAGGCGACTAGTTGGAGGAATTTGTCTGGTACTGAATCCAAGAGCTTCTTGACAAGTACAGCGTCGTCAAGAGCATTGCCAAGACTCCTGAATTTGGTTTCCATCCCGCTCAGTTTGCCGGTGAATTCATCAACAGATTTTCCCTCCGCCATGTGCAGTGCATCAAATTCACTCTTCAATGTCTGCGCACTGCGCTTTCTTTACTCGATCAACACAGGAATCTTGTCTTGATCGTCCCAAGCTTCCTTCGCAGTTTTCTTCATCGCGATCGCAAAGAACATCCTCTGGAACACACGGAAAATGAAAGCCCTCGCCATCTTGTCCTTCCTCGCCTCCACGGCCACTCCGGCCGCCGGTTTTATGGCATCCCAGACTCCTTGGGAATCCATAATTGCCTCCATCTTGATCGCCCACGTCGTGTAATTGGACGACGTCGAGAACGGCGATTGAACGGCACACCGCCACTCTCCTTCGCCTTTCTTTGGGTTGTGAGCGCCATGGAGTCGAATCTGGGATGATTGGGCACAAACCTGCTCGATACCAAGTGTTGGGATCAAACATAGAATCTGTATGCCCAAATCAATCACAGAAACGAGATTTTCAGATGATGAACAGTAAAATTCAGAAGAACACAGGAACAACAAGGAACAGAGAAGAACACTTGGGGCAATTTTCTCTGTATTTTCACTACTGCAACTTAATGCGATTACAAAGGCTTAAACTGTTTCAACTGGAAGTAGTGGGTCAAACTGCGATCCGGTTTTGCCGACCACAACACCTTCGACGCATGCGCACACCGTGCAGTAACAGAAAAAAATACGCACGCACTAACTGAAAACACGCACACACTAACTGGAAACTCGGTTCAGTTAACACCTCTGACCAAGTCTGGATTACAAATAACAATCATTATGTGTTTTCTCCACTTATTCGCGGGTTGGACCGAATATTTGTTGCATGAAGAAAGTGAATTTCTGTATTTGCTCTTCAGGAATATAAATTAATGCACCGCAACAAAGTATTATACAAGGATGTGATTCATCTTCAACTTTTCTGATCATCGCTCTTTCAGGGCCGCAAAGCTCGCACAAAGACCACAAGGAGCAGTACAGCCGGACGAAACAGAAATAGCAATGGCAGCGCCGCATCTTCCTACTCCCCGTACTCCAACACAGCAAACGCCAACAGGGCGAGCGTTCCAAACGGCATAGCTGATGGTGGTGGCGGTGCTGCAGGGAGGATTACAGCAACCATACACTGCAGGAGTCCTAGGTGTTTCAGCCACCATATCAGTGTTTGAACTTTGAACACAATGGGGGACCCGAAACACATTGCCTTTCTGTAAATTAGGCTGAGAAAACATGCGGTTTTCTTGATCAATGGATTTTCGCCTTTTTGTACAGCTTATTCCTGCCAGTAATACAGTTCGTTCCTCCAAGTCTTTGTTCTGGTGTGTGCAGTCTTGTGCCTGCTGTGTGCTGTAACTGATGTCCCTCTGGTGCCTGCTTGGTGCGTGACATGCTGCTGCGGCAACTTCACTGCGCGTATCACGAGTCATGGCCGGCCGGGCCTGCGTGGATGCCTCGTGGTCTGCTAATGGTTCTAAACCCACCCTGAACCCAACCCAGCCCGTACAAAAATAAGCCAACTTCCCAACCCAACTGAGACATCTTGTGCACATTATGTGCCATCCTCTTGTGCTCTGCACTGTCTGCATATTTCCAACAGAAACATGGCTAGCTCTGGACATCAGCGTCGGCAAAAAAAAGACCAGTACAATAAATAATTCTGAGATGTCATGCACGGCTGCCTTTCATGAGGCAACATGGAAGTAACCGATCGATCAAAGGTCGAAGAGGATATCGATGGATCGGACCACGTTGCTTCTGAATCAATCCAACGCACGCGCTAGCAATGCAAAGCAAGAACAGATCGATGGATGGAAGCCATGGGATTAGCCCAAAAAGGTAGCGTTCGATCGAATCCAATCCTTCAATTCACGTGAGGCATGTGGGGAGCAAGTTACGGCCATGCCTCGTTGCCTCGCCAGCCTGCTGCCACCTCCGTGTTCCATTTTGCTGCAACAAATTAAAAACCATCGATCGACACCACGAAAGGCAATCCGGGCAGGTTGATTGCCTGCCTAGTAGGCAGTTTTTGGCTAAAATATAGGGTCGTTGCAGTGTGCAATAGCAAAACTAACCCCCCTCTCCGCGCATTAAAGGCAAAAATGGTATTGCAGAGCAGCGAAGACGCAGCATATGACGAATTCAGCCCCCAAGGGCACGGAAATACATCGTCCCCCCCCCCTGCCGGGGCGTGGACCCCTCCCCCTCGTCTGGCCCCAGGGGTGCGGTATTGCCCTCAACCGGCCCCAAGGGGTGTGGCATTGCTCTCGGCCGATCCTTTGATATTTTTATATTTTTAAAAAACTAAAATCCTGCTTTCAGCGTTTACGTATTCTCGCTGTCGCTCCTGCAACATCCTAATTTTTGGGTCTTTTAAAATTTTAAAAATAAAAATAACCATTTGATTTTTCTTAAATTGTTAAAGCTTAATTTAAAATTTCAGAAATAAACACAATTTAATGTGAGTAAATCAAACCCCAATTAAATAAAAAATCATTTTATTTGATTTTCTGGTTTTATCGTGGATTTCCTTTTTCCAAGACCTTATCGTTATTTTCCTTGAGTTCTTTTATTTCTTTTTGGTTTTTTGATTTTCAGAGTCTTTGAGAAGCTTTAAAAATTAAAATAAATCATTTGCATTTTATTGGATTAATTTAAAGCTTAATTTGAATTTTCACAGAATAAAAATATTTTAAATGATTAAAATAAGCTTCAATTAAATCAAAAATTATTTTATTCAATCTTTTCAGGTTGCAAGGATTTTTATGGATTTTTCTTGATTTTTAGAAATTTATTTTTATTTTTCGGATTTTCTTTCATTGTCTCATTTTCTCTCTCTTTCTTCTTCCTCCGATCCTGTTCTTCTTCCTATTGGCTTGCACCGTGTCGCCCGATTCTCGCCACGCCTCCCGCCACTGCCTTCGCTCCCACGGGGATTCCCGGCGCCTACTCTGCTCCATGCCGCCAGCCACGCCTCACGCGCACGTGCGCACCCTAGCCCCAGCGTGCCCGCGCGGCCTCCGCTCCAGGCACTCTGCGTCGCCCGCACCGCACGCTCCTTCCATGTTGAGCTTCCCTTCCCTCTTTTCCCCTCTATAAAAGCCGGCAAGCTCCTTCCTCTACCCCTCCCCCTCCTCTCTTCCCTTCTCCCTCCCGCAATCGACGCACCTGTGAGCTTCTCCTTCCTCCTCCATTCTGACCATGCGCCACCTCCGCTCAACTCCCTCTCCGGCCAAGCTTTTGCGCCGCCACCCGCGTCACGAGGTGTGCCTCAGCCTCCTCCTTCCATCCCCGGAGTTTTCCCTCCCCTTCCTCTCACCTCGCTACATTTTGCTTTTCCCCGCCGCCGACCGAAGCTCCTTCCTCCGCGTGTTTCGTTGCCATCATTGATCCTTTGGCAACATCGTCCACTTCGTTGAGTTCGTTGCTCCACGTTCTACACTATGCTCTCTCTCTCCTCACCGGGGCCTCGCTGGAGCACCGCCGCCATCTAGCGCCGCCGCCACAGCTCGTGTGCCCTAACCCTCGCTGCAGCGGCCTCGCTTCACCTCCGGCGTCGCCGCCGCTAGCCATAGGATCCCCACCCTTGGGGGATTCCATGTTGCCCATTCCCGGTCGCCGCCTCCTTGCCCCTCATCGGCGCCACCACCTCGCACGTGCGCCTAGCGAGCCTTCCTTGTTCTTCTTCTCTGTGTTCTGGTGCTGTGTTGTTGCTTGACTCTCTTACACATGCGACCCTCTATCATTCTCTCAATCCATTTCTCTCTTCTCTTGGTCTCACTTACCAGTGGACCTTTGTTGTCATCTCCCCACTTTTTCTTTGCTCTGTGAAAAGAATTCAGCATAGTATTTCCAAGATATTCTCTTTTGATTCTATCATTTCATGTGATGTCAATCTTCCGGACGTTCGTTCTCCCTCATACGAACTCCGATTTTGTTGATTCTCATTTCTAAATTCATCTAAATTAAGTACATTTATTATGGTTCTAATTTGGTAATTTTTGGATTTTATTTAGAATTATTGTATTTATTTGGCTCTTTTTGCGCGTATAGATTTTGGCATTTCAAGCATTCTGCACAGTCGTGAAGCCATTCAAACCTTCAACGAAGGCAAGTCGTAGACCTTTGATCATATTAAACCCATTTTTATAAAAGTATATTATTTTATATCAACATGCATTGCTAGTTTTATAATAACTACTTTCGGGAATAGTTAAAATCCTATTCGACATTATGCCACCTTGATTAATTGCTATTGACATGTATCCTTGAACACCATAGGTTGGGTTAAGTTTAGTTGGTCATACTTTAATACCAACATGGGTATCGTATTATGCTTAGTCATGCTTAGTTACGATGGGATTCATGATGACATGTTCATAAATGAATAATTTTGACCTAATGATATATGGAATTGTGGCGTGGCCACTGTTATAACAATTTGTTGTGTCATAGCAAGAGTTGTCATTTGGCCGGGTTGAACAAAAATAATTTATGCTCGGGCGAGTGGTCGGGTAGTAAAGGAGGAATGCGCGAAGCACATGGGATGTGGTAGTCTCGCCTGAGCAATCATTAAGGACTTGACTTTGTGTGCCATTGATCTGGACCTTACCATACAACCACAAGTCTATTCATGGGGTAGACCTGACCAACTAATTAGCAATGTTTTGATTTGGTTCTATTTGGGTTGATGAGCAGCGCAAGAGAGGGCCTATGTGGTTAAACCTTAGCGAGCAGGCGAGTCAAAACAGAGTTTTGTAAAGCCTTGGGATAATCACTTAGTCACACGCTTGGAAGTGTGTCATGTCTGACATTATAAGATGATTATCTCTTGTGGGTCAAGCTATAGAACCTCTGCAGAGTGTAAAATTATTCGAATAGTCGTGTCACTGGTTATGGACAATACCTAGTGATTTCACATGAGTGGTAGATTTTCTAAAAAATGTTAGAATAGTTTGGTTGGGATTTGAGAGATAGTTCGGTTGATGTTTGGGAATTGAATGGAGTGTTCACTAGTTATTTCAAAGAACTTATTTACTTATGTATTTAATCTTTGAAATTATGCTTTTCAATCTATTTTTGTATTTCTTGTCACAATTGCTTTCGCAAAATAGTCATAAAGTTACCCTTGTTCAAGCCTTGCATGACAAGCTAGTCTCAGTAGGCAGTATAAGGGCATCTCCAATGGTCACATCTTAGCTGTTTGTTAGCTTGCCACCTCACCCCAAAACTGAGTTGGACGAGAGAGAACGAAGAGAGAGAAGAGAAGTTATCGTGTCCTAAGATGACGATCACATAACACAAACCAACGCACAAAGAGACAAAGCGCGTGCTGTTGTCGTCTCGTCACGTGTTTTGTGGGCTCGCAGAAGTGAACCACCGCACCACCCCATTGGAGACCACCGCAACACCCTAGGGACCGCCGCCTCCTCTGGTGTGCATCTGACAATGGCGACAATTGACTCAACGATGACCTTCTCGGCAACGGGTATCGGAGCAGCGAGATTCGGCTGGATCCGGCCCGTGGTGTATGGATCTAACCGGTCCGTCGAATCCAGGTGACGGGCGGATCTACGCGGCGAGCTCGGAGGAGGTCGTGGCGGTGATGGAGGTGGATGCAGCGGGCGGCTGGGGTGGAAGGAGAAGGTGGCAGCTGGCGGCGACTTGTGCGATGTGGAGGGAGAGAGAGGGTGACAGGAGGAGGCGAGAGCCGACCGGCGGGAGATTGAGAGAGGGTGACGGGGAAGGAGAGAGCCGATGGCGGCCGGTGCGATGGGGAGGGGAGAGTCGGCGACGGGGAAGGCTTGGGCGGCCGGTGCAAGGGGAGGAGGGCGATTGTGATAGGGAGGGAGGGAGAGGGAGATGGCATTGGGAAGGGGAGGGATTTGTGGTGCTTAATTAATAAAAAACTGACATGTGGGTCCCACTGTAAATTAAAAAATATGGAAAAATGATCTTATGGAGCGTGTTAGAGACAATGTATTGCAAACGTTGTCTCTAAAAATAATATGGCATGAATTAGAGACACCCTTGTCTCTAACTATTGTACATACCCTAATACACTGTACACAGTAACAAAGGCACGCTGCAGTGTGCAATACTACTTATTCATATATCCATATGCTTCCATTGCAGTCGTTGCATCATCGTCACCCACACACTGTCAATGAGACTGAGAGCATGGATATGTAGGAGCTTTTGTTCGTTTTCTTGGAGTAGTTTTCTTTCATGGGGAATCCAACTCTTCCAAACCTAATTTGGATCGTGGCCGGCCGGTCCGTAGCTTAGCAGCTAGCTGTGGTAGAGTCTCTTTTAGGCTGCTCTCAGTAGGTGGTTTCTTACTACAGTTTCTTATTGTATGAAAAGCATTTAGATACCACATTTCCAATGTATGGTATCCTAAAGTGTTGTATCTTAAGCCTTTGATATAGAATCTTTACTAGTATTTCTACCTAGGATACTGTGTATGAGTGGTATCTAAATAAGATACCAGTCTGCTCTCTCTTCCTTAATTGCAGTGCCACATTAGACTTTTGTCTATGTGGTAGTCTTAAGAAACTTGCCAAAATGAAGTATTAGGAGCAGCCTTAACAACTTGCTGCTTGCAGTTAGTCCCATGCATGCCACTGCAAACAACATAGCAGCAGTCGCTTTCTTCGGAGTACCTAGGTTGCAAGTTGTCCGACAGTACTAGCTAGTAGTAGTACTAGAGTCTCGTTGAGCTAGATAATTAAGTTATAGATTCCTTTTTCTATTTCTGAATTCTCGTACGTAGTACTCTGCCATTACTTCCATTGGGAAAGCGGATGAAACTTTTATTTGTGAACTGTCAACTATGAATTGAAAAGTTTCAAAGAACAGAACCAAACATTCAATTAGGAACTTTCAATTGGGGATTGAAACTTTCAAACGGAAAGAAATCCAATTGGATTTCGATCTTTCAATTGAAGAGGGAAGGAGGATTTCGAATATCGAATCGAATTGGAACTTCCAAATCGAAAATGGAAACTTCCACATACAAAATTGGCGATGCTCGAGGTGTCAACAACAACGGAGGTGTGCCGACGAGGCCACGAGTGTAGCGGCAAGCGGATGACGGCGTGGTTAGGGTTTCTTTTTGCCGCTCTTAGGGTGGTTAAGTCGGGCAGCGTCAATGGTGGAAGAGAGGATGGTGAGGCGGCGGCAGCGGGCTTGAACTTTTGCAGCGTTGGGCAAACGGGATTCGTGGAGGGGGAGAAGAAGATAATTGTGGAGGACGACGACTACGACTTGAATTAGCAAACGGCCGGACACCAACAAAATCTCCGTCAAGCGATCTGGACGGCTCTAATTGCACATGGCACAATTCGTACGATGGGCACACAATTCGTACGATGGGCAAGCACGTCCGCCGCGTGATGAGTTTTTTTTAACGATTTAATCTATTTTTAAAAATATTTTAAAGATAATATCTCTAACTTTATTTTTAATTCTAACATCTTTGATCACGTGACAACGTGCGGTGTGACGAAAACACTCTGTCACGTTCCGAGCCAGCGTGCGTCCGTTTTGGAGCTAAGTCCTTTCACGTCAAGAGGGACGGCGTGACAGCACTCGTTTACCACGTCACGTGACGTGATAATGTGCTTTTTTCACATGGTGTGTTGTGGCGTGATCAAATGGGTTAGAATTGAAAATAAAGTTAGGAAGAGATTATCTTTAAAATATTTTTTAAAATAGATTAAATCATAAAAAAAAGTTCCCACGTGATAGAGAAGAAATACACGTATTTTTAAAGCATTTTTATATGGAATTATGCCATTAGCTCTTTGAGCTATTGTATATTGGAAAGAAACACATATAGTTCCTTCACTACAATAAAAATCCTGCGTACTGACACTTTCTTTACAAAGTAGAATCCAAAAATATTTATACTCCGCAAGACCAATCTTCAAACTTTGACCTCATGTAAAAGTCATGTTAGACAACTATCACTAACGACCTCAATTAACAACCTAATATGATTATTTCTATATATTTCGCAATATTTATATATTTTTAAAATGTTGACGATGACATAGATTTTTTTTCAAGTTTAAGTCAACACTACGTGTGCAGTTTCACGGACATATTTATTCAGATTCGAAGGTTTCCGCAAATTACGAAGTGTTTTTTCAGTAAACTATAAAAAAGGATTGTTTAATAAAAATTTCCACAAGCAAAGGAGCAAACAGAAATAAAATCTGGCACTCAAGACACAAACAAGGTCGACCGTAGCCCTAGGGGTGGGCACTTTTACACCGAAATCGAATTACCGAACTGAACTGAACCGAATTAACCGAATATATTTGTTTATTTGGTTTTCGGTGTTCGATTTGATTTTTATTTTTATGCTATTCGGTGTTAGGTTCGGTTTATAACCGGAGAAACCGAATAGCCGGAATACATAGAACAACGCACGGCCCAAGGCCCACTCGCCCCTGCCTCTATCTCTCTCTCTCTCTCGCGCTCCCTCTGGCCTCTGCTCTGTCCCATTCTTCCTCCCAAACCTAGCCGCCGCGCTACCAGGCCGCCATCGCCGAGCCGCGTCAGGTCTAGGCCGCCAACCACTGCCGCCGTCGTGCTAGGGCCAGGCCACCATCTCGCCAGTGGGGCGAGGGTAGCAAGACTGCCAGAGGCAAGGGCTGAGCGGCGAACTGCGAGGCTGTGACGAGGGACCTACGAGGCGGTGAGGGACCTACGACGAAGAGCTGGTGAAGCCATGAAGTTGCGACGAGCACTACGCCAAGTGCTCATGTTGCTTTCGTTGTTTGGTGGCTGTTGTTGATTGCTGTTGTATTAGATGTTTTGGTTAACCGAATTAATTCGGCTAATTAGGTTCGCTTGTTTCTTTTGTTCTGGTAAGGCCGGTAGCTACTCTCTAAAAACCGATTTTCTTAAACCGAACCGATTTGACTGTATTAACCGAATGGCCACCCTAGTCGACTGGCATGCAAGTCTGCATTGCAGAAGTATCCTGCTAGCCTTCTTGTATCGTGTCCTTTTCATCGTCAACTACACACATCTTTGCTCGTTCCCGATGCTTCTGTCTCATTGTCTCTGTGAGCTTTTTGCTATGTCCACGAACACCAGTCACATAACTCAAACAATCCATTCATTCGTTACAAACAAACCTGTGGGCCCGTTTGCCATGCAAGCATAAACCCCATCCGTTGTCACATCAAATAAAATCTTACGTGAATTAAAATTTAGGATTGTTCTGAAGGGTATGCCTTGACTTCGGGATGCTTCACAGAGCGAAAGATGGAAAAACCTTAACTTTTTTTGAAAGGAAATGCTAGATAGAGGGGAGAAAATAAGAGACTTCTATGGCAAACAACTTAAGAAGAACCTTGACACAAAACTCTTGTTTTGTTTCAACTAATTTATAATGATGCATAAAACCTACACTCCATGTTTTCTGAATCAAGCATAGTTGTTGAGGAGGATGGTACTTTTTCAACAAAAATATAAGTATGTAAATACTTGAGGATCAAAATATCTAAATCTCTAGCTTAATTTCCAATGTGGAATATCGGTCGGATTATCGTCTGTCGTGTGGAATATTTCCCATGATGGACGTGAGTGAGATGTCTGTTGGGATAGTCCCACATCGGTTGTAGGAGAAGATGAACACGATTTATAAGGGTGAGAGTACACCACATATTAGGCTAGTCTTTTGGAGGAGATAGCCCAAGACCTTTTGATTGTTGTTTTGTAGTTGGACTTGTGGGTTAGCGCCCAACAACACGGAGCTGAGCAGCTAGTTTAGTGGGCCCGAGGATCGGACACTGGATTAGTGGTCGATGGTGTTCTGCTAACAATTGGTATCAGAGCCCAAGTATCCTGAATATATCTCAGGCCTCACGGTTGCCGGGGAGCACACCCGATGTGTGAGGGGAAGATTGTTAGAATAGTCCCACATTGGTTGTTGTTTTGTAGTTGGGCTTGTGGGTTAGCGACCCAACGACCTGGAGCTGTAACGCTGGTTTAGTGGGTCCGGGATTGGACACTAGATTAATGGTCCGATGACGCTGTGCTAACAATGCCAAAGTGACCGGTTTTGGTCATTTGGTCTGTCCGTATGTGCACCTGTTTTATTTGGAGTCTTCCAGCAGCAGATAGCCTAGGTGTGCAGCATGCATGGTTTGACTACTTTTAACTTTCCTTTGCATGAAGGGTAGCATCTAGTACACATGGATGACGATCGTAGTAACATTTATTCGAGGATGATGGTAGTAATATTTAAATGTAATATCTTGATTGTTGATGAAAATAATGTGAAGAGTTTTTCATGGGCAGCATAAAAATCATTGAATACTATTTTTTTAAAAAACTTCCCGAGGAACAAACACTACTACAAAACATGCAATAGTAGACGCCTCATCACGAGCGGTTAAAATAGAACCAAATCGTGTTGGGTCTGTCGGGCCTATCACGAGACGGTTTGTAATACAAACCGTCGTAATACTCGATATCATACGGTTCTATTGAAGAACCGTCGTGATAGTATCACAGACGGTTCTATTCAAAACCGTTTGTGATAATCTCGATATCACGAGCGGTTCGTGAATAGAACCGTCTATGATAATTCGCGAGCGGTTCTATTAAAAACCGTCTGCGTGATATCGAGATTATCACAAGCGGTTTTGAATAGAACCGTCTGTGATACTATCACAGATGGTTCGTATCACGAACCGTCTGTGATAAGTATCTCATCACAGATGGTTGGTGATACGAGCCGTCTGTGATATATGATTCACAACGCGAGAGTTCGAAAATTTTGAATGCGTGCCGGGAATTTTGAATGCACGCGCGGGAGTAGCATGAATCCTTATATATTAATAAGGACTCCCCCAAATCCAGCGCGACCTCTGGGCTCCCTTCTCCCGCCGCCGGCCCTCGTCCCTCCCGTTCGTCCCGCCGCCACCCAGTGCTCCCTCCGCCAGGCCTCCTCCTCCCGCCGCTCGTCCTCCCCCCGGTGGCCGGCCGGCGTCTCCCCCACCGGCTCTTCTCCCCGTGCCGCCCCCATCCCGGCGCCGGCCCTCCTCCCTCCGGCGCCGCCTGTCCTTCCCCTCGCCGGCTTCTCCTAGATCGCGGTATACATGTGTGCTTGAATATAGTTTTGTGATTGAATGTGTGCTTGAATATAGTTTTGTGATTGAATGGATGGGGAACAATGTGGCTTGATGATCGACAAATGCTTGATTTTCAGCCTTGTAGTGGCTAATCTAATCGACGCGGGGATATCGGGAGGACAGGACCAACGACTTCCTCCGTGACATCCGGGAGCTGCGGGCCAAGGCGGCGGTGGCGAAGCCCAAGCTAGCGGCGCGGCGGGAGGAAGGAGGACGGGGATGAGGATAAGGATGTGCCTTTCGAGGAGCTCCGCGGCGAGGACAAGATCATGGCCTTCTTGAAGGCTCATGAGTGAGTGGAGCAGGAGGTGGGCGAGTGCCGGAGGTGGAGAGGCGGGCGACCAAGGGAATACTTTTAGTATTTTTTGCATTGAAAAAACTATCACAGCGATTCTTGGTCGAACCGTGCGTGAAAATATATTATCGCGAGGCGGTTGGAAGTAGAACCGTGCGTGATAACTCTATCACGACGGTTCTACTTTCGAACCGTGCGTGATATTCGTATCGAGACGGTTTTGAACCGTGCGTGATAACACCTATTATCACAGACGAACTTTTTCAGACGGTTCAGAAAACCGTCTGTGATGACGGTTCCGAACCGTCTGTGATGAGGCTGTGTGTAGTAGTGAAAACCACACGTTAGATTTGCTTTAAATTTGTAATTAGTGGCACAAATCATGTGAATTTTTTTATGGACAGATTAGCGTTGGTCCTAATTTGCTTCGATCTCCTTACATCGGTTAGAATTAGGTACATCACGTAGGAACATATAATTCGGTTAATTTCACCTCACAAGCGGGGCACTACTCGAATAGTTGGATCTAAAACTAACCTCTCTATCACCTTCCATTCTTCTTTTTTTAATCTCACCTTCCATTCTAATGCCACTTCGATGTATGCACATGACACTAATAGTACTAAAGTTCTCTTCACCTTCCTTCCAAATACAAGAGGAATCCTCGGAAAAAAAACGCCTCTAGGGCGGAGACGAGCATCACAGGGTTTCAGAAAAAAACTCCTTGTACACATTGATATTAACATAAAAATGTACAAAAAAAATATTCAGAAATGGCCCCACGGACTAAATCATGGTAACGTGTAATTAACATAGTAACCAAGAGAACTTTTCTGGATCTGCATGCCATTGCTACGCACCCTAATACTCGACCTAGTCGGCCCACATCCACCCGCAAGTAGGGGTGTAAGTGGGCGCGGACTACCGCAAACTCACTTAACCCGTCCCACAAAAAACATTAAGCGAACTCCTGCAAGCTAGCTTCTCTTTTAAGTAGACTTAAGTGGCAGCCCATATAGCCCGCATAGCCCACCTCTTAAAACCGATTAACTATAGCCATAAGACCCTATCCGTTTATCCCGATTCCGGTATCCCTTCGGCCGCTGCTTCACCCTTCTCGTTTTGACGAGGGATCTCGTTCGATTCTGAATCCAATCAAAATCAGCCCCTTCCCGATCGAGCACCCACCCTCACGACGACGGGAACATGGACTCCTTGATCAGTTCGAGTCGCCGGTATGGTGGTTTCCGCCTCACAGTTGCAGGCGAAGACGGATCGATCGATGGCCAGCCCGAGCCCGCCATGGTGGGGATTCTATTGCAACCTCGACGGCCGCGGGATTCCAGGGGAAGATATCCCAGGCACTCCGAGGAGATCTTGGAGATAATTGCTGGTCAGGGTGATGACAGAGATGCCGAGAATTGGCTCGCCGCGCTGTTCGAGTGCAGGGATTTTGGCCTCATCAAGCTGCTGGTCTGCAACCGGGCCAAGGTAGTTATCGAACAAGAGATGGCTATTAGTGTTTTAATCCAAACATGGAGTTGTGTCCTTGTACTTGCGCATGCCTACTGTATGGTGCGATGCGAGTCTTGATTGTATTTGTTTGATCAGGTCGTGTATTCTTAGCAGATCGTGAGTGTGCACGATTCACTAATGCTTAGCAGAGCCAGTTTTAGTATTCTGTTTTTAGCTTCTTCAGATAACTGTGCTGTAAGACTGTTTCAGCATTCATAGAAATACAGAAAACCCGCCCCAAACTCTGGATCCTCATGTGTGATTGTTGAGTGCGTGTGTTCTTCTAAGATCATCGTCGAGTGCAGAAAAGTTCTGGGTTGAATCTAGTTATCCTCGAATCCACTTTGTGTTCCTATGATCTATTTGCTTGTTGCAGGTCCAGTGCGTGTGTTTTGGGCTCTTAACCAACAATGGTAGGTGACCCAGGCTTGGCTCCGATCAGAGAGTGTGTGTATCTAAATCTGCAAAGGAGTAGTCTCAGGGATGAGGCTTCTCAACGGTTGATGCATGGGTGAACTGGAAAGATCAAAGGCAGTGGTATTTTCACTATGTGTAGTTGCGGGCTAGTGTCGCGCTTATGCCCGCATAACGGTAGGCGGGCTGCCATATTTGCCCACTTAACATCGAGGCGGCGGTGCGGGCAAGTTGCGGGCAGCCGCAACTTGCCCGCTGCACCCCGACCATAAGATGTCGGGCATATTGCCCGTCCTCGGTAGTTAGTATTGTATTTTGGACATTAGCCAGTACTCGTCCGTTGCAACGGATTTCAAATAAAATATAATATAAATTATAAACTTAGAAAACCAATATACATAAAGTAATTATCCATACAAATGAAAGTTTCATACATAATTTGTATCCAATCAACAAGCCACGTAGAATCTTATCACAAACTACAAACACAGATAATCTAATTATCCACATAAGACACTTCAAGTATTTTATACATGTGTGCATATATTTATCCATAAAAGATCTCACCAACTCAAGAGAGGGTAGATGACAGATTCATCGATCACCACCACCACCGAGTCCTTCTTTTATAATAGTAAAGATCTCGGCATTGTGAGTTTCGGATTGTGGTGTGCTGATCGGGCAATATGTTATTCCTTAATTTAAATGCTATCAGAATAATGAGAAAAAAACAAATTTCTTTCCATGTACATGTAGATTGTCCGTTGGATGAACATATTTGCATACGTACGACTCATTGTAGCTGAGGTCCAAAGTAAACCCATTAACCGGTATGTCAACTTTTTTGGTTTGGTTAATACACTATGCTCGATTAATCAGTTTTTTCCTTCTAACACTCGAGATGACATAATAAGGCTGCTCCCAGTGCTCCATCCTGACTAGTATCTTAAGGGTGCCATATAGGCAAAATGCTGAGATGACAATAGATTAAATGAGGTGAGATATTGTAGCAGTATCTAAATAAGAGACTGTTTTGACTCGAAGTCATAGATAAGAAAATTAACTCCTTTCCATCTTGTACACACCATCTCTTTGAGATTCTACATCTAATTAATTAAAAGAACCTAAGATGCTACACCATAAGAAATCATGCATTGGAAAGATAGTATCCTAACACTCCTCGTACATTAAGAAATTACACTAAGATACTGCCCATTGAAAGCAGCCTAAGAGGTTCGTTAAGTATATAGCCACCTTCAACATCAGGGGTGACTTTTGTCTGATAGGCTTGTTATAAGGACAGGGATGTTTCTTGGTACTTACTATTACAAATGTTTTTTTTTATAGTTATTGTTTTGAACATGGCACAATGAGCTTGTAAAACGGAGTGAGTATTATGAAACGACTAGGGTCACCCGTGGTGTTTTCAAGATCCATTCTGTTGAGTGAGGTGATTGATGGTTAAAACTTGAAACATAGGCACATCAACAGATCGAGAAACCATCGTCACGCGTGCATGAACAAGCCAAGCAATGCTCTAGCAATTCACACTTGCATGGCCTGGCCCTAGCTAGCTAGATCTTTACTACTTCACCCTGTGCTCACTCCTGCTCGCTGTACTCCACTGTACTCTCTCTCTCCTCCCTTTATATTTGACCACCGCCCCTCTCCACCAAGCACATCTTCCTCGGTCGCCATCCCTCTCTCTCTCTCTCTCTTCATTCCTCTCCCCAAAGCAAAGCAGGCAAGTCCTCTCTCTCCACCCCCATCCCTCCGTCCCACACAAGATTCAACTAGACCCTCTTGTTCTTATATCACCACCACTGCCCTGCGCCCATGGAACCCAGCCCGCCTACCAAGGCGGCCGAGGCGGCGAGCAGCAGTGGCGGGAGCAGCGGTAACAGAGGCGGAGGAGGAGGAGGCAGGAAGGGGAAGGCGGCCGGGAAGGGCGGGCCGGAGAACGGCAAGTTCCGGTACCGCGGCGTGCGGCAGCGGAGCTGGGGCAAGTGGGTGGCTGAGATCCGCGAGCCGCGCAAGCGCTCCGCAAGTGGCTCGGCACCTTCGCCACCGCCGAGGACGCCGCGCGGGCCTACGACCGCGCCGCGCTCCACCTCTACGGCCCGCACGCGCACCTCAACCTCGCCTCGCCGCCGCCCCAGGCACCGGGGACGCACTCCCACCCGCGCTCCTTCTCCTCGGCGTCGGCTTCCTGAGCTCCTCCGCGCCCCCGCCGCTCCGGCCGCTCCTGCCGCGCCCCCCTCACCACTCTGCCTCGGTGGCCTTCCACCATCAGTTCCACCTCCTGCCGCAGTGCGCGGTGCCCGCGCCCCCGCCGATGTGCTACGCAAGCACGGCCACGGCGTCCACGGTGACCACCACAGTGCCGACACGGGCGGCACCGCAGGAGGCGACCGCCGCGCCGGCAGTGGGGTCTCCTACGGTGGAGGTGCAGGGTGGGGCGCCGGAGGAGGCAGCTGCGGCGGCGGGGTGGGGGTACCACGGCGGCGACGAGGAGGACTACGCGGCGGCGCTGCTGTGGAACGAGCCGGACCCCTTATGGTTTGACATTTTCCTGAAGTGACCATAAGAGTTCTTGGCCTAGTTTGTGTTACTGTTACCGCTGAGAGGGTGTCCATGGTTGGATGCATGCATCTGCTTGCAAGCAAGCAAGGAAGCAAAGGTAGATAACCTTACTAGGGTTTCTGATTTGTTTGTACTAATGAATCTATCTTTAGATTTTTTTTTCTCATCCCTTTTATTGTATTTTTCTTGGTGCAGTTTGCTTGGGGTAATGAGGTGGTATTGGGAAGATTTAGGGTTTACTGTTGATTTAATATTCGATTTTAGTAAGCTTTTTGCATGGATCAATGGATGCATGCATGCTGATGACATTGACATATATAACAGATGTAACTATCTTATATAGTTCCTCTTTCATGGAGTATTTTATAAAATCCTGGTTACCTCTGATCCTACCAAAATTTGTTACTGCAATGTTTTCCACACGGTCATTGGCTCATTGCTGTTGCAGCGTCGGAGCCAGAAAATTTTCACAGTGGGCATGCAGTAGTAATATGTGATAAAATGCACATAAAGTAGTAATATGTGATAAATTTTTGTATTTTCTACTAATTACCGTGCTAGGTCATACGTACATATAGGATGATGCATAGGCATCCAAGTCATGGGTGGTTGATATATATGTATTGCAGTGATTTTAGAAATATAGACTAGCGATTTAATTTACACACACTGTACACGGTATTTAACCAATTATACAAGGGTTTTGTTTTTGTTAAGAATGTGACTTTAGTGATTTAATTTACACAGACTGTACACGGTATTTAACCAAGTATATACAATGATTTTGTTTTGTTTGAGAAGAGTGTAACTTTTGTTGATTAGATTTTTTAGTGGAATCGTTGATTAGATTCCGGTTTCTTATCACATGAAATTTTCTTTTAATATTCGTATCCTTATACCTTTTCATGGTGTTTTCTTTATAGAACATTGGTTTGTTTCCCCCTGATTTTCTTCCCACTCACTCCAAAATTCAAGTAGAGGCTACCAGATCAATGGTCGTATTATGTTGGTGACTGCACAACGACAAGATGGACTAGGGGAATTAATCCCCAATTGTAGCCGTTTGGAGCATATTAATTTTTTTCTATGCATATCATAGGAAATGAAACATGCATACAACTATAAAGTGTTGTGACAAATTTCCGTTTAATCGTTGGCATCCGAGTGGCATTTAGCAGTCTTAAATGATTAATCGGCCTTTTCTCGATTAGTTCTTTATATTAATTCATGTTTTGCCGTTACTTTTGTTTTTGCGAGAAACGTTTTCCATTTAATGGTCAAACCATTTTTGTAATGATGTGCATAATACGCGTTAATATAGATGAAGTACATATAAACTATACATAATGTAAGATATGAGTAATCATGTTTTATATCATTATAGGTTACTATAATACTGATAAATAAAAATTTTAATTGGTTTTAAATATAAATTATGATTAATTGGGCTATGAAAAGTGTGTTCCAATAAAGGACATGTTGTGTCTATATATGTATGAGTAGAAGGATTTTCATTCTATGCATGAAAAAAAATCAATTGGGCCCAGAGTGATGACCGACTACTAGCAATTGTGCCAGGTGATTTCGACCGAATGGGTGATGAGTTGTGTACTTGTGTGTACTCATTGAATATTGGATTTGAGTTTAACTTTGAATGACTTGAGGAGTAGACGAGTAGTAGTACATGCATGAGAAATTGGAGTAAACATTAATCTCGGGAATGGAAGTTTGCTTAAATAGATGACTAGTAATTTTGCGTGCTGATGGGAGAGTTGGATGCTGTGAATCTTAAATGCAAAGATCGATCAGTTGGTTAGGGCACACCCAATAGACATTTGTGCTTGATACAAGTTTTGGCCGATTTGGCACGACATTTGTGCTTGATACAGGTTTTTGGCCGATTTGGCTCTGTTAGGGCTTAGAATAGCAAAAGTAGTCACCTGTCGGACCCCCGGACGTGGAATACCTGAAGACCCTATGTGTGTACTGTACTAGTCTCGTGATCAGTGGCTAATTCACATATTCACAATATTTGGTATTTATATCCATACATTGACATATTCAAAGTAAGGAAAAAGGGTATTTAATTTAAGCATGTAAAGTTATAACATCAATGGCCGACCGGCCAAATAAATACAGGTATCAACAAAATAAAAGTAGCAGCGTAAGAAGTAACAAAAGTAGATAAATTCCAGCAGCATGCCCATCCAACCTTTAACAAGAAACAAGGCCTAGATAGATCCATCACCGATCCCTCGAGTTCTGGGTGTGAAGAACGTATCGTCGGACGTTGGCTTATCTTCGAATTCTGAACAACAATATAAGCAAGATTACGTACAATGCGTACTCAGCAAGACTTGTAGTAGTGTATCGCAAAGTTTATATAAATGCAAGGCTATCAAAGAATGAGGCTCTACTCTACCAGTTATTTTGCTTAAAACCATTTTGTTTGCAATATCAACACGTAGTAATTAACAACGGAAGTTTAAAAGCAGTTAAATAGATACAGGACAGTAAGTAAAGAATGGAATGAATAATAACAACAACTTGCAACCCTCCTCGGTTACGAGCTCAAAACAATAATGACAACAACTCGCATCCCTCTTCGTCTGCGAGCAACATTTCATTTTCAGCCATAACATAGCAGTTAACTCAAATAAAAACCCACAAGTCATTGCCCATGCCTTTTCATTAAAACAGTTTTTGAAAATCAAAACTAAACCCATGACCATCTGCACTAAGCACGCTCATGATTGCGAGCACGACTATTTAAATAGATTTACACTCTACAGAAGTGTACAACTTTACCCATAGTACACGAATTCTCTAGTTTGTCCGTTATCCGTCGATGCCATCGCTCACTACCATAGGTAAAGAGTCTAGAGCATACGTCGAAGCCTTTACATCATCTAGTCCTACCCTTGCATTAGCCCAACGAATATTTATCCTCACTTTACCCGGGGACACCACCGTCTCAGTGAAGCATTCGTAGTTGTGTCGGCAAGCTTTGTGCCTAACACTATGGTGAAGGGAGTCCCTTAAACATGCCTACCCAGTCATGTCCGCACTCTACGGCCTATCTACGTGCAAGGCTAGTTTTCAATGAATTAATTAGCTAAGGCCGTCCTATATCAACACATATCATTGTACATTTGGCTTAGGTTGGAGTTGCTAGCGTCCGGTCCTTAATTGACCCTGACGAGAATCTCCCCCTATCTACTAGCGAGGTACAACTCCTCACTCTTCTCAGAATATAATATAACTCGTTCGTGTCCAAAACTAGGTTTTATATTTTTATTTTTATATAAATCCCAAACTCAATTTTACCATATTGTCCTATTATAGCTTTTATGAAAAATCTATTGCTCTAGTAAGCAGTTGTGCGGAAATCTCACTTAGAAAACTCCTAAATGACATTATATATTATCTAACCTATAACCTAATGGCTACAATAGTAAGGGAATTAATATTTTAAGGAGATATATGCATTGAATGGGATTTAAAACTACCAACTTCCCGAACATAGCATTTTCATATCAAACATACATGCATGCATAATAGATTTTGTAAAACAAAGTACAGTAAGTAACATAATGTGATCAAAGGAGGTGCTTGCCTTGCTCTTGTTGTTATGAATATGTGGATGGTTGGTCGTCAAAATAATCGCTCAAGCAATCAACGTCTAATCCAAAAAGAGTCGAAAACGAATTAAATAATACCAATAAATTCAATAGTAACCAAATTCAAATATTTTTGTATATTCTAATAGAGTATGATTTTAGATGAATTTATAAATAAAAATAATTCAATTTGGAGTTTTATGCAAAAGTTATTAATGTTTTGAGTTGGTTCGGTTTGAAAATCCAGAAAAAAGAAAAAGGGGGAGAGAATTCTCTCTCCGACAGGTGGGACCTGCTCCTTTTATTTTTTGATTTATTTTGTAACCGAAAAGGTTCAGTGAATGACAGGTGGGCCCTTATGTGTTTTCTTTTCTTTTTCATTTGTTTTCCTAAAGAATACAATTTACTGACGAGTGGGACCCACTTATCATAGACTCGGCTTAGGAAATAGTGCATGGACTAAAGTCTATGCGCTCGGTCCACCGATCCATGGACCAGAGTCCACTATGCACTTATTGTTCTTGGGCCCCTGTGTCAGTGAGTCATAGTGAAAACATGGTTTAAAAACACTCATTAACTGTTCTCGGTCCCACTAGTCAGTGATACTGAGCTTCATTAAAACGATTTAATCACAGTGCTTTGTCTTAACAATCATGATTTGGGTATTAATGATTGAGCTACAGTGTGTGTATCATTTTGACAGAGAAGAGGGGCTAGGGGGGGTGCTCACGACTGCGCTCGTCGTCGGCGAACTGGCCCACGGCGGCGCTGGTGAGTGGTGAATGCCCAAAATGGGTTCCCCTGAGGCTTGCGAACCTACTAGTGCCGCCGATGAGGGCTGGCGTGGCTCGTAGTGGTGGCGTGCCGGAGATGAGTGGCGGAGGTGCTGTGGTTACCATGCCATTTTGCAAACCAGCGATGCTCTTGGCTATCTAGCATGCACAACAGCATCTATGAGGCACTAGGAGTATACCGGAGTGACGTGGAATGAAGGACGTAGCCAGAGATGGTCTAGCGACAATGGACAGTGGCGACGAGGGGAGGCTTCACGTGGGTAGCTCGCCAGAGACGATGGGGGAGGCACAACAAGGCTTGGGGAAGCTCCAAGAGGTCCTCGAGGTGCTCTGGCCGAGAGGAATCGATGTGGGGTTCATCGAGGAGGAAGCGGCGGTGAAGGCGATGTTTTCAGCCAGAGTTGGGGAAGAAACAAGGTTCAACAAGTTCCTATGGACCAAAGAGGAAATCGAGTGAGGGGAAAGATTCCTCATTCTCTAGAACATGAGTTGACACGGTTGGCGTGAAGAAAAACCCTTCAGGGTGGTGAGAATGGCGGTGGCGGCACAGCGGTCGACAATGGAGCTCGAGCTCTCTCGTGTTTGTGCTCAACCGAGGGGAGGAGAAGGTAGGGAATGTCGAGGAAAGGGATAGAAGAAGCTCTAGCGACCTTCTTATAGATGGACGGGTGGAGAAACGCGAGGGAGAGGGCGTGTGCCCGTGGGCAAGGCGGTGACACTCTCGGAGGCGTCGAGGTGACAACGAGCAGGTGTGGGTGAGCTAGTGCAGGGCATGGGCAAGGAAGAGACCGAGGAGGTGATGGGGGTGGTTAGGGTGGCAAAACCGCGAGCGGTGCGGCCAAAATGGTGGGCGCGCGATGACGTGCTCATGAGTTGGGTGGAGCTCACGTGTGCGGGCGCTGGCGAGGAGGTGAGCGAGGTGGACGAAAGGTCCTACAGTGGGGCCCACTGTCAGCAAGAGGGAGAGGAGGAATTAGGTTATGGTTTTTGGGATTTTCAGGCTAAAATTTTTGCCGATTTTTTATACTGATTAAGTGAAGTCCAAATTTTATGAAAATTTTTGTGAGGACTTTTGACCTAATGTAGTTCCTTTTGTAAATTTTTTAGGACTTTATCTTATAAGTTTTTGTTCTTATGCAAATGCTTGGTCATACTTAATAAAATTCATATAAGTTGTTTAGTTATTTTTCCCTGAGCAATTATGCTCAAGATAATTCTCTCATCTATTTTTATTTTGTTTTTATCTAAATTTTCTTTAAGTGCATGTTTGTTTGAATTTCATTATCTGCTTTTAAATAAAAGTTCAAAAAAAAAATCAAACATGATTAGATTTTCATGTGTAGAATGATCAACATGATTTTCCCAATGCATTTATATTATGTATTCCCAAAATCTGGATTTTGGGATGTTACATTCCCTCTCCGAAACAAGTGCAAAAATGTCATTGTGGAGCCGCGCGGATGCGCCACAAAGCGAATCCAGCCCCCTAGAGTCACGGTTTTGGCGAATCCAGCCCTAGGGGCACATATTTGGCTAGTCCACCCAAGGCGCGACATCGCTAGTCTAGTCTCTGTGGGCGTGACATTGCCTAGTCCGACCCCTAGGGGTGCAGTTTTGGCCTCGATCGGCCCCTAGGGGCGCGGTAGCCACCCACCCTGAGTGCCATTGTTATTTGATGTGTAGTTCATTGTCTGTCGTCATTTCATGTGAAGTTAGGGAATAAAATTTGAAAAATAAAATTGATGAAATTTTGGAATAAAATTTCATAATGTAATTTACAAATTACATGACACACTGCGGTTGGTTATGTGCATTAGAAATGGTAGCATGCATGAATAAATAAACTGGAAAACATCTACGATACACACGTGACTTTTTGGAATCGAAAAAAAGGATGATCAAAATTAGTCTTGACAGTACATCAGTCCCTTCCCTTTGTCTCCTGACTATTCGTGGCGGTGACCAGTCTTGAAGGAAGCCCTATTCTATGAGACGATCTGGAAGATTGAATGATGTTAGTAGAACGTAAGGCAAAATCAATAACCAGGAAGCAAATTGAGCAACACTTACCTCTTCAATCCGGAGTGTACCAGGGTGGCGGGGAGCTCTAGGACTATTGTCTCTCTCACTAGCCAGAGCCTTCCCCTTGTCAACCGATGTCTCTTCAATAGGGTTGGGTACGTATGGTTTCCATCGTTCACTACTACAGAAATGGTCTTCACAGACGGTTCAAAAACGCCATCACAGATGGTTTCGTGGGCCATCTGAGTCTATGGGTCAGTGATGACATGAGTCATCACAGGCGGTTTTGAAATCGTGACGATGAGACTTTCACAGACGGTTTCATACACAAACCATTTGTGATAGTCGACTATCACAGATGGTTTGTGTATGAAACCGTCTGTGAATGTCTACTGTCACAGACGGTTTATATATAAAACCGTCTGTGATAGTCGACTATCACAGACGGTTTGTAGATGAAACCGTCTGTGATATCTGATGCATCATAGACGGTTTGTATATTAAACCTCCTGTGATATCTGATGCATCACAGACGGTTTGTAGATTAAACCGTCTGTGAGAGATGATGCATCACAGACGGTATGTCCTATGGAACCGTCTGTGATATTCTTTTCAGAAACAAGCACATACAATTCACATTCATTTTAGAAACAAGCTAGCACATCCAATTCACATTCATTTCAGAAACAAGCTAGCACATCCAATTCGCATTCATTTCAGAAACAAGCTAGCACATCCAATTCACTTTCATTTCAGAAACAAGCACATCCAATATTCACAAATCAATTAACTAAAATTAACCATTCATGTACATTTACACACATGTACGGTTAAGTTCAATATCTTATCTCAATCAAGTTCAATCTACATTGTGGAACTTCCCATTTGGATTTATAACCTCATGGTTCAAGAATGCAGTAAGGTGTCCTCGAATTTTTATGAGCTGGCTCTGTTTCAACGCAGTTTCCGCGATGGTCGCAACCTGTCGCTACGAAGATTAAATTCCTGCATATATAAATTGATAAGTATGAAATAATTATTGCATTAAGATTGACAAACCTGAGGATCATTGGTTATCGCGGAACCGATGAGTAGTTCCATGTTGTGGCAAACATAGAATCCACAGAGGTTGCAGGACGCAATGGCTTGGTGGCACTACAAAATAGAATTAGTTGGTTCGAGAGGCATTACTCTGAAGTGTTACGTAGGATTAATGTGTACTAGGAATACCGGAAAATTTAGATCGTGTCGCAGGGTCCCTCCCTTGCATATCCCTCCTTTTGGATAGTACATCTTGAACGACCTACGTGATTCCAAAAACTTAGCCTTAACCATTGCAAAGGAAGGAAAGACTGTACAATAGAGTTATCTATGGAGGAAATATGTTTACCTGTTGATTAATTCTCGGATAACTGTGAAGTTGTGTGTGGCCCTCTTTAGGGAATCTAGGTATATTACCAAGTTCCATTTTGGTATAATTACAATTAGAATCCAGTGGAACCTACACAGGTATGTCGCCATGGTCATTAAACCTAAGTTGGTGTTGCTTATAAAGTACAAATCAACAAGTATAGCTACTAGTGCAGCACTTACTCCTGGTTGTAGGGCAAAAGTATGAATTGTTTGTTGCGGTGAGTCAGCAATGAGTCCACCACGTAATCCTCGATGAATTGTGCATTCTCCTTGATGGTTTGCTCGTAGACCATGCGTGGGTCGAGGAAACCTACCGGTGAATGCCTCACTTCGGCTTTAGAAATCATGTATATATATATACACACAAAAGCAAGGAGTTATATATAACATTTATCGGTATTACATGAACATTGACCGTGATTGTACACACTTACAATGTCCAGCATCGCATGAGTGAGACGTCGAAGGAGTCGAGGTTGAAGAGATTGAACAAGTCATCGAACATCACCGTGAAGACACAGTCTAGAGCCTTGTGGTTAAAATGATCCTTCTTGAACTTGACGGTGACACCGGAGCGTCGTTGTTCATCTGTCTTGTTGGCCTGTTCCATGTACCATGTGTGCAATGTCGTGCAAGCCAATCCTATGGTAGGGCTATCTAACCTCGCGACCAACGGCTCGCCTAGCATGAATTTTCGGGCCAATGGCAAGAAGGGTATATCAGAACAGGAGTCGACCGTCTTCGATTTGCCCTTGCTGCCTCGCTTTGTATAGGTCGACTTCACGAGAGTCGACCGAGCATGAGGTGTAGATGCACCTGATGCACCGGACCCTTGCCGCTGCGTGCGATCGCACCGTACGATACTTCTGTGAAGTTGGCATCGGTGCAGGTAGCTCCAGGCAGATGTCTCTCTTGGGCCACTGGATGAATGCTCCAATGGCTTGCCCTAAAGTCACGACCTCGTCGTTTGAGGGCTTCTCCAACTGGACGACCTCGAAATTGGCATAAACACCGTCCACACTCACTTTTGCGAAACCCGATGCTATATTTACACCGTGCAGCAAGGCCCCGACACCAGATGGATACGCCTGGCCCCAAGCAGCATCCAGGGCAATGGAGCCACATCTCACTTGGAGCTTGCACTTCGTAGCCCCCTACACAACGATACAAAATTAGCTACTCCAACAGGCCTATCAATGGATCAAGCATTCCAGGGATAATAATTATTACCTAGATGTCATCAACAGGAAATCTGTTATTGATTTCTAAGTTATGGTTGGATGCGCAACTACTTGGACGTTGGGGGGGGGGGGGCTAGCTAGCACAGTAGTGGCGGGGGCTTCCAACTGATTTGTGAGGGATGCACGAATCTCCTCTCGTATGACATCCCACATCTCTTCTCTAAGGGATGCACAAATATCCTCTCGTATCTATGCTTCGCGCTCGGCTTTGGCTCTCTTCCTATTCTGGTACGTCTCGGAGTCCTTTGAGAATCCTTTGTTCCAATCAACATAAAGACCAATGCCTCTCGTGCGACCCGGATGCTCCTTGTTTCCCAGGGCCGCGGAGAGTATATCTCTCTCCCTGTCTGCCTGGAATGAGCCTTGGGAAGATTGTGCAATACTTAGCTCTTCCTGCAAGAGCCCAACATGTTATTTCACTTGCTATGAAGTTATCGAGTAATTACAAACTATGTAGTTCGATATCTTACCATGCGCCGTAACACTTCCACGTTTGCGGGGTTTGGAAAGGAGACGACTCCCGAAGATGAGGTAGATAACCTCGCCCTTAGCCACTGTTGGAAACGCTCATCAGTGATGCTGGCAAATGGCGGGGAGGCGTCCAATTGGCGTGCACGCTCGTTTTGATCCCTCCGTTGCGCGATTTTACCCGCATACCCAGCGGTGTCGAGTCTGTGGGGGTGCATGTTTTTTTGCCTGGAGGGCCCTGTGCGCCTCACTTTGAATCCTAAAATCATTTGTCTTCTTCTTTGCCACAAAGTCTTCCTAGTACTCCTCCACGAACGGATACTTCTGGAAGGGCGTCAAATCCTTCTCCATGTAATCCTTGATAAGCGTGCTCTTGAAGTTCCTCCACGCTTTGCACGCTGCTAGCAACGCGTATCGTTGCACGGAGGCCTTGTGTTCTTCTGGTATCTCGAACGATTTATCAAACTCTCTCTCACTATAGTTCACTTCTGCATCGCGAAGCATCTGATCTAGATTGTCACCGTGCAGCCTATCCGAATCAGAACCATAATCGACATCATTCGGCGGCATATCGTTGACTTCGTCGGCGATGTCGTTATTACTACCTTCTTGTATAATTTGCTGTTCACCGTGACTGGTCCAACGTGTATACCCCTTTTTGAAACCCCTTCGAATCAAATGTGATTGGATCTGCACTTGGTTGTCAAACATCTTCAGATTCTCGCAGTCAATGCATGGACAATACATATATTCCGCCCCCTTATTCAACATATCCCTCTCGGTAGCTCTTGTAAAAGCACACACGCCATTAATATACTCTTCACTCACACGGTTCTTAGCGTACATCCAGCTTCGGTCCATCACATGGTTCATATTGAAAACCCTGAGAATAAATAAAAGGGTGACCATGGGCTTCACTAGCGATTTCTACGTAAACGCCAAACTACTCAAATTAAAGGATGCTTATGCTCCAGTAGCTCACCTCGATCACGAGGAAGGTGTTAATGAAGTCGGCTGGGGAAGGTCCAAGGCGGCTGGTCGTCAGTGAACAGAGGCGACGGCGGCAAGCTCCTCGGTGATAGGTCTTCTCGGTGGAAATAAACTGAAACGAAGCACATGCATAGCTTTAGGTGGGCATATAGGTGGGGAAATCGACGTTTGTGGGGTCGAGCACTCACCGGAGAAGAGTTGGCGTTGATGGCGGCGATGGTGACATGCAGCTCGGCGTGGGCGACAATAGCTGAAATGGACCATCGAGTGGGCTCAGTGAGGTGAGGCGATACTAAAAATTGGTCACAGAGTGGGGACGATGGACTCACCGTAGCGCCAGAGATGGAGACGAAGACTATTGAGGAGTACACTGCAACGGATGATAAGTAAGTAAGCAAAACGGCGCACCGTCTGTGATGGAAAAATTATCACAGACGATTTTCAACAAAAAACCGTTTGTGACATGGAGTAATATCATAGACGGTTATTAATAAGAACCATCTATGAAGTATCATAGACGGTTTCCAACATAAAACCGTCTGTGATATGTAGCAATATCATAGACGGTTATTATTACGAACTGTCTGTGATACTTTACAGACGGTTTTTATCATGAATCGTCTGTGATATTACTTGTTCACAGACGGTTTTTGGCGCAGCCAGTAACACGATGGTCTCTAAATCAAAACCGTCTGTGATGTAATGTAATACAAATGGTTTTGGTCAATCTTCTGTGATGAGGCATCCAGTATGTGCCTTTTTGTAGTAGTGGTTGGAAGGTCTCGGCTCACATCGTATAATCCAGCATGTACTTCTGCTCGATGAACGCCATATCGTACTTGTTCAGGCTATCGATCCATTGGAAGAAGTTGTAACGCATCTCGGGCTGCCATTATGCGCGAATGAAGTTAGGGATATGTGGAATGCAATGTAAGATGTGAAAAATCTATGTGTACATAAGATTCGCTTACGAGGATGTTCCCGCACATATAGTACACCTGGGTGGCGGTGGCGGGGTATGTGGACTGAATGATCTTCGTCGGTTCTTCGCACATACATTGCAGGCGTGGAAACTTCGATGGTACCAGTGCATCATTCATAGAACAATCTGGGTATAGTTTAGCCCTCTCAGCAAGCCACTTGCATTTCCACAACATCTTCGCATAGAAGTTCGACGATGAGTCTGACATATCTAAGGCTGACATAATGTTTTGCTCTAGCTCATAGAACAAGGGTGAGTTAGCTCAGAACAAATCGAATGACAAAATACAAACCTCACTACTACAAAACAGGTCATACTGGACGCCTCATCACAGACGGTTCCAAAGGAGCCGTCTGTGTTAAACTTATACAGACGGTTCCCTTTAGAACCGTCTGTGATAGCTACTCACCATAGACGGTTTTTATTAGGAACCGTCTGTGTAGTATCACAGACGGTTCCTAATAAGAACCGTCTGTGGTATCACAGATGGTTAATTCTACAAACCGTCTGTGTAGTATCACAGACGGTTCCTAATAAGAACCGTATGTGGTATCACACACGGTTAATTCTACAAACCGTCTGTGTAGTATCACAGACGGTTGGTAATCAGAACCGTCTGTGATACTGACGCCTCATCACAGACGGTTCCAAAGTTGAACTTTTACAGACGGTTACATTTGGAACCGTCTGTGATAGTGACTTATCACAGACAGTTCTTTTACAAACCGTCTGTGATATAATTAAACAAAAAGATTAAGCAAAGATCACACGTCGCTGACATAATTAAATAAAAAGATTAAACCGTCTCTGATATAATTAAACAAAAAGATTAAGAAAAGATAACAGTCTTCAAAAGGTAGAAAACGAAAAATTTGTAAATAAAGTTTTTCTAGTGACGGAGGTAGGCTGCTATCTCCGTCTTCAATACTTCATAGGCGGCATGTGTCGGCATCGGACGGTTCTCGATCGCAGCTAACGAAGCCCAAATGCGTCCACTCACGCGTGCTCGTTCGAGTGTCTCCTCAAGACCATCGTACTGTAGAATCAAGAAGTATTGAGCCCATAGCCTCTCTTCCCTTGCTTCAGGGGTCTCGGCCTGATGGATTCGGTCACCTGCTGCCTTGATAACGCAGTCCAAGTCACGGCAAGCCTCTTGGAGATGTGCAACGTCATTTTGGAGGACCACGTCGATGACACGATAAACTCGCCGAAAGTGGGAGATCACCCGGAAGACACGGTGGAGGAGGATGTCAAGACGACGAAAGGTGGCCGTCACCTGCTCCGGCAAATTCTCGGCGGCGAGAGGAGTGAAGACATGTT
Organism: Ampelocalamus luodianensis; assembly: GCA_036346255.1. Classification (NCBI taxonomy): domain Eukaryota; kingdom Viridiplantae; phylum Streptophyta; class Magnoliopsida; order Poales; family Poaceae; genus Ampelocalamus; species Ampelocalamus luodianensis. Next base: position 156,475 of record JAYEVH010000247.1, read on the forward strand.
GAAACAGTGTTCTTCTGCGGCAGTTCAACGTCTGGCGAGAGGTGCTCGTCTGATGCGGCCGTGAAGGCTATCAATGCCGGCGACAAGGAAGAGGCGCCATTTACGTTTTCTTATAAGTGTGTGGGATGATCATCTTCAATGGCGGATGATCCTTTTATATAAAACAAGGAATAAATTCAGAGCGTGAGGCGAAGAGACGCAAATCATCGGGGCTGAGCGACTATCGCGCACGGTTTGTAATAAGAGCGTCGGTGATATAGAACATCCTGCACGGTTCTATATTCAACCGCTCGTGATATAGTCCACATCACGCAGCGGTTCTATTTACAAACCGCTCGTGATATGGTGAAGTATCACGACGGTTCAATTTTAGAAGCGCATGCTCGTAATATACTAGTATCACGCACGGCTCTATTAAAGAACCGCTCGTGATATTATAATTCTGAGCGGTTCCACGATAGAACCGCTCGTGATATTATCATCACGAGCGGTTCCAAGATAGAACCGCTGCGTGATATTTCCTACCTCTTCGTCTCCGCGCGATATGTCTCTTCATCTCACCATCGCACAACCGCTCTCTTCGCCTCGCACGCGATTACTCCTAGTTCTTTATAAGACGAATAATTCACCAAGATTAAACTCCCATCACTCTTCGTCTCACGGTTTTGAGTACGTACGCGCAGCAATCGCCAAGGTGAGCATGCAGAGCATGATGGCCAGCACCAAGGCGAGGAGGTCAGTGATCGCCGCTCTTTCTCACGATGTCGTCGTCGACATCGTCGGCCATGTGGCCGCGAGCTCTCCTCAGCCCATGGAGGACCTATGCAGCCTACGATTAACGTACATACATACTTATACCTACAAAATACGTACGTATGCACTACTATTTATTCTAACATCTTGACTTTCGTATATGCGTATATTGAGTTGCAAGACCTTGTACAAGGTGTCCAAGGAACGCCGTGGGGAGGCGCGTGGCGCCGAGCGAGAGGAGGCGATGAAGTGGCGGGACAACGGCGCTACTCGCGATCGTCAACCACCGGCCGCGCCGGCAACCCGGGGCTTGTTTCATCGCCGGCCTCGGGCTTGTCTTTGCGCCCAAGACATGCGGCGTGGCCTCATGTTCCTTGAACGGCGCGTGGTGGTCGCCACAAGGCGCGCCTCGTGCTCGGTCTCCTCTCTACATGGGCGAGGCGACGCGCGACGTTGGGAAGCACTACATCAGCCGGTCGAGGACGAGCCGACCGACGGCGGTGCGAGGCGACCAAGACCAACCGGAGTGCGGGCGGTGCGAGGCTCGCCGCGGACATGGTCCAGCCGCGGTATGGGGAAGAAGGCCGCCACCGGGCGGGTGTGAGCGCCGTCGGAGGATGGCCACCGGCACGAGCACCGCCGCGGTGTGGAAGGGTGGGACGACTACACCGTCTTCTGCGGTGACGACTGCAGGATTAGGCATGAGTATACCAGTTTCTTTGCAAAGGTGTTGGACTATTTGCCATAAAATTTTAGTTTTTTAGGTTTCTAGAAAGGTAGTGCAGCTGGACTATTTTCCAAATTAAATGATTTTTTAATGCACCAAAATATATGGTCCACAAGGACAGGAGCGATTACAATTCCACGTTGACATCAAAATATGCGTACGACAGATTACAAGTCCATAACACATGATGTTATGGAATAAATTAATTACAATGGAGTAATTTCTTAATTAAAATATAGTCCTTCATGATGATCGACGCGCATATAGCTAGCTTCCTCATTGGGTTCTTCCTCGAGCCCGATGCCGTCTCAGAAAGGAGGCAACTCGTCAAATTGATTGTATTCTTCCTCGTCCACTATATTCTCAACTCGACAATCCTTCTTTTCCATGAAGAACTACGTGACGCTTCTTATTTGCGGGTCGGTTACATAGAAGACTTGAACAACTTGGTTAGCCTTGACGAATGGTTCGTCTTTGTATCCGACACGATCGAGGTCCACGGTAGTGACACCGCACTTGTCAACCTTCACCTGTGGGAGATGGACCCAACGACACCGAAATAGGGGATCTTGAAAAGCACGAGTCGAGCTCCCATATCTCCTCTATTTACCCATAGTACGAGCTCCTCAAACCATCCGATCGAATGCATCTATGCGGACACCGCTTTACGGATCTGTGCTCTTCCTATCCCGAGTGCCGTATAAAATGTGTACCCATTTATGTCGTATCCTTGCCATGTGACAATTGTAAATTGTGGTCCTTTTGTCAACCATAGCAGCGTATCATCACTTGATGACCTCCCCACCATGATTCGCACCTTTAACCATTCGTTGAACCGGCGGTTGTGCTCTCGTGATCCAAACCTCCGACCAGTGCGGATTCGTTGGCGTACCATGTCTTTGTGCTCGTCGATGTACGGGGACACTTGGGCCATGTGTTGCAAGGCGTGAAATAGGCTTGAGCGTGCGTATCCAGTTGGGAGTGATTGATTTCCTTCGATGGTCCCGATACCATCCGGCCTTCCTCATGACGAGATAGAGGCACACCTATCGGTTCCACGAGCCATGTAGTCGACGCAGAACTCAATGACCTCTTCGGTTGCATAACCTTCGATGATGCTTTGCCCTCCGGCCGAGATCGATTCCGCACGTAGGACTTGAGAATTCCCATATACCTCTCGAACGGTACATATGACGTAGGAACACAGGACCGCATATCTTTATCTCTTTCACAAGATGAACAATGAGATGGACCATGATATCGAAAAATGACGGAGGGAAATACATCTCAAGTTGACATAGAGTCGTCACCACCTCGGCTCAGAGCATCTAGTCGCCGGGATCGATGACCTTCGAACAATTGAGTTGAAGAAATAACACACCTCAAGATTGCCACTCGGACATTGTTGGCAAGATACCCTAATTGCAACAGAAGCATTTGTGTCATCAAGACATGACAATCATGAGACTTCATACCAATTAATTTCAAATCTTGCATAGAAACAAGTTTCTTAATGTTAGCTGAGTAACTGACGAGACTTTGACACCATGCAAGCTTTGGCACAATTCATTTCTCGGCCTTGGACATAGTGTAGCAAGTCGGTGGAAGGTATGTTCGCCTTTATCGGTATCTTTAGGTGCTAACTCGATCCTTATGTTCATATCAACCAAGTCACGTCGTGCGCTAACACCATCCTTTGTTTTGCCACTAATGTTCAAGAAGAGACTAATCAAGCTTTCACATACATTCTTCTCCACGCATGACGCCGATGCGATGATGAACTTCTAAGTGCTCCCAATAAGGCAAGTCCCAAAAATTGATCGCTTCTTCCGATGTTCTTCCGACGGGTTTTAATTTACGCCCTTCCCAAGCACAACATCGATATCCTTAACCATATCATAGACCTCTTTCCTCTAAAAGCCCTTGAGCCGAACTGTCCTCCTTATTTCCGTCGAATTGTTTCTTCATGTTGCGGTATGGTTGACTCAGGAAGGAACCTACTGTGACGCATATACACGCTTTTGCGCGAGTTGTTCGACCATACACTCTCGTAGCATCTAAGCGGTGCGGAAAGGCTTTGGCTCCTTTCATACCGAAGCCCGACAAAGTTACCAAGGGTAGGAAAATCATTGATAGTGCGAGAACAACATGGCGCGTAAAGAGAAGTTCTCTTGTTTGCACGCATCCCATACTTGTACCCCTTCGCTCCACAACGTCACAAGATCATCCAAGAATGGTGCTAGGTACACATCAATATCGCTCCTGTGTTGCTTTGGCCCTTGGATAAGTAGTGACATCAAAATGTACTTCCGCTTCATACGACCACGGAGGAAGGTTGTACATACATAGATTCACGGGCAGTGCTATGTCACGCTCATGTTATTGAAAGGATTCATTCCATCCGTACTCAACCCTAACCTTATGTTCCTCGGTTCCGCACCGAACTCTTTGAAGGTCCGATCAAGTTTCTCCACCGCGTAATCGCAGGTGTCTTAGTTTTCCATCTTTCTTACGCTCCTCCGAGTGCCAACGCAGCAATCTTGCCTCCTTTCGGTTCGCAAATAAACACTTCAAACGTGGGATCACAGCAGATACCACAACACCTTAGCAGAGGTCCTTGCTTCACCTTAGTAGTATTCTTACGCTTGTATCGGGATGCTTTGCACACGGGACATACATGCAAGTCTACATACTCTTTACGATCTACAGATACAATCGTTCGGACATGCATGTATTCTTTCTACTTCCATTCCCAATGGACAAAGAACCTTCTTGGCTTGGTAGGTGGTCTGGGCAACACGTTTCCCTCGGAAGAATGTCCGCTAGAGACCTAACAACGCCGTGAAACTCTTGTCGGACCAACCATTGCTCGCCTTCAATTTCAGCGGTTCAAGTATGGTTGACAACCTTGTGTATTCGGCTTGCGCCGAGGAACAAAGGTTTCCCGAGTCCTCCATTAAGCGCCGAATTTACAAAACTCTCTCTCACTGTAGTTTCATTCGCATCGCGTAGCATCCGATCCGATTGTCATCGTCGACCTATCGTCATCAAAAACACACATCCACATCCGGCATATCGTTGACTTCCTCGGCGATGTCATCATTATTAACTTCCTCGGCGATGTCATCATCATTAACTTCTGTATAATATGCTCTTCACCGTGGTCGTGCAACATGTATACCCTTTTTGAAACCCTTCGAATCAAGTGCCCTACGATTCGTATGGGTTGTTAAAAATCTTGATTACGCAATCAATGCATGAACAATTACATAAATTCTATCCCCTTATTCAAGCATATCCGCTCGCGGCTCTTTTAAAAGCAATCACGCCATTAATGTACTCTTCACTCACACGGTTCGCACTGTACATCGATTCGGTCCATCTACGCTACACACGTAACAATTAGTAGTGTTAAATTATATTAATAAGCGCAAATACGTTACTCCTCCTATTAACCAAATACACTAAAATTGATTAAAGATAAACCTAGAGCAAATATAAAGAGTTAAAGATCGTTACCCTCGGAGCTCACGACGAAAATTCCTAATATCCCGCGAGATTCCTCACTGTCCTTCTCCTTTAGGCCACAGTGCAATGTGAGACTTAAATGAACAGGGCAAGAGAAGAGCCACAGTCGAAATGCACCTCCCCCATAAGCACAGCTGAATATTGAGGATATTGAGGATATCACAGATGGGTTCCATTAATGAACCGTCTGTGATATGGAGGATATCACAGACGGTTATTTTATGGAACCGTCTGTGATATCTTATCATGCATTTGCTTTAATAGAGCCGCTCGTGATATCCTTTATAAAAGGCGCACCGCTAGGTTTTGCTCTTTACTCGTCACTTCCTCTCCCGCCCCTTAGCCGTCTGTGATACCCTTAGGTTCGCCCGTTCACCTCCCCGGCCGTAAGACCCGACGCCGCCGCCCCTTCATCGACGACGCTGCCTCCGCCTCGACGCGCGGCCTCCTCCCCGTGTCGGCCTCCTCCCTCTGCACCGGCCTCCTCCCCTGCGCCGGCCTCCTTCCCGCGCCGTCCTCCTCCATTGCACCGGCCTCCTCCCGTCGCCGTCCTCCTCCCCGAGCCGTCCTCCTCCCCGTGTCGGCCTCCTCCCCGCGCCTCCCTCCTCCCCGCGTCGGCCTCCTCCCCTGCACCGGCCTCCTCCTTGCACCGTGAGTTGTTGTGCGGCATCCTCTCTGTGAGTATTCCTCTCTGTGAGTACTAAAGATATTGCAAATTGATCAGTGGGCTTTGTTGACATGCTCTGTGATGAACTTTGTCTTATACTGAGATTGAATGTGATAGTTAGTTGATTCTTGAGCTCTATTGTATTACTTGCTACTGTCAATTTGATATACTGTTAATTTGTTACTTTCGGTTGAATGCTAGTTATCACAGACGGTTGAATGCTATTGTCAATTTGATATACTGTTAGTTCATTCTTGAGCTCTATTGTATTGACGAACCGTCTGTGATGTGACTTTGATAGTCTTTGATAATATGTGAACTGAAATTGATCAGTGGGGCTTTGTTCTAGTTCGCTCTGTGATGAACTTTTTTCTTATACCGAGATTGAATGTGATAGTTAAGATCATTTTTGATATGATTGAGATCATTTGATGATTAAGCAAAAAATCTTGTTTAGAGCTCATAGTTTGAATTTATACTATCATATTCATTTAATGAAGAGTATAGACAATAGGATTGAGATGGCAAAGACTTGTTCTTCGCAACTCTCATACGAGCACAAACTACCATCAATCCTTCTTTATATATTATGTTTGTGCATCATTTTGGTTAAGTTGAGTAAATCGCTTGAATCTGGTGGTTAGAGCTTACGCATATTGCCGTGCATATATAGATAGCAAGTAGCGACATGGCGCCCGCACCGTCTTCGCCGTCATCGATGTCGCGAACGCGCCCGGATCTCGAGGAAAGTGGTACGACGCGAGATGGCAGAGGAACATCGAAAATTCCTCCGCACCTAATGACCATCACGGAGGTCAATGCCAATGGGATCCTCGTGAGTCCCCCAAGCGTGGCGAGATTTCGGACCATGTGCGGGATACTTGGAAGGGAACAGGTCCTCATCACCACACCGAGCCGACACCGTGTCGGATGTTGAGACGCGAGGTGTGGGACGAAGTTTTAAAATCGTTCACTTTCCGGCCGCAGCACGGCGCGTGTGGAGCAGCAGCGTTGTCTCGATCGGAAGGCGTGGAGGACCTTCAAGAGCGTGCTTATCACAAAGCACGTGAACACGGTCGAATGCCCTTCACGGCGATAAATTCTTGTCGCGGGATATATGGGACGCCTTTGTGCAAATGAAGACGACGCCCGAATTTCTTGAGGAAAGTGCGACGCACAAGGCTCTCGACATCGAACACTCACCCCACAAACTCGGCACCGCTGGTACGCGGTAAAACCGCGCAATGGGCGCGGAGGACGAGAACGCAACAAGGCCATTTGTCGAGATCACGACGAGCGCGCTCTCTCTTGGTTAAGAGCGAGGCATCACCACGCCTTCGTGAAATCTCTTTCACAAACCCAGATCGGGATGTGGCCAACCGTGGTAAATATGTCTTCGAACTACCTAGTTGTTAATAAGTCCATAACTTCATAATGTCTATAATAACATGATGACCTCTTGCAAGAAGAATTGAGTTTCGCATGTTCAAGGCTCCTTCCAAGCGCATGGGAGAAGGATATACTATCTATGGCTCGGGAAACAAGGAGCACCCGGAGCATTACACGAGGCAAAGGGTTAACGTATCTTGGAGGGATGGATTCCCGCACGACTCATCGCACGATAGGAGCGGGAAGAGATCCAAGGCCGAGTACGACACGAGTTGGAACATGTGCTTACTACAAAATTTGAAGGAAGAGAACAGTGCTTACTGCAAAATTTGAAGAAAAGATAGCAAGATTGCATGACCAAGTGAATCAACTCCTACTCCTCAACCAATCGCAAGCCGCCCCCGTTGTTTTGGGAGCCAGTCCTCCTCAACATCGGAGTAGCATTGCGTCCACGCAAAATTATGAGCATGATGACGTCCAATTACCTATCGATGACATCAAGGTAATGCACATCTCGGAATGCTCCAAAGATAGACCTATAGGACGCCTTAGCTAATTGCGATCGCTTTGTAGGAGCCGACGACCGCACGCCCAAGTGAGGATGGTTGGGATGTCTATTGATTTGGGTGTGGGGTGGCGATCCATGCATGGAAGGGATAGTAAAGACGGTGCCTGTGTGGCGCAGGTTACGCCAGGTCGGTGGACATGGTAAAGACAATTTTAAGGCCGTCTCGTGGAGATTCGTCCGAACGACGACATCGTAACACTAGGGGATGCGTATGCGCTTTATCCCGGTGGCCCAAGAAGGACATCGCCCTGGACCCTGCAGTGCCGCCTCAACCTTTGATGACTCCACCCCAACCATCTCAACACGACCATGCCTCTCCAACAGGACCCAAGAAGGACATCGCCCTGGACCCTGCAGTGCCGCCTCAACCTCTGATGACTCTACCCCAACCATCTCGGCACGACCATGCCTCTCCAACAGGACCCTCCATGACTACACCTCAACCTTCGCTTCAGAAGCCCGCCTCATCGGTTCCCGTGGAGAAGACACCGAAAGAACAAAAAAAGCGTACCGCCGTTTCGGTTCCCGAGTCGTCTCACAGGAGGACGCGTAGCGGGCAAGTCATTCAGGACAAATCGAAATCGAAGAACATTAAGGCGCTTCCACCTCCTAACCCTAAGAAATACTCTTTCGGAAGTCCGTTGGCGACCACCGCAGTATTGGCCTACGCTGGATTAGGTTGTCAGAGTTTGCATACCTGGTACTTGCACAAGACCAAAGAGAAAGGGTGCGCTGATGGAATCATCATCGATACGGAGGACTATTTCCTCCACGAGCCGCCCTCTTCGTCGTGGGCTTGACGATTTATTCGACCTATTCAACCTCAAAGCCCTCGATGCCTCACTTCTACGATCTTCGACATCGTAAGTATGTACAATCAAGTTCTACATTCACGTAATACCGAATATAACAACTCATTGCTTATGTATAGATACATGATTAAAAATGCCCGACGATTGAAAGAACCGGTGGGTTTCCTCGACCCACACGTGGTCTCTGAGCAAACCATCTTGGCAGACGCATCCTACGTCGAGAAATACATAACGACAGGATTGCTTGCTCAAAACGACAAGGACTACATAATGGTACCCTACAACCAGAAGTAAGTGCTTCACTACTTGCTATACAAATTTCATTTGTACTTTATACGCAGCACGAACTTAGGTTTAATGACTCAAGCGACATACATGAGTAGACACCACTGGGTCCTTTTAGTCATTATACCAAAGAGGAACTAGGTACTATACCTTGATTCCCTAATGAAAAAAAGCCACGACTTCACCCTTGTGCGAGGAGTACTCGATAGGTGTGCTTATTTCCTCCATACATAACTCTATTGTAGTCTTCCTTCGTTTGAAATGACTGAGGTTAACTTTTTGGAAACATGTAGGTTGTTCATCTCCTATATTACCGAGGGAGGGCTATACAAGGGAACGAACGCCACATTTAATCACGGACGCGATTTCGATGCGTGCTACAACACAATAATTCTATCATACTGTAATAATGCACCTCGAACCGACTATACCTATATATGTAATTCTATTTTTGCAGTTGTCACAAGAAAAGCGTAAGAATGTGCATTCTACGCTTGCCATCATATGCGATTCTCATGAGTGCTAAGTTGAGGATCCCGAGGTTGGTCAATCTCGCAATAATTATTTCCTAATTATAAATTTACATATATATGCTTACTACTTCACCGTTGCTAGCTACAGATCTTCAATATAGATTTAGATTCACTTGTTCGAGAGAGATCTCTGATGTTCGAGGAAGCTCAGCACCTTCATCATGACGGATATCATTAGCGCCAACGGAGAGTTTCACTACTCCAACACATTTGAACGACCTTGAATAATTCATTAATGTAATTCACTTTGAATAGTTGTAATTCAATTGTAACTCTTGAGGCTAGCCAATATTTGATACATATTCGTGTCGAATTGATTTTGAGTTAAATGATCACTTTGAGTGTCAATGATTGATTTATCTCGTAATGTATCTATTTTCGCCGCTTGTTTTCAGAGGGCATGGCTAGCAATTCACGAGGCTAATAAAATCAAAATTAAATTAGTTATGCCAAAGAGCTATCACGCAGCGGTTCATAACTATTGCGAAATGTCAGGATAGATGGATATCCTGACGGTTCGTAAAAATCGCCATCGTGATATATGGATATCACAGACGGTTCATAATTATCACCGCTCGTGATATGTGATATTTCGCACGGTGCTAATTATAACCCGTCGTGATATCCATATATCACGACGGCGATTTTTACGAACCGCTCGTGATATCCATATATCACGAGCGGTGAGAATTGTGAACCGCCGTGATATTGATATTACGAGCGGTTCAGAATATAGCCGTCGTGATATATGGATATCACTGCACGTTGTTCATTAGAACCGCTCGTGTTGTTACTTATCACGAGCGGTTTTTTTAATCGTGATAACCGCCGCTATCAGCGACGATAAAACATAGACGGTGCCGAACCGTCTGTGTTGTTACTTATCACAGACGGTTTTTAATCGTCGTGATAACCGCCGCTATCCTGACGTATAGAAACACGCAGCGGTGCGAATCGTCGTGATGAAGGTTCCAACCGCTCGTGATAATGTTTTCTGTAGTAGTGCCTGTTAAGAAAAAATAGCGTACACAAAGGTACAAATATGATAGCACTACCCGTTTACATAAAATGAGGGTCCTCTAACATGCAAAAAATATAATTAACTACGACCCAGAATGACGTCTAGACGAGCTCAGTCTGTTGGGGCAATCCTTCATGGAGTGTCCAGGGGTCTTGCATATCCGGCACTTCCTTGCGCGGCTTAGGCCCCCACGCTAGCTATTATCCATGTTGTTTCAGAAGCATTGTGTCTGCTGTCGTTCCTTCCCAATTTCTTTCAAGACTATGTTCGGGTCTCATTTCACCCTGTCTGGCCAAAGATCCCTACAGTTCATGTCCACTCCATACGAGTGAAACTCAACACTCCATGTTCCGAAAAGATGGTGTATGTTGTAGTACTTAGAGATGTACGACACAAATATCTGCCTAACTTGCGCACACGCTTTGTACACATGCTAGCATGGCTTGTGCAGGAGCTTTGGCATGTTGCAGGTGCATGTAGCCACATCACCGAGGGTGCAAGTATGTTTTCTTTCCCATTGGCATGACTGTTGACATATTTTTGCCTCAGCCCGATCTCATACTTCCTCCTCAGGCCATCGATCACTTGGCTATCGTGCATACGTGCTTTCTGCATCTTCTGGTCCATATACCTCTACATATTCTCGGACCACTGCTTCCCTTCTTCCAACTGTCGCCTCGCTACAGCATTGGCGAAGTCACCGACCGCGCGAGTTGAGGTCTCCTCAATAATCGTGGTGATAGGGAGGCACCGCACACCTTTCAGCACGTTGTTGTACACCTCGGACATGCGGACATGTTAGTTGTCATAATGTCGTATCTTGCACCGTTGGTGTCGTACAGCTAGGACCATTTCTCCAACTCAAGAGCGTGGAGATTAATCCACTAGGTGAAACTTATAGGGGTCCTGGATTCCCCGCTCACGGCCTGCTGTCCCTCCTGTGCCTTCGGAGGGGACTCCCTTGTATGCCTCGTAGTCCGATGTTCGAGGTCTCTCCAAATGGACTCAAACTTCTACCTCTGGTTTTGCATACACAACGCCTTGAACGTATTCATGAGTTTTTGACTATAGAACCGCGTGAAAAAGTTCAATGCAAGATGTCTCATACACCATCGGGTTTCCATGTTGTTCCACTGGTATGGGGGTTTTGTCGCATTCTTCATGGTGTTTAGAGTAGATAACAACCCAGCATTGCGGTCTGTGATAAGGCATATGTTGGGCCGGTCTCCCACAACCACCCGCTTGACATTTGCCAAGAACCACAACTAACTAGATGTATTCTCATTCTATACGATGGCAAAAGCAACCGGAAGAAGATGATCATTTGCGTCGACCGCCACCGCGGTGAGAATGGTGCCCTTGTACCTCTCGGTGAGGAAAGTGTCATCCATCGTGAGCACCGGATGACAGAACTTGAAGCCCTCTATGGCCTGGAAGAAATCCCAGAACACATGGTCCAATATGAAGCAATTAAGGCCTCCATCAGGATCTTCTCTTTCTATCTTGTTTATGTACGTGTCGGGGTTTGTTTCGGCAATCTAGTGAAGCATCTTTGGCAGAAGGTTGTACGCCTCCTCGTATGTCCCGTACATGGCCTCGATAACCTTCTGCTTCGCTCGTCGGACCTTGCTATAGCTGACTGAATAACCAGCCAGATTAGCGACGTCTGACAACATTTTGGGGGAGACGGACACGTCCTCCACAACTAGGTGGCTGATTAGGATTGCCACATATGCGGAAGTCATATTCCGATGCTACTGCAGTGGCTCACTCAGCTCGCAAGTGTGGTTGATCACCACCTTGACTGCGAAGACCAAGCCAAAGAACTTTGCCTTGTGAGCATTGACCTTGCTAGGGAAGCCTTCCACTAGGCACTTTACTGCATAATATCTTAGGTTGGACCGGTGCTCCCAGTGCACACGGCTGATGGACAAGGCGTATCATAATATTGCTTGTTGCATGACCGCCTTATTAGGGAAGTGGTCCCCAACTAACAAGGTGTCAGCATTAAACCCCCTCTGGGACCCTTCTTAATTCTTGTGGCAGTACAAGTGACCGTACTACAATATCATCAAGCCTGGATGCCACGTAAGACGCCTCCGATGATACAATTCCACCGATGGGTCCACCACCCTGGAGTGCGTCCTCCTCACTACCATCCGAACTTGGGTCAGGGTCCTCGTCAGATTCCAATCCCATCGGCTGATCCAGTAGAAACTCGTGGCAGTTAATGCGGACCGACCACCATTGTCCCACCCCTCTCATTTTGCATAAAGTTATGCGCAAGTCTTCTCTCGTAGTCTTCACCCAATACCACACATTTCGTGCTCACGGCACATTTCGTGCTCATAGCACAATCCATGCTATCGTCTTCATGCACCGCCTATTGTTGCCCTCTTCTTGAGGCACCAGCATCATCAAGGTTTGTTGGTGCCCTATGTACTAAATTCACATATACCATTGGCTACCCATCATCGTCGCCTCGGCCGGGAAGCAACTGCATGTATCGCTCCATGCAACGCCGCCATTCACCTTGAGTAGCACCCGTGCACGCCCCGCCTCCCTATTTGTGTAGGTGACCCCTTGATGACAAACTTCTTTGTAGTTGCCTCCATGTCGAACTTCCTCCGATACCACTCCTTAGCTCGTGAATATTCATCGACGAGCCCTTTTGCCTCGACCACCTTGTACTGGCATCTCGATAGGTGCAACTCATTGGGTCCATCCCCGTACGAGACTGTCGCTATAAAACACTAACAAGTCTTGCATGTTCGACATTACCTAAAGCCACAACAACCCAATTTACTACACCCAATATAACAAATAGGTTGCACTACATCGTCTATATTTAGCTATCTTACCTAAGCAAAATTATTTAATTACAACTAATTAAGTAATAGTATTTAATTAAGCCTAATTAATTAGGATTATTTCATTAGGATTATTTAATTAGATATATTTTAATTACACCTAACTAATGATTTACTAATTAATTATAATTAATTAATTAGGATAAATAAATTATGACTAATTAATAACGACTAATTAATTGCCACTACATAATTAGTACTAGTTAATTAGTAATATTTAATTGCCTAATTAATTATGACTAAATAATTAATAGTACTTAATGTAGCCTAATTAATTAAGGCAAAAAATTTAGGACAAATAAATTTTGACTAATTTATTATGACCAACCACTACATAATTAGGACTGATTAGTTAGTAGCATTTAATTAAGCTTAATTAATTAGGACTAATTAATTATGGTTGATTAATTACGACTATTTTAATTAATACTAACTAACTACGACTTTCTAATTAAGCTGACTAATTAATTGCAACTAAATTATTACGTTAATTAAATACGACTATTTTACTTACGAATTTTAATTACGACTAACAAACTACGAGTAATTAATTACGACTAACTATCTGTGAGTGAAAAATTATGACTTATTAACTACGACTAATTAATTACAACTTCATTAAATTCAACTAAATAATTTGCAAAATAAAATGCAACAATTAATTACAACTATTGCAATTACGACTAACTAACTACGACTAATTAATTACGACTAAATCCTTTAACACTAACTAAATACATCATAAACGTAGTGCATACAAGAGAAATTACCTTCTCTCAAAGATCTTCAATTGATGTCGAACTAACTCTACTAAAACGACAACTAAACACTTCTCTAAACACCCTCAAATCAGCAGCGAAAATGGAACTAATTTCGATCGATCGCATTGTCTCTTGCTCGATCAATCACCTCTCTACACAAAGCGGAATGGTTCTAGTGTAGGGGCATGAGAGTGCCTCTCTAGGTTTTATAGCCACGCGAAGGCCGACTGCGGAGCGATGGGACAGAATCGCTGGGTTTTACGCGCATGCGGGGGGCAGCGAGAATCCGAAGACCAACGAAAGCAGGATTTTAGTTTAGAAAATCCGGGCGGGGCGGCGAGACCAAAACCATGCCCCTTGGGGTTGGGCTAGGCATTGCCACACCTGTAGGGGTCGGACTAGCCAGTGCCGAGCCCTTAGGGTCCGAACTTGCCAAATCCGTGCCCTGGGGGGGGGGGGATTCGCTAAAAGAGTGCCCTCAGGGGCCGAATTCACTATGTGGCGTGTCCATACGGCTCCAACAGTGCCAAATTGGCTAAAAACTCTGCTTGATACTATAGCTATGTCACATCAGATTTTTGGTGAAGTGGAAAAGAGGGAAGAGAGAGAATGAGTTTGATACTTTTGCAAGTATCAAAACTTTTTTAGAAAACCAAGAAAATAGTAGTGACAGTGTGATCATTAGAAGTACTTGATACTATTTTTGTAGGCCATTCTTCTCCCTAAATATGAGAGATCCATGCAACAAGTGTGACCCTCTAGTATCAAGGTTTAGTAGCAAACTATTGGGGTTGTTATTTCTAAAATCCCACCTAATAACTCTCTCTCCTCTTGTATTAAAGATTTTTTTTTAAAAAAATAATCCATTTTTTTTTTATTATAAATTACAAATTTATTCCACCGAACTTTTTTTTATTACAAAATTAACCTCCTATCGCCGCACCATTGGGTGACTATTTCCAGTCGCCCAATGGTAAAGCGATATAAAGGCAGTCGTCAAACCATTGCGCATCATAAATACAATCGCCCAACCGTTCGGCTTTTAATGCTATCGCTGCATCATTTGGCGACATAATCCTCCAGTCGCTGAACGGTAGGGCGACTGGAACGCTATATAAAGGCGCGCGTGGCTCGGCCCCGCGGCCGAGTGACAGAAAGAAAAGGAAGCGCTAGAGGAGAGGAAAGAAAGGGGAGAAGAAGAGGAGGAGAGGGGGAAGAAGAAGAAGAGAAGGAGGAGAGGGAGAAGAAGAAGAAGAAGAGGGGAGGAGATTCGTCCGTGAGGTGTTTTTTTTTTGGTAGTGTGTTTTTTAGTAAGTAAATAGTTTATGTAGGTAAAATAGTAGTATAAATAGCACTTGTAGAAAATTTTAGTTAGAGAAAAAAGTAGAAAATCAGAATGTTGTTAATTTATATGTAAGGAGCACCGGCAGAAAACTTTAGTTAGAGAGAAAAATAGTCCGTGAGAGAGAAGTAGTGCTGTTTGTGAGAAGTATTGTAGTTGTGTTGGTGCATGCGTGACCGACTATTATTCGTGAATAATTAAAATGTTGGTAAGTAGTAGTGATACTCCGCCGAGTGCATGAGGAGGGTGATTTATTTGTATGAACTAATTAGTACATGTTAATTAGTACGGTCTAATTGACTTAGGTAATTGGTATATCTCTGTAGAATACTGGAACGCCACCTGTAGCATTTCAGATTACAAGTTAGTGTCAGAATCAGATAATGCCTGGTATGGAATAGCTCGGTTGTGGTAGGGAATGGATGATGTCTTGACCATGCTGTAGTGTATTTGTTCACGCTAGGCGTAGGGTGCATAAATGTAAAGTACAATGTAGCAAGATTTGCATATCGTATGCTGCTTAACCGACTAGTTGTAATATTGGAAATATTTGCAGACAGGCATCAGTCATGCCTATACCCACTACATTCAAAGTGCATTACTGTGTTGGCACCACTCGTGAAGGTCCGTACGGTGTTGACTTGAGCAATTTTCCGCAAGCCACTCTGGTACACCCGAACAACGAGAATTCACGAATCGTAGAAGTGATGTATTGGCTGATGAGCAGTTTCTCCTTGGATCCTGAGGTGTGCAGCGTTGTCATACAAGGGCTTTGGAGCCGGTCTCCCATGGACATTAGATGGGAGTTAAGAAGACTAATGCGCACAGCTGTGTGGAAGGGCTTTATAGAAGGCTGCCGGCGCTATGGATACGAGTGTGTGCTGCTTGTGCAAGCATGCCCAAAAGAAGTTGTATAGGGCCATGCCGACGGATATCATCCGGGTAGTGGGAGCAGCTCGGGCGCCCAACATGTTGGTGAAGAAGAGGAAGAGGACCCAGAGGTAGGTGTTATGAAGGGTTTAGAGGATGTTGCTCGTGACGAGGCCGAGGCGGTAGATGCAGAAGAGGAAGATCGGTCAGCACACGGTGAGCCTAGAGGACAGGCTGAAGAAGGAGAGCGAAGGGAGTACATATTGCGTCAAATGGATAGCGATGACCGGATGGCCTTGGCTGATGAGGAAGCTGTACATGAAGACGATGAGGACAGTTCCGATGAGGACGGAGCTCCCATCCCCCCGGAATGGAACAAGTGTGACGCTGAGGGTGTAGCCACGCATGACGAGCACGAATCACCTTGGGAGTACCATGCCACGGAGGTTCGATTGCACTCAATGTTTGCTGATAAGACATCCTTGCAGGATGCCATTAAGTTGTGGGCTATGTCCATGCAGCGGACGTTTTGGGTCGCTAAATCTAGCCAGGAGCAGTACACCGTCAAGTGCGAGCAGGCCGGTTGTCCTTAGCGAGTGCACGCACATAGACCGAAGTATGATACTCACTGGATAGTCTCGAAAGTGGAGCCGCACTCATGTGTGCTCAGCAGTGTTTTACCAAGGCATCGTAACCTAACGTCAACCTTCATAGCCAATTTGATGTATGGAGAGATAGTGGAGAAGAAGAATGTGGAGGCCAAGCACATCATGGTGGCTATTGAGAAGAAATTCAAGTACAAGATCAGCTACGCGAAGGCGTGGCGTGCGAAGCAGAAAGCATTGGAAAGACGGTTCGGGTCTTTTGAGGTGGCGTACGACAACCTTCCTCTTATGCTTCGGGTGCTGCAGGAGAGAAACCTGGGCATGTACACTGTTGTGAAGGACAACCCATCTAAAAAGCCGCGAGGTTTTTTGATATTGCATAGGGCCTTCGTAGCCTTCGGTGCCTGCATCGAGGCTTTTAGGCATATGCTACCCATGATCTAAGTTGACGTGACTTTTTTGACTAGGAAATACAAGGGGCAGATCCTTACGGCCATTGGCGTTGACGGGAACAATCAAATTCTCCCGTTGGCAATCGCATTCGTCGAACGTGAGAATTACGACAGCTGGTTGTGGTTCCTTCAACATGTGAGGGTCGGAGTTGTTGGAGCTCGTCCTGGTGTGTGCCTGATCCTTGATCGGCACGCCGGGATACTGAAGGCCATAAAAAAACTTCAACAAGACCCCGAGGAGCCGTTCGCTTGGTTGGATACGAGGAGTAGATGGTGCATTCGCCACTTGGGGGCCAACTTCTTCAAGAAGTTCCTGAAGCAACCTTTGGTGAAGCTATTTAAGAGGCTGGCTATGCAGAACTAGTAGCGCAAATTTGACGCTTTATGGGCGCAGCTGGATGAGCACAGTAGGAAACACGTGGATGAGAGGAACCAGGGACCAGTGTCTGAACCTACTGGTCCGAGGAGGAGGACCTCGAGGAACATCGAGTGCTTCTCCCGCTGGATCGAGGACGAGCCATTGGACAAGTGGTCTCTGCTGCATGACACGGACGGGGCAAGGTACGTCATAATGACCACTAACCTTGCGAAGGTGTACAACTGGGTTCTTAGGGGCCTGCGTTCTCAACCGCTCGTCGCCATCGTGGAAGGTGTTCTGCACGGCACAATCGGGTATTTCAGGGAGAGGCATGCAAATGCGGCACTTCATGCCGCCAACCCTCAAACACTGTACTGCTTGAAGATTACGTCATACATGCAAGCGAAGACACAGAAGGGCCAGTCGCACACGGTCTTCGTGATGGGTAATACGGAGCATCGTTTCGACGTGCTCCTCTGGGATAGAGCCGGATTTGGGATGGCTCATTCTCTTGTCACCCACGAGGTATGCCTTGGAGATCTTGTGAATGAACCTAGCTGTACATGCAACAAACTGAAGCTCTTACACAAACCATGCTCTCATGTCCTCGCCGCATGCGGGATTGTGCACATGGACCCTACGAACTTTGTGTCCAAGTACTTCTTGAAGGACAGGGTGGTGTAGGCGTGGACTGGCGAGTTTAGGGGGTTCAGGGTTGTGGGTAACTTCGCCACCTTGGATATTGCAAACAGGACCTGGATTCCAGATGTTGACATGCTAAAGGGTGGCAAGGGTCGTCGGCAGAGTCATCGTATTACCAATGATATGGATGAAGCACAAGCCGACGCATTGGGTAGACGTTGCGGCCAGGAGGGCCACATAGCCAGACGATGCAACGTGGAGTAGGCACCACCATGGTTTGCGATAGCACTTATTCGAGTGTGCAAAGTGGGACCAAAATTGCATATCAGTGCACATTGTCATCCAGATTTGAATTGTTTATGTAATCGTCGCATTACCCAATTTTCATTTCATGTACGTACTGCTGTAGCACATGTATCGTATGTTGCACGTAATGTTTATGTAACTGTTATGCTACTACCCAATTAATTTTCGAAGTAATGTCCTGGTACCCTAGTACTTCTTGGTTTGTTTTTTCACAAGTTAAATTTACTCGTGCTTTACATTCGATGTTTTATTTGCGCATATTTGCTAACTTGAAGTTGTTTTGCAGGTATGGCTCGTGACCCTCACGGATCCAACTGGAGTTTTGGCCTCCTGGAGAAGCGTATTGACCGGCTACATCACGCGTCGCATCGTGTACCGCATCCTGCGGGCGCGGCCGATGCGACTATGTTGGGGGTGATCCGCACGCGGACACCTCGGGTGGCCTGGAGACTAGACCCACACTGGACAGACAGGTTAGCCTCCGTCGACACTATCTTATAGCCATACGTACCTTTTGTACTGACCTTTTCTTGCTTCACGTGCTCAAGATCGCCGCATTTTTGTTCTTGTGTGTACTCGGTCGTGCAATGCATGTTTTTTCAGTGCATATCGACGCCTATAGCTTAATGCACGCGACACATCAATAAAAGACAACCGCAATGACGCATCAACCATTCAGTTACATGCTTTAGGTACAACTTTCTCCGGTCGTGCCTAATGGTAGAAGTTGCCCCGCGTTACCCACATAGAGTGTTGTATGGGGCGCCTGACGTGGTCGGGCCGTCGTTGTAGTGTACGCACATATGCAGCTAGGGTTCGTGCGGCATGTGGGATCATAGGAACTTCCTATGTTCACGACCTCCTCGTTGCTCTTCTTGCTTGCATCATCGCTGGCGGATGTCATCGCTTTGCTCATTGAGATTGTCAACTGCGCCTCCAATTGAAAGATTTGGTGCCACAATGTATCCACATACATCACAACATGTCGTTCATGGGGAGGATCGATCCAGCGGACAAAATTGTATTTCGTCATCTGCTGGAAAGGAGGGTTAAGATGGAAGCTATATTAGCAGTAACATAAAGCAAACTGCTTACTAATTGTACCCGAGAGTGTGGGCATCGGAAGAAACGTCGTCCGCCATCGAAAAGGCCGTCCAAGACCTACACAACAGTGTCCTCCCTGTGTCCGCATTTCGGCCATACCGGTTGAGCACGCTTGTTCGGCATCAACCGGTAGTTAGGCCCCAAGTCCTCCCTCCTTTCCAGGGGAAGGTCTTGCTTCGGCAATGTGAGGACCCCGGTTTATTCGGCTTGTACTGTTTAACCATCCACTTGGTCCTAACAGTACAAATCAAATAAACTAAGCCTCGAGATATGTATACTTCCTGCACTGCAAGATACACACCTGTTACAAAATCATGCATCAATTCCATTCATACACATAGAGCCAAGCAAAAGCAACAATCGAAAGACATAGATAATATAAAAGAGTTATTACAAAGAGAGGCCGACTGCCAAAAGTCATACAAATAAGTAAATACACAATGAAGCAAATGGCCATAAGATGGCGATAAACAAAAGCCAATCGGTGTGCCTTTACCCACAAGGCAACCAACCGACCGCCAAGCTAATCGTCCCAAACAGCGCAGAACATACCACAAAAGTGAGGCCCTTGGGGCTCACCTTCTTCCTCTGCAACGATTAATATTAAGCAAAGCGATGAATACAAAACTTGTTTTTGTACTGCAAGACCGACGTGTGAGATAACAGAACTATAATTAACTACATGCAAGCTTTATTTAAGTGGATGAGGCTCGACTTGTTTTCAAGATAAAGCAAGTTTTTCATTTGCAATAAGGTAATAGATTCAAAGTAGTTTGCAATTAACTTTTATGGTTCAAATAAAGAGAGACAATAACAACAATAGATAGGAACAATACCAACCTAGAAGTGACTAACCCATAGTCACCACAACAATAGCATGAAGTACCCTTCATACCACCCAGTCAAGTTTAAGTTTTTAAAAGGTTGTAGTCTAGTTCTTGCACGACCTTACCAAGCATGTCCATAACCTAGACGAGGCTATTCGAATAGTTTTAACCCTGCAGGTGTACCAATGTACCCACACGATAGACCGCTTTCCACCACCACTGTTAGCACACTTCCTTTGGTATGCGTGCATGGCTAAGTCTAACAAGACGCTTTCCAATGGGCGATGCTAATTAAGAGCGCAACCCACGGAGAAGGACACATTAGCTGCACCTAACCTGGCCCGCTAATGCCCTCCAAACACACACACAAGAACACACCCACCGACCAGCTCATAATTAACACCTCCCAAAGTACTTAGTCAAGAGAGGTTCCATATCCCCTCGTGTGGTTAGCACGCACAAGCGCTGGCTTAGTGACACAAGTAACTCGGTCCTTGGGGACTTAGGCACCATTCCACACACCCGACAGATCACATCAACATACCATTGTGCCCAAGTCAAGATATAGTTTTGTTTTCAGCTTTTGATTTGTAAATCAATAAAACACAAGGGTTGGACATAATGGAGTAGTATAAGTAGTTGTGTGATCAAGATCATCGACTAAGTCGATGATCGCCTAATACTACCGATAACTAGGCATGGCTAAGCAATATTCATTCGTAATCTACTAAGTGATAAGAGTTCATCCATCGAACTCTAACCACAGCAAATAACCTAGGCTCAGGTAGTAGAGGATAACCATTTACCTACAGATTATGCAACTAGAGGTCTAACTAATCAATTTAACAACAAAATAGCAATGCATACATAGAAGTTAAACAAAATATTAGACTTTAAAAGTAATGGGATTAATGGGGAATGATCAAACTGCTTGCTCGCTTGTTGTGGCTCAAATTGTTATGAGGGTCGTTCTCGGGGTTACCGCAAATATCGAATCCTAAGCGAAAGAGCGAAAACAACCAATAAGACGAGCAACACTTAAATTAAATAAAAAAAAACAAGCAAAAATTATCCAAATGCGATGAAATTTATACACAAGGTAGAATATGGATATACCTAGTCATAGGAACTGGAAAACTTAATTTGGATTTGTGGTGCAAAGATATTTCCTAAAACCTATTTTCGGCCAAAATGCTACACTTAAATAGCACTGTAGCAAAAATATTTTCTAGAAAGGTTTTGAAGCTGACATTTTTATGGTAGTTACCTACTGGCATAGTGGTAACCCATATAAAATTTCAGGTCATTTGGAGTTATATTGGAAGAGTTATAATTTGTTTAAATTGTTTAGGGTATTAAACTAAAATATGATCCTTATGATTTTTTAAAAATAGTAAATTTGTGAAACCAATTTTCCCAGCAAATACATTAGCAGTGGAAGCTACTCCAATTGGATTCATACAAAAAGGATCTATAGATTAAAAGTTATGCATTTTACAAGTTTGCTAAAGTTTTGAAAAACAGTATTATGTTCACTTGTTTACTGTTTTTTGAAAATGGTTTTCCAGGTTTGATCATGGTCTACAATTATTTTTATATTTAAGTTCAAGTTATAAGGAAGCTAACAAAATCGGAATCATCTAATTTGGAGCTAAGATGACAAAGATATGAAAATGACAAGACCCTAATGTGATACTGATTACGGACTTAGCACTTTGGGACTTCACTAACACCCGCAGACGTGGCGAATGAGAGCCGCCGATCTCAGATCCAACGGACGACATTGAACCAGACCAAACACTCCTCACGCTACAAGCGAACAGAGGGCCGACGTGGAGGCTCCGGTCGTTGATCTCTCGATCCAACGGCCAAGACCACCACGCCGCTTCCTCAACGCTGTCGTCCGACAACGCGGCCGAAGGCTTCACGGCACAACGCCGCGACCAAAGGCACGATGGCGCGAGTGAATGCCAGAATGGGTGCGCATAGCATTGCGCACCCTCCGTACCACCCACACCGACGGTGGTGGACAGAGCGCGCGGCGACGACGCAGGGGCGCGCGTAAAAGACGGCAACGCCGAGCAGCTACAAGGAGCTCCGCAGCAGTTCAACCAAGTGGTGCCCGAGCATCTAGGGACTACGGCGATGCTACCGAGTGACGCGAGGTGCGGGGATGACCGAGCAGCTCCAATGACGAAGCTCCGCGACGGCAACAATGGCGCAATGAGGGGAAGATCACCGAGCCAAAATAATGAGCCCGCGGGATCAAGATAGGTTGCATACCACCCACCGATGCTACCAGAGAGGAATTGAAGGGAGAAGGCCTCACCCGCTACCGAGACGAAGAAGGATGCTCGCGGCCGATTTGGGAAATCCAAAATCCCGACGCCCGCTGAAGCAACCTGAAATGGAGCGGTTGTTAAGCACCACCGAGGTGAGAGGAAGGTGCAGAGCAAGAAGGAGCCCAAGAACCACCGGAGCACTGGTTCACCAAGAAGCTCCGCGGCAACAATGGCGGCGAGGAGATTTCGAGCGCTGGAAGCTCCACAAGGCGGTGGGCGACGGGAGAGCTCAAGGGGTGTGTAAAGAAGGATAAAGGAGGACAAGGGGGCTTAAGTAGGCTCGAGGAGCTCGAGCACCGTTGATCCGCCTCGGGTTCGCTGCTGCCGCGGTCGTCGCCGTGAGCGACGGGAGCGAGTGAGACGACGACTAAACGGGCGGTGGAGTGACGGGCATTTAATGCGCGCAGAGAGCCGTTGGACGACGACGAGGTGACAGACATCGCGCACTCCACGCGGCTCCGCCATGGCGCACGCCGCGAGCGAGAGGAGGACGACGATGGCGGCCGTCCGATCGTGATCCAACGACGCCAGGCGATCGAGTCAAACAACCACAAGACATCGCCCACCGCTCGATGGACATCCAACGGTCGAGAAATGTAAGGCAACCGGAGTTGTCCGAATGCCACACGAATGAGAGCCGTCCGATGGAGATCTAACGCCGATGACGCGCACGCCGCCGATCGCGCGTGCGATTAGTTGGCTCGGTCGAGTCAAGTGACTCGAGCCCGAGCCCGACTCGAGTCCAATGAACAGACAAACCGCTTAGGGTTTGATTTTAAACCTGAAACTTTGGGGATTTAATTGAGGTATCAGATCATCTCCAAAATTTATGAAATTTTAACCGAGGTTCCTGATCTTAGGGTTAACCTTTCATAAAATTTTCAGAGGTTTTGTGCACTGGAATTTTCTCAAGAAATTCCAGAAGGTTAAAACAGAGGTTTGACCTGTTTGACTTGCCTCTAAAATATTTCAAATAATTTCCAAAATTATGAAATAATTCAGAGGTGTTACCAAGCAACCTTAGAACCAGGGAAAATTATTTCCAAGGGTTTGACAAAAGATTTGACCAAGGAGGTAGTTGACTTGATAAATGAGGCTTTTGATTTTTAATTTCCTAAAATTCCTTTACAAGAATTTCAGAAAAGTTTCAAGAGTAAAAGGTGTAAGAAAAGTTTTAATTTACCCTCAATTTCTTACATTTGAAACACAAGCCAAAATGGGGATGTTACAAACCTCCCTCTTACAAAAATCTCGTCCCGAGATTTGGTTCACTTAAAAGAATGAGGGTAGTGCACTTGAGACGATCTTTCGCTCCCAAGTAGCCTCGTCCTCGGAATGGTTTGACCACCGAACTTTAAGGAACTTAATGGTCTTGTTCCTTGTCCTTCGCTCGGCCTCCTCGAGTATGCGAACAGGTGCTCGCGATAGGTCAAATCTTCCCGAACATCAAGAGTTTCCAACGAGCTTCCTCCGTTGGAACACGAGGCACTTCTTTAGCCGGGACACATGGAACACATCATGTACCCCGCAAGTGCAACAGTAACTCCAACTTGTAGGCAACAGCCTCCTTCTTCTCGATAACACGGTATGGACCGACATATCGAGGAGCCAACTTGCCCTTGACACCAAAACGGTGACCCTTCGAGGAGAAACCTTGAGATAAACGGTCATTGGGCTCAAAGCTCAACTCACGACGACGGCGATCCGCATAGCTCTTTGCTCCGGATTGAGCCGTGCGTAAGCGATCACGAATGAGTGGACTTGACCCTCGGCCTCATTAATCGAGTCCGCCAAAGAAAGGTCTTTCACCGGTCTCGCACCAGTTCAACGGGTTCTACACTTTCTCCCGTATAAGGCCTCAAATGGTGCCATGCCGAGACCGGCTTGGAAGCTATTGTTATAAGAAAACTCGCGAATGGCAAGCACTTCTCCCAATGCTTCCCATAGGAAAGGACACAAGCTCGCAGATGTCCTCCAAATTTTGTTGACCTCTCGGTCCGACCATCTGTTTGGGGTGAAAAGTCGAAATGAAAGAAAGCGCAGTTCCCATAGCCTCTTGCAAAGCTATGCCAAAATCGAGACGTGAACAATGAACCACGATCCGACACAATTGTCTTTGGTACACCATGCAAACTCACGATGCGGCTATGTAGAGATCCGCCGAAGACCCACTCGAAGGTCGGGCTTGACCGAAGAAAATGAGCCACCTTAGTCAATCGATCGATGACGCACCTGCATGGCATCATTCTTCTTTGGAGACCGTAGACCGTTGATAAAGTCCATCCCGACCGAATCCCACTTCCACTCCGAATGGGCAAGGGTGAAAGCAATCCACCGACGCGATGCTCGGCCTTGACACGACGACACACGCCGCACTCTAACAACGAACCTTGCGATCTCCTCTTCATTCGGGTCCACCAAAATCTCTCGCGAAGATCCGGTACATCTTCGTGGCCCCGGATGAATGGATAACGGGAATCATGGGCTTCGCGGAGGATCAACTCCCGCAACTCCATGTCCTTTGAACTACGAGGCGTTGTTCAACCTCACGACACCACGCTCATCTACGGAGAAGCACTTGGCTATTCCATTCTTGACATTTTCCTTGATGCGGTTCACTCCAACATCCGACTGCTGAGCA
Organism: Ampelocalamus luodianensis; assembly: GCA_036346255.1. Lineage (NCBI taxonomy): Eukaryota > Viridiplantae > Streptophyta > Magnoliopsida > Poales > Poaceae > Ampelocalamus > Ampelocalamus luodianensis. Next base: position 181,878 of record JAYEVH010000247.1, read on the forward strand.
GACTGATCCGATCCACCAAGGTTGGTTGTACAACCAAGGCCAAGTGAGGGAACCAGCTCAACCAAACCCAAGTTGAGACGCTGAAACTCCTCTAGAAGAGGGGGCTGATGCTCCTGAAGCAACAATGCATTGCAATGCGCTTTGCGACTAAGCGCATCCGCAACGACATTGGCCTTGCCCGGATGGTAGTGAATACCCATGTCATAGTCCTTGATCAACTCCAACCATCTCCTTTGCCGGAGGTTCGTGTCCGTTGGGTGAACAAATACTTTAGGCTTTTGTGATCCGAATACACTTCACAACGACACCGATTAGGTAATGTCGCCAAATCTTAAGTGCATGAATCACAGCGGCCAACTCCAAGTCATGGGTAGGATAGTTGAGTTCATGAGGTCTCAATTGCCTTGATGCATAGGCCACTACCTTGCCTTCTTGCATAAGGACACAACCGAGGCCTCGACGAGAAGCGTCACAAAAGATATCAAGCTTTGACGGACATTGGGGAGAACAAGAACGGAGCGTGGTCAATCGCTCCTTAAGCGCTGAAACTTCCCTCGCAATCAGCGGACCACGAACTTCTTGTCCTTCTTGAGCAACTCCGTCATCGCTTCGCTTATCTTGGAGAAATTTCGATGAAGCGACGATAATATCCCGCTAAACCAAGAAAACTCCAACCGGTGGACCAAGTAGGTCGACTCGAGAAAGCACGCCGCCGATCTTGCTAGGATCCACAGCCACGCCGCCAAAGAATATGGCCTAAGAAGGCTACTTCTTCAACTAACGCGCACTTGCTGAACTTTGCATACGACTTGTGCTCGCGGCTTGCCCAACACAAGCTTCAAATGCTCTGTGTTCCTCATCGCCTTGGAGTAGATAAGGATATCATTGATGAAGACCACAACGAACCTATCCAAATACTCCATGAATACCGAATTCATGAGGTTCATGAACAAGGCCGAGCATTGGTTAAGCGAATGACATGACGGTATACTCGCACAAGCCATAACGAGTAGAAAAAGCCATCTTTGGAATATCCTCCGGCCGAATCCGAACTGATGATATCCCACTCTCAAATCAATCTTGGAGAAGACTTGAGCTCCAGTTAATTGATCGAAGAGGTCATCGATACGGGCAAAGGGTACTTGTTCTTACCGCTACTTCATTAAGTGGACGGTAATCAACGACATGCGCAGCGCCTTGTCCTTTTTCGACAAATATTGCCGAGCATCCCCAAGGAGATGAGCTAGGCGATGAAACCCTTCTCTTGAAGCTCACCCAATCGCTTCTTCAACTCCACCAACTCAATTGGGTCCATTCGTAAGGCCTCTTTGAAATCGGGCGGTACCAGAACCAACTCAATGACAAACTCGAGGTCTCGAACCGGTGGCATCCTTGGAAGGTCGTCGGGAAGACATCAACAAAGTCACATACCACCGGGACTTCACTAATATCTAGAGCGGCTTCGCCGAGCGCCAAGAGATGCGGACCGCAGCCTTCGGCTAAAAGCGAACCGCCGCGTAAGGATCGTGAGGTAGATGAGCCTCCTAGCGCAATCAATTTGTCCCATGTGCCGAGACAACCAATCCATGCCTAGGATTACATCAAGCTTGCCGATCGAAGGAGGATAAGGTTTGCCAAGAATCCTACCCTTCTATCTCAACAGGACATCCCTACACTCGGACTCGCTCTCAACTCCGAACCGGGAGAGCGAATGAGCAATGGGACCAACAATGGAGTAAAAGAAGACCTCCCACAAAGAAGAAAAGACTCGTAAACAAACGAATGAGATGCGCTCAATCAAATAATATCAGAGGTGGAAAGAGTTAACCGAAAGGGTACCCAACACGACGCCGGTGCCTCTGTGCCTCCTCCGCGGAGATGAGGTTGACGCGCCACTACCCACGCCTTGGGTAGCGGGACAACCTTCGATCTCCGGGAGGACCACCTCCCGCCGCGCCCTCCATTAGGACGAGGGGCGCTCGAGCCCCGTTAGGGCAACTATTGGCATAATGCCCTTCTCGTTGCATGAAAAGCAAGTGACCGGCGGCCGGATTGCGGGGCCACTGGCTGGTTCGCAGCGCACGTGGATCGGGCACGGCCGCGGAGGGCGTAAGAGCCGTGCCGCGGCCTCGGTGGTAGTGAAGCCACGAACGGGCCCCGGGTAGGCCCGACACGAGGCGAGAGAGGCCGGCCTGTGCGGACCGCTGGGCCTCCCACTTGCGCTATGGACTCGCGCCGCCCTCGCTTGTGCTCAAGAACAATGGCCTTGTCCACCAAGGCTCGAAAGTCAACAAAGTCCACAATGGAGAGCTTGTCTTGCGGCTCCTCGCACAAAACCTCCATGAACTTTTCTCGCTTGGCTTCATCGGTGGCCACCTCGGATGGAGCATAACGAGCCAAGTGGTTGAACTCGTGCATGTACTCCATCACCGACTTACGCCCTTGCTTGAGCGCGAAACTCCTTCTTCTTCAGCTTCATCAAGCCGGGCAGGATATGAGCTCGACGGAACGCCGTCCGAACTCATCCCAAGAGACGGTGTGGCGGCGGGCCGCATGGCCAAGAAGTTCTCCCACCGTGAGAGCGCCGCTCAAGCCGATGGGAGGCAAGAGTGCCTTGTCTGGTCCAGCATCGAGCAACGCCGAGCTTACGCCAACTCCGACGAGCCAGCCATCTGCGCCCAAAGGGTCCTCGGACTGAAAACGTGGGGGTTGAGTGCGAAGAAACTCACCAAACCCCACGAGATCGATGTCCACCCGCCGCCTGATCCACGAGGCACCGCAAGGGCGGAGGTGTTGCGCGCACAACATCCAGCAGACCCTCCCGCCCTCCGAACGGTTGCGCTCGATCCAAGCAGACTCACCATGGTTGGAGGAGGCGAAGCTCCTCATCCAAACCAGTCGCGACCACGCCGCCACGAGTACCTCCACCATCCCGCTTTAAGAAACTTAGGTTAGAAACCAAAGCACTAACACTAGAAGTTGATGAAAGTGAAAAGCTAACGATTAGGGGAAGGAGATATCACCCTAACCGAAAGCCAAAAACAGCAAGTAAACAAACTTTAAATATTTCCAAAGAAGCTCCAAAACAGCAAGGAAACTCCAAACCAAGCTCAACTTCTCAATGCCATTAACCCGTATTGAAAGAACGAGCAATGGTTTGTGAGAAGATAAAAATTTCAGCGCATTACAACAAGTCTAACACTACTCATGAGCAAGGTTAAAGCGATAAACATACGTTAGATACTTAGCTAACTAGTATCACATCTTACCCTTTTATTCCCACAAGTTTTAGTTGATTAACCTCTCGTTTTCTACCCTATTTAGAACCTTTGAGCCTGCTGTCCGGAAATTGAATGATCGCTGTCCAGATTTTGCATCCAAGCCTCCTAATTGAAATCTTCAACTTCGGAAGCTTCAAAACCTTGTAGAGGGCAGCTAACACTTCAATTTGCCAAACTCATTGGTCCCAAAACCCAATTAATCGATAACAACTATCTTTAGAGGGAAAGAGAGGAAAACAACTTTTAAAACTCAAATTAGAGCAAGATGAGATAGAAAGCTAAGATAGGTAAGGAATAAAATCTGAAAACTTACTTAAGCTTTCATAAATCATTTGATACTTTGAAATTAAGTTTTCCAAAATATCCTAAAGACGATCAAGCTTGGGTTACTACGGTCGGAATGGCTCTGATACCAACTTTGTGAGGACCCCGGTTTATTCGGCTTGTACTTGTTTAACCATCCACTTGGTCCTAACAAGACAAATCAAATAAACTAAGCCTCGAGATATGTATACTTCCTGCACTGCAGATACACACCTGCTACAAAATCATGCATCAATTCCATTCATACACATAGAGCCAAGCAAAAGCAACAATCTGAAAGACATAGATAATATAAAAGAGTTATTACAAAAGAGAGGCCGACCGCCAAAAGTCATACAAATAAGTAAATACACAATGAAGCAAAATGGCCATAAGATGGCGATAAACAAAAGCCAATCGGTGTGCCTTTACCCACAAGGCAACCAACCGACCGCCAAGCTAATCGCCCCAAACAGTGCAAGAACACAAACTCACAAAAGTGAGGCCCTTGGGGCTCACCTTCTTCCTCTGCAACAATTAATATTAAGAAAGCGGATGAGTACAAAACTTGTTTTTGTACTGCAAGACCGACGTGTGAGATAACAGAACTATAATTAACTATATGCAAGCTTTATTTAAGTGGATGAGGCTCGACTTGTTTTCAAAGATAAAGCAAGTTTTTCATTTGCAATAAGGTAATAGATTCAAAGCGTAGTTTGCAATTAACTTTTATGGTTCAAATAAAGAGAGACAATAACAACAATAGATAGGGAACAATACTAACCTAGAAGTGACTAACCCATAGTCACCACAACAATAGCATGAAGTACCCCTTCATACCACCCAAAGTCAAGTTTAAGTTTTTAAAAGGTTGTAGTCTAGTTCTTGCACGACCTTACCAAGCATGTCCATAACCTAGGACGAGGCTATTCGAATAGTTTTAACCTCGCAGGGTGTACCAATGTACCCACACGATAGACCGCTTTCCACCACCACGGTTAGCACACTTCCTTTGGTATGCGTGCATGGCTAAGTCTAACAAGACGCTTTCCAATGGGCGATGCTAATTAAGAGCCGAACCCACGGAGAAGGACACATTAGCCACCCTAACCTGGCCGCTAATGCTCCTCCAAAACACACACACAAGAACACACCCACCGACCAGCTCATAATTAACACCTCCCAAAGTACTTAGTCAAGAGAGGTTCCATATCCCCTCGTGTGGTTAGCACGCAATAAGCGCTGGCTTAGTGACACAAGTAACTCGGTCCTTGGGGACTTAGGCACCATTCCACACACCCGACTGTATCACATCAACATACCATTGTGCCCAAGTCAAGATATAGTTTTGTTTTCAGTTTTTGATTTGTAAATCAATAAAACACAAGGGTTGGACATAATGGAGTAGTATAAGTAGTTGTGTGATCAAGATCATCGACTAAGTCGATGATCGCCCAATACTACCGATAACTAGGCATGGCTAAGCAATATTCATTCGTAATCTACTAAGTGATAAGAGTTCATCCATCGAACTCTAACCACAGCAAATAACCTAGGCTCATGTAGTAGAGGATAACCATTTACCTACAGATTATGCAACTAGAGGTCTAACTAATCAATTTAACAACAAAATAGCAATGCATACATAGAAGTTAAACAAAATATTAGACTTTAAAAGTAATGGGATTAATGGGAAATGATCAAACTGCTTGCCTGCTTGTTGTGGCTCAAATTGTTATGGAGGGTCGTTCTCGGGTTACGCAAATATCGAATCCTAAGCGAAAGAGCGAAACAACCAATAAGACGAGCAACACTTAAATTAAATAAAAAAACAAGCAAAAATTATCCAAATGCGATGAAATTTATACACAAGGTAGAATATGGATATACCTAGTCATAGGAACTGGAAAACTTAATTTGGATTTGTGGTGCAAAGATATTTCCTAAAAACCTATTTTCGCCAAAATGCTACACTTAAATAGCACTGTAGCAAAAATATTTTCTAGAAAGGTTTTGAAGCTGAAATTTTTATGGTAGCTACCTACTGGCATAGTGGTAACCCATATAAAATTTCAGGTCATTTGGAGTTATATTGGAAGAGTTATAATTTGTTTAAATTGTTTAGGTATTAAACTAAAATATGATCCTTATGATTTTAAAAATAGTAAAATTTGTGAAACCAATTTTCCCAGCAAATACATTAGCAGTGGAAGCTACTCCAATTAGATTCATACAAAAGGATCTATAGATTAAAAGTTATGCATTTTACAAGTTTGCTAAAGTTCAAAACAGATTATGTTCACTTGTTTACTGTTTTTTGAAAATGGTTTTCAGTGTTTGATCATGGTCTACAATTATTTTTATATTTAAGTTCAAGTTATAAGGAAGCTAACAAAATCGGAATCATCTAATTTGGAGCTAAGATGACAAAGATATGAAAATGACAAGACCCTAATGTGATATCGATTTCGGACTTAGCACTTTCGACTTCACTAACACCCAGAGACGTGGCGAATGAGAGCCGTCGATCTCGTGATCCAACGGACGACATTGAACCAGACCAAACACTCACGCGCGGAACGGAGGGCCGACGTGGAGGCTCCAGGTCGTTGATCTCTCGATCCAACGGCCAAGACCACCACGCCGCTCCTCAACGCTGTCGTCCGGACAACGCCGGCCGGCTTCGCCGACAACGCCGCGACCAAAGGCACGATGGCGCGAGTGAATGCCGAGAATGGGTGCGCAATAGCATTGCGCACCCTCCGTACCACCCACACCGACGGTGGTGGACAGAGCGCGCGCGACGACGGCGGCGGCGCGTAAAAGACGGCAACGCCGAGCAGCTACAAGGAGCTCCGCAGCAGCTCAACCAAGTGGTGCCCGAGCATCTAGGGACTACGGCGATGCTACCGAGTGACGCGGAGGTGCGGGATGACCGAGCGCCCGGCGACGAAGCTCGCGACGGCAACAATGGCGCAATGAGGGGAAGATCACCGAGCCAAAATAATGAGCCCGCGGATCAAGATAGGTTGCATACCACCCACCGATGCTACCAGAGAGAGGAATTGAAGGGAGAAGGCCTCACCGGCTACTGGAGACGAAGAAGGATGCTCGCGCCGATTTGGGGAAATCCAAAATCCCGCGCCCCGCTGAAGCAACCTAAAATGGAGCGGTTGTTAAGCACCACCGAGGTGAGAGGAAGGTGCAGGAGCAAGAAGGGAGCCCAAGAACCACCGAGCACTGGGTTCACCAAGAAGCTCGCGGGCAACAATGGCGGCGAGGAGATTTCAGCGCTGGAAGCTCCACAAGGTGGGCGCACGGGAGAGCTCAAGGGTGTGTAAAGAAGGATAAAGGAGGACAAGGGGGCTTAAGTAGGCTCGAGGAGCTCGAGAGCACCGTTGATCCGCTCGGGTTCCCAGCTGCGCGCGCCGTGAGCGACGGAGCGTGAGACGACGACTAAACGGGCGGTGGAGTGACAGCATTTAATGCGCTCAGAGAGCCGTTGACGACGACGAGGTGACAGACATCTGCGCATCCACGCCGGCCCGCCATGGCGCGCGCCTTGAAGCGGAGGAGGACGACGATGGCTACCGTCCGATTCGCAGATCCAACGACGCCGCGCGATCGAAGTCAAACACCACAAGACATCGCCCACCGCTCGATGGACATCCAACGGCCGAGAAATGTAAGGCAACCGGAGTTGTCCGAATGCCTACACGTAATGAGAGCCGTCCGATGGAGATCTAACGGCCGATGACGCTGCGCTTCGCTCGACCGATCGCGGTGCGATTAGTTGGCTCGGTCGAGTCAAGTGACTGAGCCCGAGCGACTCGAGTCCAATGAACAAGACAAACCGCTTAGGGTTTGATTTTAAACCTGAAACTTTGGGGATTTAATTGAGGTATCAGATCATCTCCAAAATTTATGAAATTTTAACCGAGGTTCCTGATCTTAGGTTAACCTTTCATAAAATTTCCAGAGGTTTTGTGCACTGGAATTTTCTCAAGAAATTCCAGAAGGTTAAAACAGAGGTTTGACTGTTGTTTGACTTGCCTCTAAAATATTTCAAATAATTTCCAAAAATTATGAAATAATTCAGAGGTGTTACAACAACCTTAGAACCAGGGAAAATTATTTCCAAGGGTTTGACAAAAGATTTGACCAAGGAGGTAGTTGACTTGATAAATGAGGCTTTTGATTTTTAATTTCCTAAAATTCCTTTACAAGAATTTCAGAAAAGTTTCAAGAGTAAAAGGGTGTAAGAAAAGTTTTAATTTACCCTCAATTTCTTACATTTGAAACACAAGCCAAAATGGGGATGTTACAGGCAACCCTGGTTGGAATGGTCCTATTGCTTCGTCTGCCATGGTATGTTACTATATGACGGAGAAGGCTTTTCTTCGTACGATTTGGAGGGTCGAGTGGTCCTACTTTCCGAGCGTGGGGCATGCATTTTATAGCCCGCGGGGGGAGCCTTACAAAGTGGGTAATGTGTTACCTAGCAGCTACGCGTAGTGATAATACCAGACGGACCAGCTTTGCGTAGTGACAAGACCGAAGGAGACAGCCTTGCGCCCTGACAAGACCAGACGGAGCAACCTTACACAATGACAAGACCAAAAGGGCCAGCTTTGCGCAGTGACAAGACCAGACGGGACAACTTTGCGCAGTGACAAGACCAAACGGGCCAGCTTTGCGCAGTTTAGGTTTAGGCTTAGGTTTAGGGTTTACGGTTAGGTTTAGGGTTTAGGGTTTTAGGTTTTCTGGTTTAGGGTTTACGATTTTAGGTTTTCTGGTTTAGGGTTTAGGGTTTGGGTTAGGTCTAGGGTTTAGGGTTTGGGTTAGGTTTTGGGTTTACGGTTTAGGTTTAGGTTTAGGCTTTTCAGATCGACTTGACAACCCTGACCTCCTCGCCAGCTTTTCAGATCGACATGACAACACTATGACTACTGTGCTTTTCAGACCGAAAATACATGACTCTACAAATCATGACATGACTTCTTGCCAGCTTTGGGTTTAGGGTTTGGGTTAGGTTTAGCCTTGCACAGTGCCAAGACCAGACGGGGCAGCCTTGCGAAGTGACAAGACCAGGCGGGGCAGCCTTGCGCAGTGACAAGACCAGACGGGGTAGCTTTTACGCAGTGACAGGACTAGACGTGGCAGCTTTGCATAGTAATAAGACCAGACAGGGTAGCTTCACGTAGTGTCAAGACCAGACGGGGCAGCCTTGCGCAGTGACAAGACCAAACGGGGCAGCTTTGCGCACTCACAAGACCAGACGGGGCAGCTTTGTGCAGTGATAAGACCAGATAGGCCATCTTTGTGCAGGGACGTGAACCTACGCTACGACAATATTCCTCCTCGCGGACGCAAATTTACTTCAACCGGATTGCACTTCAGCCGTTGTAGAACCGCTATAGCTAAGTTGGCTCCCACTATAAATACAATGCTGCTCAGGGCCAGGAACTTCACAACACTACCTACATAAGATGGACAAGGAGAGGGAATGGGAGAAAATTCGCAAACTCTTGAAGGACTGGGTGTCTCCTGACGAGAATAGTGCTCGCCATCATGCATTTAGTCAGCAGCCTTACACACACTAAACTTTTCCGGAGCTTGTGGATCTAAGGAGGCTTCCTTGCAGTACGCCCAATGATTCTGGGTCGAGTTGTGCCCCCCTCCTATGCCAGCTGAACGCCCTCCGAAAAGCCCCCCCATGGGGGTGGCACCACCCCTTTGCTGGTGTCGAAACGCCTACAAGTGCGTCAAATCAACTGACGAGTGGACCATTGGGCAACGCTATTAGTGCTGCGCAAACTACGACGCGGACTACCCTGACCACAGGTTTGACACGGAGAGCTATAGGCAGCCGGTAATGAAATCGTATTTCAGTGCACACTACTATTTTTCTTCCCATTACGCCATACCCAGGTCTCTCTTCCCATCGCAGTCTCTGTCGCGCCTATGCGACTTCAGCCAGTGGATCGATGACAAGATCCACCCATATGACATGTGGATGCTTCTGACACGAATGAGCTGGGCCAGGGAGGACTACGAGGACCGTGAAAGGTGTCTCGTAGAGCTACAGGCTGAGAAGGACGAGAAGGACAGGCAGGACAGGTTGCGCGAGGAGCAGGAGCGCGAGCATGCCAGGCGACGAGAGGCCGAGAGGGAGCGGAAGAGGACCATCGCGGCGAGAGCTAAGGCGCAAGGCGATGAGTACAACACCGAGCTAGGCCGCTCGGGCAAATGGCCGCGTTCTATACAGTAGTTCGACCCTCTTCGTCCATATGTCCCATGTATTTCTATTTCCCTAAAGGCATGCGTGTACCGTGCTTGCTTCATTAGCTTGCGTGCCATGTAACCCCCTTTGTTGGATCAGCTGTCATGTTGTTATCGTTGCGTTATTTCTCCAAAGTTCTCCCCCGTGTATGAACTTCCTAGTACATCGCAATACCACTTACCTTCGTACTGACGACTCAATACTATCTCAACCGTCCTCATAAAATTCTTCAGAAAATTAGCACACTACAACGATATATGACGATCATAAAATGTTATTATGAGTCTGACAAATTCCGTATCCTTGATATTCTACGAAAATAACAAACTGACCAATCAACCTTAACACTACAATTTTCTTTTCTAAAAAAAGACCAATATACAACAAGATTTGCTAAATGTAATACATGCGAAATGTGATATGTATTATAACACAATTATTTCAATCGGATCTGGTGAATAGTACAGTTATGATATAAAATCGCCTAATGGTTGAGCGACTAGTAAAATCGCTTGGTGGTTGGGCAACAAGTGTGAAGTCGCCCAATATGTATCACTTCTGGGGCAAGGTCCGCAAATATTGTGTAGTTGTGAAGGATATATAAACTAAAGTGTCAAAGGTTATTAATCCAAAAAAAATATTTTCAGTCAATATATGGTTCACATGTAGATTCTCTACTATTTTTTAAAAAATAATTAAATAAAAAAACTAGCCTGCCTTCTGTCACCCAATGGTAGGGCGACTGGGTTTGTATCGCCTAACGGTCGGGGCGACAACATTTGTCGTCCTACCATTGGGTGATAGATATCTTCGCCCAACGGTACAGGTACTGCATTTATGTCGCTTGTCCGTTGGGTGACTGGAGCGAGTCGTCCAACAGTAAGGCGATAGGCGGTCAATTTTGTAAAAAAAAAAAGTTCGGTGGAATAAATTTGTAATTTCTAATAAAAAATGGATTATTTTAAAAAAAAAAATCCGTATTAAACCATTGTGAGTGCTCTCATGTACACTACGCATTTCACTCCTGTGGCAAATATTTTGAAACCAGGGAGTAAATGCGAGGATCGAGGGACTGTTGAATTTTAGTTGTGTGTAAATATTGACCCTTAATTTCAGAGGTCCGGCAAGTGCATACATAGCATAATATTGCATATGTACGCATGCATGAATGATTGAATTAAGAGATTATCTATTCATAAGGTGATTAAAATTTCCTTAATTATAACCAATTATGTGAATCCTACTTGTTCAGTTCATCTAAAAAATGGCACGAGAGACATCTTCATGTGAATCTGGCCTGTAACTATAAGTAACCAATTTGCTATTCGCCGATGACAGTTTGCTATTCTTTAGGACATCTTCATGCTAATCTGCCTGTTCGAGATTGCTGCTTTAGGACATTAGTTTAAATCGTCACGAGTCAAGTTGTGAGCCAAATATGTGACCGCTGATCGATGCTTAGCGAGCTTTGTTCATAGGAAACAAGCGAGGAAATAAGGCGTATTTTCGACATTCAGCGGCTGGCTTTTGAGCCTAAGTGTACCTAACAAAAAAAAGAAAATGCCTTTTGAAGAATCCTCGCCCGAATTGGATAAAACTCAATGTACATGGTGTATTTGTGGAATGCACAGAAGTAGTTTGCTGGTACACGCAACGAGAGGGACAGACATGGCAATGTTATTGCCACGAACGTGTACTATCGGAAGAATTGCCAAGTTGGGCTGCTGTGCTGGGCTCGATAAGTTGGCCACCTGGTTGTTGGAAACGAGATGGGCCGGATACACCCAACCTTGGCATAGGGAGCAAACTGGACCCAAAAAAAAAAAAAAAAACAAAATAAAAGAGATAAGAACAAGGCTATTGCCTCTTCTTCCTCTCGCCTTCTGTCCTCTTCCTTGTATGCCCTTCCTTCTTGCTGCCTACCCTTGATTCCTGCTATTCCTAGTCTAAGCTCTATCTAATTGTCTCCGGTTACTCCTCAATTACTAGTGTAATTTGTATCTAACAAGGTAGGACCATAACAATATGGTATCAGAGCTACTTGCCTACCACGTGTTTGATGAAACGCCAAGCCAACAAGGGGCAACAACGGGAGGTGTTCTTCGTGTCACTATGTGCCGGAACCCAGATTTGCCGTCCGAAACCCTCTCAGATATACCTGCATTTAGTTCATAGATCAGTAGTTAGTGCACATAGTTGCATCATTGAATATCAAATGCATATCTCGCAAAAGTAAAACTATTGCATAATATTAAATAGTGCATAGATAGACCGTACTGTCGCTTAACTTATACACGGGTCAATCAGACTAAATACCTTAAATATCTGCAGTGGAAGCGAAATCAATAACACAACAGGTGGGACCCTTAGGATATGCCCACGTGCAATCGGTCAGCTCACGCCTAGTTCTCTCTTTGACTTACAATCCTATTAGACACAATTAAGTGTCGCCGGTGTCTTCTTTTTCTCCTCTTACTGAATGATAGTAATTGAGCAACAGTGAGTACGAAAGCACCCAACAAACAACAACACAAAACACAATTATTCGATAAATTCAATTTTTAGTGCTTGGTTCGGTTTTAGAATAACCGTTATCTGATGTTCGTTGTTAAGTTTGGTGTTCATTTCTCGTAAACGAAACAAAGCCATACTACGGAAATTTCCCAGGTGCCAATGTCCGAGCTAGGTAGCTAAAGGCCCAACGCCCAACGACCCAAGGCGCAGCCGATCACTAAGGGTGTATTTGGTTGGTGGAATGAGGTTGAATAGGATGAGATCGTCCTGGATGGAATGGTACAACTAGTCTGTTTGGTTGGTTGTATGGGATGATACATGATTTGGTTTGGTTGGTTGTATAGGATGGTTCTGTATGGTTCAAACTGTTGTTTGGTTTGAAGGATGAAGTGGGCTGTGGTAACCTTCTCACTACGGTGGTGAGTTTACCTTCCACATATGTTGGAATGGAATTGTTCAAATGCAACTATTTCAATATAATGTTCTATATGTAACTGTTTTCGGCTGTAAAGAGAAACAAGAAAAGCTGATTTTTATTATTCATTAATCACCTAGTTATATCATACATTACACAATACCATCCAAATACATCATAACTACAATCACCTCTTCTATCTTTATTCCACTCTCTCTTTCTCCTCTGTCTATTCTAGCCGAAGCTCTCTGGTTCTTCTTGCTCTCATTTTCCTTACTCCCCTTTCTCTCTCCTATGGATGCTTTGGCCGAAGCTCCCATGGCGCAGCCCCTCTGGTTCTTGGCACCTCCTCCTTGGCGCCCTACGCCGCCGGCGCGCCTCATGGCCCGCCAACGCTCGCCCTTGCTTCTCCGACTGGCTGCCTCGCGCCTTTGGTGCTCGCGCTGCCTTCTACTCCCGACTCGCCTCATCGCCTACCCGCCGCCGCCTCTATGGCTCCTACGCCGCCGCCATCGGCTCGCCACCACCTGCAGTGTGCCTCCCGGCCGCCGGCCTCCCTGCTGCTCGCTTGTGCCATCACTATGACTCGGCTTTCCCCCTCTTTCTTCTCTGATGCTTCAGTTTTAACTTGCAGCGAGAGAGTGAGCATAGCTGGGGAGAGTGCGTGCAGTGGGGCAAAGAGAGGTGAACCACATGGTTCAGGAAATTTCATCGAACGATCTTGTACATCATCTATGACGAATATTCTTACCGATGGAACAAAGCGGTGCTGAACCAATTGGTCCAATCCACTGAACCAAACAGATGAACCTGTCTGTTTCCCGGACCATTCGGTATAGGACCATCCCATCCCCTCATCCAAATGGACCCTAATTCACCCACACCAGACGCCACCCTTGAGTAATCGAGACTCAACAAACCCTAGTCGCCGCCGCTATCAGTCTGTCACTGCCCAGGCACCCACTCGAGTACTCCCATCCCCTCCCATCTCCCACCATTTGAAGGGATACGGGTAGGCTACACTAGCTGGCAATTCAAAAAATTCTACCACGTAAACTAGGAAGCCATACAAGTAGAAGATCGTAGATTGTTACCACTAGACGCGCAGTGCAGCGGAAGAAGAGTTGGAGTAGCCTGATCCAACGTCGAGCGCGTTAACGAAGTGGTCATAGTCGATCGACCACCGTAGTCGATCGTCTCCTCCAGCAACCAATCACGTTCCTTGTCAAGGTCCCGACCGCCTCAAGCGCAATAAAGAATCGCAGAGCGCTCTCTCAAAGATCCACATGTGTGGAAGGAACATCGAGCGCCGTGTGCTAGCACAAAGTCGCATGGTGGGGCTCTCTTGAGAAGATGGCTGCTAGGGTTTCGGTGGAGCAACTCACGAGTCTCGCATGTCTCCCAATAGCCTCAAGTATCTCCTTATATAGTGCCCATGAAAAATCCTATCCGAACACGTTTTGTTCCAACCCGTTAAGTGTGTGACCTTGTAGATTCATGTGTAGCTCGGAAATCTTTTTTGACCACGAGTCGTTAGTGGTACCTAGCAGAACATAACGATGCCCGAATACACATAAATTATATCGGATGAACCTTAATGCAATATGATCTATGATCAGGTCCTCATCACTTACGACTAGCTCATATCTCTATACGACCAGTTTGTACTTAGTCATGACCAGTTCATAACTCCTTATGACCAGGTTTTGACCACTCTGTGATTACGCTCGACTGGGCCTACGACCAGCTCGTATTCCATACGATCGCCAGACTCTGTGTAGTTCACGACCACTCATATCTCTATATGAGCAGCTTCAAGATTGGTCGTCAACGACCTACTCGTGTATTATCCCTTTGCCTCACGATATCTGGTTGAACTCCAGGTGAGATATTAAGTCATCCATAGACTGTTCAATACTTTCTCGATCGAGTGTCGGATAACCTTATGTGGTCGAATTCTTCGACCACCAGTGGCATGGTCATGTACTTTCCTTATCCGACTACTTCGAGGGGCCTAGAGATATCTCTCCTGTTATGTTAGGAGGGGCAAATCCCATATCCGACAAGTCACATCTCTCCGCATATTTCATAGCATACCCGAAAGCTACCTTTATAACTACCCAGTTACGAGTAGAGTTTGACAACCCCTAAGAGTGCTATTACACATGTAGGGAACTATGCTGATCTTAGGTCTAAGGATTATACATCATCATTACTTGAGACCAACTAATGATACATAGAATCATAACAATCTCAATAGTGTCTCAAGGTGGGTCTTATCCAATACCATGTTCTCTAACATGTGTTCACATTATTGATTTGATATCCCTATATCCATGACCGATGAAACATGGTCATCAATCAATACATGTACTGGTCAATAAATCACTAGTGTTCCGACTAGTGACATTTGACCAGAATACATTTAGAACGACATCATATAAGTTAAAGAGTTTCACCAATAAGTCACATACTCGTTGATCTATATAACTGATGATTCATTCAAGGAACAGAATAACATTTATTTAATAACTCATAAACATAGACGTAATACAATCATCTCTATGATTGCCTCTAAGACATGTCACCAACAGTTTCCCACTTGCACTAGAGTCAATCATACATGTATCTAATACCCATAGCTCTTGTGTGCACCTCATGCTTAGGTTGCGGGAGAGGCTTTTGTCAACGGAATAGCAATATTCAAATCCATGTGCACTTTACATATCTTCACATCACCTCTTTCAACGATCTCACAATAATGTGATATCGTAGAAGTATGTGTTTGGCTTTTTTATGTGATCCAGGCTCCTTAGTTTGTGCAATGACTCTACTATTATCACAATAGAGATCCATTAGACTGGAAGCACTTGAAACCACACCCAGTTCATTAATGAACTTTCTAATCCATACGCTTCTCTTGTAGCTTCGGAAGCCGCAATGTACTCAGCCTCTATTGTAGAATCAGCTACCATTCTTTGCTTGAAACTTTTCCAGCTTACTGCTTCTCCATTCAAACAAAACACAAACCCTGATTACGATCTGAAATCATCCTTGTCGGTTTGGAAGCTAGCATCGGTATAACAATTTACGACCAGATCTTCCTCACCACCATACACAAGGAATGCATCCTTAGTCCTTCTCAACTACGTAAGGATATTCTTTACTGCTATCCAGTGACCTTCACCTGGATCCAACTGATATCTGCTCGTAACATTTAGAGCATACGACACATCTAGTCATGTACACAACATGGCATACATGATAGACCCGATAGCTGAAGCATATGGAATTCTACTCATTTTATCTCGCTTATCAGTGGTCGTAGGACATTGAGTCTTGCTAAGATTAATACCATGTGAGATGGGCAATAAACATTTCTTGGATTCTTGCAAGTTGAACCGTTTCAACACCTTATCAATGTATACATCTTGGCTTAATCCAATTAGCCTTTTAGATCTATCTCTATAGATCCTTATACCCAAGATATATGCTGCATCTCATAAATCTTTCATTGAGAAACTATTTCTTAATGAAGTTTTAACAGATTCAAGCATTGAAATATCACTTCTAACTAGTAGTATGTCATCCACATACAATATCAGAAACATAAGTTTGCTCCCACTAACCTTTTTGTAAATACAAGATTCTTATTTGTTCTTGAGGAAGTCAAACCCTTTGACTACTTCATCAAAACGGATGTTCCAACTCCGAGATGCTTGCTTTAATCCATAAATAAATTTCTGGAGCTTGCATACCTTTCTAGCTTCCTTTGGATCGACAAAACCCTCAGGCTGTGTCATGTACACATCCTCACTTAGGTTTCCATTTAGGAAAGCCATTTTGACATCCATTTGCTATATCTCATAGTCAAAATATGCAGCAATAGCTAGAATGATCTGGATAGAATTAAGCATAGCGACAGGCGAGAAGGTTTCATCATAATCAACACCTTGAATTTGCTTGAAACCATTTTCGACGAGTCATGCCTTATGAATGTGAACATTTCCATCCATATCTAACTTCTTCTTCTTAAAAATCCATTTGCACTCAATGCTTTTAACACCATAAGGTGCACCAACCAAGTTCCAAACTTGATTATCATGTATGGACTTTATTTCGGATCTCATGGCTTCATGCCATGACTTAGAGTCTGGGTCCACCATCGCTTTCGCATAAGTTTAGGCTTATCATTATTAATAATAAAATATCATGCCCATACCTTATAGACAATTGACATGACCTTTTTGATCTACATAGGGCTGATGCCTCATCTACAGTCTCAACAACATTTTGTTCATCCTGTAGAGGATCAGTAGGAGTTGAAACATTTTCAGATGCTTCCCAAATTTCTTCGAGTTGCACATTGCTTCCATCGACTCCTTTGGAAAGAAACTCTTTCTTCAAGAAGACACCATTTCAGACAACAAACACTTTGTTATCATCCCGCTTATAAAAGTAATATCCATTAGTTTCCTTAGGATACCCCACAAAGAAATACTTATCAGACTTGGGCGTGAGTTTATCAGACGTTAACGTCTGACATATGCCTCACAACCCCATACCTTGAGAAAAGACAATCCAGTACACTTCCCAGTCCATATCTCATATGGTGTCTTCTCTACTATTTTTTATGGAACCCTATTTAAAGTGAAAGCCACTATTTCTAGAGCGTATCCCCTGAATTGCAATGGAAGATCAGATTGACTCATCATTGATCGAACCATGTCCAACAATGTTCGGTTCCATCGTTTGGATACCCCATTCTATTGAGGCGTTCCTGACAGAGTAAGTTGTGGAACAATTCCACATTTCTTTAGATGATCATCAAACTCATGGCTCAAATATTCACCTCCACAATCAGATCGTAGACATTTGATTGTCTTGCCAAGTTGATTCTGTACCTCATTCTGAAATTCTTTAAACTTTTCAAAGGATTCAGGCATGTCTCATTAAGTAGATATAGCCATATCTACTAAAGTCATTAGTAAAAGTTATGAAGTACTGAAAACCACCTCTGGCCGAAGTGCTCATTGGTACACATACATCCGTATGTACAAGGGCTAATAAGTCACTTCCCTCTCACCTCTGGTCGTGAAAGATGTTTTTGTCATCTTGCCAAGTAAACAAGATTCACATGTTTCAAATGATTCAAAATCAAATGAGTTTAGAAGACCATCTTTATGGAGCTTCATCATGCGCTTCTCATTTATATGACCTAGACGACAATACCAAATAAAAGTGGGATTCATTTTATTAGGTCAAAGTCTCTTAGCATGAATGTTATAGATAGACATATCCTCAAGATTCAAAACAAACAATCCATTCACTAATGGAGCATGGCCATAAAGCATATCTTCAAAATAAATTGAACAACAATTGTTCTTTATTATGAACTCATAACCTTCTGCTCCTAAATATGAAACAGAAATAATGTTTTTTCTTAAGGCTGGAACATAATAACAATTATTTAATTCCATAACTAATTCTAAAGGTAAAGCTAATGGTAAAGTGTCAATAGCTAATGCAGCAACTCTTACTCCATTGCCCACGCGAAGACCAACGTCTCCTCTTACCAAACTTCTACTCCTTATCAGTCCTTACATTGAATTACAAATATGAGCAACCGATCCAGTATCAAATACCCAAGAACTGGTCGAAGAAGTGGCAATATTAATTTCTATAACATTTATACCTGAACTGGAAGTCTTACTTCCTTTGTTCTTTTTTCCTTTCTGCCAAATACTTCTTGTAATTTCTCTTCCAGTGCCCAGTCTCATGACAATGGTAACATTTTATGTCAGGCTTAGGACCTAGCTTGAGCTTCTTAAGCTTAGCCTTGAGACTCTCGATCTCATCTTGAGTCTTTCCTTTGCCCTTTTCCTTTCCCGACTTACCCTTCTTCTTGAAGCTAGTAGTCTTTTGAACCATCATCACATGATTAGAACTTTTCTTGATGCTCTCCTTAGCTCCTTTAAGCATACCATGCAACTTGGTCATTGACTTCTCCATGCCATTCATATGAAAATTCAATATGACATGCTCAAAGCTCGCAGGGAGTGATTGGATAATCACATCAGTGGCCAACTCTTAACTAAGGGGAAAACCAAGCTTTTTCAAGCTCTCAATGAGACAAATTATTTTGATCACATGAGGACTGACCGAGTTACCTTCTGACACGCTACAAGAAAACATTGCCTTAGAGGTATTAAACCTCTCTGCCCTTGCTTGATCCTGAAACATACCCTTCAGACTCACAATCATATTGTAAGCATCCGTTGTCTCATATTGCTTCTGAAGCTCATAGTTCATGGTAGCAAGCATTAGAATTTAAATCATTCAACTTTACCATTTCAAGAATAGATTGCAAATTAAAGGTAGGTGCAGAAGAAGTTGTAGGTGTCATGATCTACAACAGAATATGCAAAAATTCAGCATTTTGTTTATGTAAGATCTTCTATTAGACAGTCATGTCGATAGTTATATTCGACCAGTCTACGACCAGCTCATATCACCATACGACTAGTCTGTATCTGGTCTTATCTCTATACTGAACCTAGTCGAACTTAATCATCAACAGTCAATAAATGATACTCCCACTAAATGTTCCAAACCATGTTTTCCTCTAACATCATATAGTGAGTTCAAGATCCAAATATCAATAAGTCCTAGTGAGCTTTGGCATCACTGCCAGAAACTTAGTGATTTAAGGTAAGCAACACTTTACCAATCATATCCCATATGACTCTTGTTTGTTGGGTGGCATCTCTTTGCACCGACGATCAACATTATGCCCCAAGGCCCAAAACCGTTTTGATAGCCTTATCAAGTTAAACCAACACTCTATATGTGGGTGTCCGACACCCACCCCATCTTATTAAGATAGTTAATGGCACCCTACTTTGGTAGACATATAATTAATGATCAAAATCTTGATTGTAGAGAAGGAGCGTCGGAGCACGCAGTGGACGCGCCACCAAGGAGTCACCTGCTCACCACTCCCGATCCAGATCAGTCGAAGGTGGGGATGGAAGGAGGTGTGGAGTGGTGAAGGTGATAGAGATGAGATCGAGCTACCAGACCAGCTCCAGATCTGGTGACAATAGGGATCAAAGGAGGTAGATGATGATCGGCTTACTGCCTTTGCCCTGATGCCTATTATAATTTGGTACCGAATTAAACGACTGAATTATTTCGGTTAATTAGGTTCACTTTGTTATTTTAGATTGGTTAATTCGGTGGCCATTTCTCAAAAACCAAAAATATTTTTTTACCGAATAAACTGAACTGACTTATCCAAATAAACCAAACGCCCACCAATAGTTTGTCACAATCCATAGCCCAACCCTCAAGCCATTCAACTTTGATGATACCCCATTTTTTTTTTGGCAGAGATCACTTTGTTTGTTGGACCAAATGGAATGACTCTATTATACTACTTAAAAAGAAGAAAGTTGTGGCTATAGTCGTGATGGTACGTTGCCCCTCCCAACTCCGCCTTTCACCTCCCTAAAAAACTCTAGCTGAAACAGAAAAAGAAATCTACCACAAACAAATACCACCTCCTTAAAAATTCTTTAACAAAAAGAGAAAAAACAGCGAAGCTCTACTAGGCACGTGGTGCAGCTGAGGGCGTGGAGACGCGACATGGCCGAGCACTGAGGCAGAGCCAAAGCGTTGGCTAGGTAGGTTAGTCTTGGCGATGTAGAGTCAACGTGCTAGGGTAATGTGATTTTTTTAATCTGTAGCAAAGCACATACATTCACCTAGTAAAAACAAAACTTGTTAGTTAGATATCAGTATCGTGCCATAAAGATTAATTATTCTAAACCTAATTTGATGATGATATTTGGTTACATTCATATTTCTGCTACATTTAACTTTTTAGTAGTCATAAGCATGTGATACTAGACCTATAAAAACCCTAAGTTTTCTTTGGTATGAAACTTTAGTGTTAATTGTAAATGCATTGGAGTTGAGACAAGGATTCAATAATCCTTAATTAATGAAACTAGTTATCTATAATATTCATTATGGATAATGGTATTCTAAATAGCCCTCAAAGATACCCTTGGTCGTTAGTACATACAACGACCAAGGAAGATGACGACCACCTTATGGTCGTAAGGTCACGACCAAGTCGACTTACGACCACCCGATGGTCGATAAAACTCACACACATGTGGACCTTATCGACTAGAGACTATGCACACTACACTCAACTGTGTGTAGTAGTTAATACACGTGCGCTTTTTCTCTAGCATAACCATACGAAACTCTTTGTCTAGCAATAACCGCTAAGCAAACATGTAGGAGGATGTCTCACTGACAACAACTGTTATCCACGAGCGAACTCAAGCAACCGTCAAGGCACCACCCTTTCAAACACTATATAAGGGGCAGAGATGATAGACAGAGGAGAGAGGTCCAAGAGCTTGATCAATAATAGAAGCCATTAAACTTAGTTTGTTGGCTTGTTGTACTCTGTAATCCCATTCAACAGAAGAACACATGAGTAGGGTTGTCATTCTCTCCGAAGAAGGCCTAAATCTATCTAAAAATCCTGTATCTTCTTGCATAGTCTTGAGATCCATGTCCTAGATATTTACTTCGTATGATCGATAGTGATTCATCGACAGTTCATGTCATCCGAGCGGTTACTCCGACGATCTTCATCGTTTCTACTTAGATGCTTCCATGGCAAACGAATGGAACAAGGAGAATTGGTTTGATCTCACAGATTATGCTGAAATCGACAAGGATGCCTACTATGACTACGAGCAGAGCGTCTTTCCGTCCGAGGGCAATGCATACTCCAGGGACCCTTCACTGGTCCTAGGGGATTGCACCATAGACACGATCCAACGCTCTCACCAGTGCCACTACGCCCAGAGGGAGAGTCAGAATCCTCACAGGGTAGGGGTCCAAGTGACCACGACCAGTGCCGCCTAGTGATAGGCACAAAATGTAGCGAGGCTCCCGCCTCCGAGCGCTCAAGCCTATCCAAGGATGGTCATTCTTCTTCATCGAGTCCTGGAATGCATGATTGCGGGGCTCGATCGCCATATGTTAACCGTCATGGTGTGGTTGCCGCTACACTGGACACGGTCAAACATATTGCGGTTGCAAATTTGACCACATACCCAGAGAATTCACCTTCGATTGGAGGCAGTTATAACCCAGAATTCCCCTTGCTGGAGGGGATTACTTCGAGTCATGAGGCACTGTCTTTTGACTACTCATCAAGCTAGGAGGGATCATCCACTAGTGACGACAACAGCCAGGTCTTCGTCCTCCCTACAGATCCTAATCACTCTCTGCGTGATAGGACTAGGGATGCTGCCTATCGCACACACCCTTCGGGCGTTCATACAAATGGCGTGAACCCCTCTAATGATGAGGGAAATCTCAACATTCATGAGCGTAACCGATATCCTCGAGGTGACCATACTCCACCAAGAGATGCCCCAACAAACTCGGATATAGATGATCCTGAGACTGCTAGGAGAAGAAGGATTGAGGCCCAGAGCATGCTACCTAGTCGAATCCGATACTAGACAAAAATTGATCAAGAGTTGCAAAGGATTAATGATCTCTTAGAAAATCCAAGCCAATAGCTTAGACAAGCACCAGGCTACATCAACTTTGCCCAAGAAATCACTCAACGACTTCAGGATAGCATGACCAGAAAAAGAAAGAAAGTTATAAAGAAAGAAATTTATCAAAAAAGACAAATATAAAAGAGAGACTTACTTTTAATAACATTCTGGAGCTCGCAAGCTGTAGAATTTGCCTCCTAGAGGTTCTTAAGTAGGTCCTCTTTTTCTGCCCTTAACTTCAGTGACTCAACTCTCTCGTAATCGAGTGCGTCAGCAAGAGGCTTGGCATAACTTTTGAACTTACAAAGATTAACGCATTTAGAACACAAAAGGTGGTCGAAGTGTACTCGTAAGAGCAACTTACCATCTCTTTGTCTACTCACAAAGAAGGTCCTTCTGTTTCTTCACCTTGACAAGTCATCTGGTCATTTTGTCACCTCTCATGGCTTGTTTGATTGCTCTCCAGAAAAGAAAAAAAATGATGAAGAAGGTCATAAACGAAAACCCCAAATACTTCAAGATTGTATATTTGGTATCAAGTAATGACATTGATAATTGATCAAGCATAGATTGAGTACACCTTCGCAGGGTCTTCAAACTTCTTGAGTCCCTCGACCTTTTCCCGCCAAACTTGTTGAAATGTTCATTGTAAAAAATGAGCCCTCGGATATCTTTGGGGTGTGGAACTCAGTCGCGTGATCTCCAAGATAAAGTCCCAAATTCTGGAACACCAAAAAAAATCTGGAAGAAAGAGATTGAGTTCTTCTTCATCATTGAATGAACAGGAACTAGTACCTTGGGAGTCTGAGGACATGACTTCGGTAGCCTCTCCTCCATCGTGGTGGCCTTGATTGGTGCCTTCCACCGCTGCTTGATCGACCACCATCGGTCATCGAATGATCAATTCCCTTGTCTGGATATTGATGTCCTCGAGAATTGACTCAATCACCGGAGTGGCCGAATCTTTCGCCATCTTCGCCTGTGTCTCCACGACCATAAGTGGGATAGCCACCTCAGTAGTCATGGCTGGCTCAACAATGGAAATTTTATTTCCTACCACCTCAAGAAAGGTGGCTGGATCTTTGACTGTTTCTGCCTCCATGACTATTGGGGAGACTATCATCCCAATGGTCGTAGCTTCAATAATGGTAGGTTTCTCTTTGGAAACCTCTTCGGTAGCTAAAGGAGTAGGACTACATGAGGAGAAAAAGGATTAGAAAATCAAGTCGTAAAATAAAGAAGTAAGTATTGTTACTTGTCTTTGAATTTTACATGCCTCAGTTTCTTGGATACAATCCTGAAACTAGAAGACATCTTGCCGAAAGAAGGCTTGGTCTTCTTCTCCTTCTTCTCCACTTTGTTGGCTAGTCTCACCAGCTTCAAGCTGCCAGCCTCTGAATAGCTTTCAGCTTCACTAGTCGGGATGACCAAGTGTTACAATCTCCCCATTATTGTGATCGAAACTTACTTCGACCACTTAGGGGCTCATACTTCTTAGGCCTACAGGCTCTGCTAGAGCGGCAATAGCCTTCACAAAAGAAGTAAAGTTCTTCTAGTTTTCCTTCTTTATTTGCTTGACAAAAGCAGGTGTAGGAGAAACTGAGAATGCCAAAGTATCATAATAAAATGGTGCCTTGGCCTTTGGTATGTTCCTCCTAGGGTCCATGACCACCTTCCCTTTCTCCTCTGTAGTCAAAACTGCTCAAGAGGAAGTGGCTAGGGAGGTCAGGGGAAGGAGGGAGCTCGGACTTCTATCCTTCTTCTTGTCTACCATCTTTACAAGACAACGTCTCTTACTCAGAGGGATTTGATCTCCCTTCGAGTCATCTTTAGCGGATCCCAAGTCAATACCCAAATTGGTTATGGTCCCTGATAAGCCAACTTGCTACAAAATTTAAGAAACGAAGATTAATAAGTGGTAGAAATCACGACCATTGGTCGTCAAAGATGATATCAATAAATTTATTGATTACCTTTAGACGCTCCAGTTTCTCCTCATTGAAGACGACCGCCAGGATCTAAGGAGCCCCCTCTGTATTTAGGGGCTTGAGCGTCAATTTCCTTCTGCGATAAGTCTACAAACGAAAGAATATAATCAACAAATATGCTTGAATAAAAAATTAAAGAGATAAATTGATTATAGACATACCTTCCCCGTAATCCGTAGTCGAATCTCCGACCCCCCGTGTACTCCCACATGGGATGTGCTTGACCCTTCAGGGAGCTGATTCGTCGTGTGATGAAATCCTTCGCCACATGCCACCAGGTCAACCCTCCGTCCCTCAAGTCCTTGATGGATTGAATCCACATGGAGATCCAACCTCAACAGCTCGAGGTCATGTCCCATGTATTCTTATTTTGTGCGGAGTTGACCGCAAAGAAAAGGCGACCGTCCTTAGTGACCGCAATATAGAACCACTTCTTCCTCCATCTTGACCATGATGATCAGGTGTACAATGGGATGTACGCCTTCCACTTCCGATCGCGGGGTTGAATTGCATAGCTTCCCATGATCCCGTACTACTTGCTCATCCCTAGTAGTACTTGAAGAGATCTAGATCTCGAGGATCCCCAAGCACACCTTGCTGAGGTAAATGAATACACTCAGCATTGTGATGGAATTGAGAACTAAGTTCACCAACTCCACCCCGAAAGTACTCGAGCACCACCACCAGAAATGGGTGCGAGGGCAACCTGAGTCCGCACTCACAGTACTCTTGGAAGACCGTGATTGTGTCTTTCTCCCCCGATGGCCATTGATGACCCTCTACATTCGTCCACTTCACCAGAGATCTCAAGGAAATCTTTTCGATGACTACCAAAGCAGTCATCTTCTCAACGTCCATCTCTGATTTTTCCCACAGAGATACAGATCCAGCCATTCCTTCTAAAAAGATTTATCTTGGATTTGGAGAACTTAGGTAGAAAGATGGTGGATTTGGCTGGTGGTGGAGAAGACAAGAGCTCAAAGGGATGAAATAATTGGGGAAATTAAAAACCCTAATCTTACCTCCACCAGCAATTTATAACCGCGGGCTTGAAGTAAAAATGTGAGGGAGCCAAACAGTTGGAATCCTTCTAAGCCGCTCCCAATGGGACAATTGTAATGCACCATTCGCATTCTTTTTCCTGCCTGCTCGGTAAAATAGATTCTATTTTTACAACTCAAATAAAAATAAATTCCTTAACCAAGTCAACTTCTGGTCAAAAGAAATACTCATCGGGAAAGCTTTCCTTCCGACAACAAACCTACGACCTCTTCTCAAGTAAGTCATTTTCACTTGAAGTTGGGAGGCTAGATGACAAGGATTCAATAATCCTTAATTAATGAAGCTAGTTATCTATAATATTCATTATTGATAATGGTATTCTAAATAGCTATCAAAGATACCACTGGTCATTAGTGCCTACAACGATCAAGGAAGATTACAACCACCTTATGGTCGTAATGTCTACTATGACAACCTTATGGTCGTACGATCTATTACAACCAGGTCGACTTATGATCACCCTATGGTCGATAAAGCCCACAAACATGTGTACCTTATCGACTAGGGACTCTATATGTGTAGTAGTTAGTACACATGTGTGTTATCTCTAGCATAACCGTATGAAACTCCTATCTTTAGCAATAATCGCTAAGCAAACATGCAGGAGGATGTCTCACTCGACAAGAATCGCCACCACAGCACATTCAAACAACCGTCAAGGCATCTCCTAACGCACAAAGAATCGCCATCCTTTCAAACACTATATAAGGGGCGGTGCCGACAGATAGAGAGAGATCCAAGAGCTTGATCAACAAGAGAAGCATTAAAATTAGTTTGTTGGCTTGTTGTACTCTGTAATCCCATTCAATACAAGAACACATGAGTGGGGTTGTTTTTTCCGAGAAGGCTTGAATTTGTCTGAAAAAAACCCTATCTCTTCTTGCATAGTCTTGAGATCCATGTCCCTGACATTTATTTCGTAAGGTCGATAGTGATTCATCGACAAGTTGGAAGGAAGAATGCTTATACTCTTCTTAGATAATGTTTTGGACTACAAGTATTGTACTCAAATGTGGTATATGTCATTGTTGCAAGTACTAGACATGGATCCAAATGGAATTATAACCAATATATTTCAATAGCATAAATCTAGGACAATGCAAGTACTATGAGAGAAATGTATCTTTGGATAGATTTAGCAACAAATCACAACTATTGTGAATGTTATCAACAATATATATCCATGGTTTACTAAGCCTAGAAGCTTGGTCTTTTGTACAAAAACACAACACACAACCGTTGTGAATTATCAAAAATATATATCCTAGGTTTAGTGAGCCTAGAAACTTAATCTTTTGTAGAAAAACACAATACAACACAATTATCCAAACAAGTCTTAAACTTAAAGGGAACACATCAAGTGCAAATTCATGTCTGGGTGCAATATTGCAAATCTAAATATGGACCGTTGGATGAAGGATGAATGGATTACATTTGGATAGCTTAGGAATGTGGTAGCCTCATAAATAATTTTAAAACATGTGAGGGATCTATCCATAAAGTGGTCCATGATGTGACTCTCAAGCCCCATTAAATCTAATACATTTGTCCTCATTCGACAGGATTCTGCATGCAAACTTTGCATGATTGCACCAAGACATAACCAAAAATCAATGCTTTAGCTATCAAGATAATGTGAGAACCACCTTTTCTCTTTCCATAGCATCTCAAAAGTATTTGAATTAAAGTAATCCAATAATGTGACAAAGTTGAAAATTTTATTTGAATTCAAATTATTTAGGTTACTTAAATTGAAACTTTTGAAGTTTGTTTGACTTTGAGATAAACTCAATTGAGTTTTTCTACAAATTTTAAAATCAAATTCCTATCTTAATTTTCCCCTCAATCCTTCTTGGACCAAATCCCATCACCTTGGCCCAACTCTTTGCTCTAGCCACCTAGCCCGACCCCTTCCTCCTCAATCTGCCTCCTCTCCTTTATGCCTTCTCCTTTGAAAATCTTCTTTTGCCTTATTCGCCTGTTCTATGCCTCCCTCCCCTCTCTTACAGATGGGACCTAGCCCCACCTATTAGGAGATGTTGATCTTCATTATGGCCTTGCACTGTGCGTGACCGCTATGACATAAAATCGAACTTTCAAGAGTAAAAGTTGTTAACAACATTCAAGTCGTCAAAATTGATAGCATGACAATATATGCTATTCTAGATAACCAAAACACCAGCCATGGATTATAGAAGCACAAAAAGAACAACAATCAATTATTGGTAACTAACAAGCGCAACAAGAACAACAAGCACTTATTGGAAACTAACACATACACCAGATCTTTTAAGCTAAGAGTGAAATGGCCTTGGAGATCATGAATAGAACATCAGTCAATTCTTGACAACCAAACACATCACAACTTCAAGGTAAGATCCATGCTCGGGATCTCTACCTCCCCACCTTTATCTTTATCCCCCATGGTCAGATCGGTCTCCACATCCTTAGCTATCGACGAGCCACGGCTCGATTTAGCGTCATCATGTAAAGCCCCAAGCTTTTTGAATGGAAGAAAGGCGATCTCTCGAGGCTTGTTCTTGCCGTTACGGTACCTCCAGTAGGCCTTGTTCGGTGATAGCACTTCCATGGTGAACTCTTTGTGCTTATTGGCCATGTACTCCTCATGCTTCCTCCTATTCTCCTTGACCTCTCGACGATGCATCGTCATGTGGCCGCCGCGGGCCTGGAGGTTTGTGAAGGTCTTAGGGCAAATGGAACACTTGTACAATGGTTGGCCAAGCATTGGGAGCACATCCCTACGCCTTGATCCACCATTGTTGAACCCTGCAACCATGATCTTGCAAGGAGCTCAATGGAATCTCTTTGCAAAGAGCTAGATAGATAATTGGAGTATTGTGTGCTATCTTTGGGTGGTTTGGGTGTTTTAAATAGGCATTAGGCGGCAAGGAATACGAGGTATGTAATAATAGTTTGTTAAATTTTAGCCTTCCTAGCAAAGGTAAAACAACTAATGCACTAAAAGATATGGATGACAATTAAACAACTCAAATAACACTACTAAAGAATAAATGTAGTGCCAACAATGAAAAATTAATAATCCAGTTATTAAGTTGTTTAGAGTAGATATGTTCATCATGCTAGCTCGACCTGATTTTGTAGGCCCAAGCCCATGTTTTCATCATATAGGCCCGATTCAAACCCAAGAAATAATTAAATAATAATAATAATAGTTTTTATAAAAGAATTCAAAATAATATTGTATTAAAGAATTTTAAATTTATTATTGAGAAATGGATTTTGGGCTTGAGCTTGGACTTTCAAGGCCCAACTCACCTTTGAATATGTCTACTTGGATCTAACATTTCACACCTTAACAAAACTACAAGCATCCTAATAATTTCGCTTTTGGGAAATCCACAACATCATCTACTATATACTAGTTTATACTCGGCGTGTTGTCGTGGGCATAATAGAGCAATTCCAAATATGCAAAATTAGTATGAACAATTGAGCTAGAAGAAAACAACATGCAATGTGCTAGATAGGGCTCCATCATGGTCCAAGTCGTGGGTTCAAGTGCACGTGGTTGTGCGAAATGAGCCATTCAATAGCAAAGTATATAAAGATTTGATTTGATTGCCATGCGCGCCACAAATCCAATGCTGAACAGGGCTACCTATATCGCCCATTATGCAATTCGCCTGCCGCTTATTTGTTGTGAAACACTTCGCCAAATGACCGAGGCTGGGACGATAATTGGGTGGGCGTAAAGTAATGGTGCAGCTTTCTTGATGCCATAAGCATGGCGTAAGCCGCTTCTCCATCTCCATGTATCAGGTTTCGCCCTTGGAGAATCTCTCGACACGTAGTATATTGAGTTTTTCTTTGATTGCGTTCTCGACGAGCACGTTGTTTACTACGAATGGGATAGCTACTAGGTATAGCAAGAGGTTCCAACCCGCTTGGGGCTTTGCAAGAATGGAGGAGGTCAAATATTTTTTCAGCTCCTCGAATGCTCCTTGACTTTCTTGTCCCCAAGAGAAATTGGTTTCGCTTTGAGCAACTTGAAGAAAGGAGTCCGTGTCTCATGGATCGGAGATGAACTGCTAAATGCCGCCATTCTCGCATGTTAATTTTTGGACATCTTTCATGTAACATCCCAATTTTGGGCTTGTGTTTCAAATGTAAGAAAATGAGTAGAAATTAAAACTTTTCTTACATCATGTATTTCCTTTGTGTCTTGAACAAGTATTGTACCAAAGATTATGGAAGTACAAAGTCACAAGTCTTTTGATCCAAATCTTGTCCTTCCAAAAACAATCTTGTCAAATCTTATGATCATCCTCTGGATATATTTTTCCTAAGTCTCTGTGGTGGTATGTGACCCTCTGAAAAATTTCACAATTTTAGAAATTGTTTGAATATTTTTAGAGGTCAAACTGTTTGACTCTCACCAAACATTAAAACAGAGCCTTGCAGAATTTTTGGAGATTTATTCGCAGCATAAAACTCTCTGAAAATTTTTCAAGGTCAATGTCTCACCAACAAGCTCCTGTAAAAATTTCAGAAATTTTGGAGTTATTTTGCTACCCGAATAAATCCTCAAAAGTCTCACTTAATTAAAACCTAAAACCATATTCACTATTCATTGGGTTCGAAGTCGGACTCGAGTCCGAGCCACTTGACTCGGTTGAACCACCTAATCGCACCGAGCCGCGGTTTAAAACGCGCGTGCAATCTCACCGTTGATTGCATCGCGCGCCCATGTTCGTGTAAGCATTCGGACCCTCCGTTGCATTGGCCAATAGGGACCGTTGATTTCAATCCGACCGCCCATTCCGTAGGCAATCGGACCGTCCGCGAACTCGCTAAATCGTGACCGCCCATTTTAATCCGACGGCCGTGGTTTGTTTTCGCCGTTCTTCTTCCTCCTCCTCTTCTTCTTCGAAGGCGCGGCAATGGCGTAAAGAGAGAGGCTGAGTGGGTGGCGTTGATGGGTCACCTCAAAGTTGCTTTCGCCAACGCTCTCTGTGGAGCATTTAATGCGCCAGCTTTCTCCTCCATTGTCCCGAGTCTCACTTGCTCCCATCTTTTCGGGTCTACAACCGAGCATGAACCGAGCTCACCATGGGCTCATGTCCTTGATCGAAACCCTAATCCTTCCCCTATATAATTGCCCCTCTAGGTCCTCCTGGTGTTCCTTTGCACCACACTTTGCTCTTCTCTGTGTTTGAGCTCAAGAACACCTCTCACCCTCAAAACACCATTGTTGGCCGTAGAGCTCCAATGGCGGCCTTGGTGTCCAAAGTGGTTCATCTTCACATTTCTTGCACCCTTTGAACCCCTCAACCTCCTTTATATTTCCCTAACTTGATTTGGGTTGCATTCACAGGAATCACTCAATTTTAAGTTTGGAGATTTTCGGTTGGTTTCACCCCCTTTCTTCTCCAGCTCCGGTAAGTGATTCTTTTTGCAATTACTTGCTTTTGGAGCCTTTTTGAGCTATAATGGAGCTGTGGTAATGATTTGGTTCTTCTCATTTTGCTCAGAGCCTCATTTTCCACTTCATCTTCTTCGCTCCGTGGACTTCATCGTGTTCAAGTCTTCCCGCCATCTTTGAAGCTCCTCTGCTAAGGTAGCTCCTATATAGTCCCTAGAAGTCATGGCACTCGCTTCCTTGGACCGCAGCTGAGCATTTGCCATTTTCGTGTTTTGCCGTGTCGGCCTTCATCTTTGTTTTCCGGCACATGGCCTGCACTTCCACCGCCGCGAGGTCAATACCACCGGGTCCGCAACACTATTGCGAACCCATTTTGATAGTTTGTGGGCGCCGCCGCGACGAGTCGCCGGCGACCACCAAAGCCATTCGGTTTTGTCACCGAGAAGCTCCGTTTTGTCGGATCATTAGGACACATTAATTACCAATCATTAGCTGTTAATTGTGTCTTAATCATTATTATTGAGCCACCGACTGTGGGCCCAATCTCCTTAAATCAATCTGTTTCACTCCACATCGCTCCGACATCATTAATGCTTAATCATTGATTAATAAAAATGTCGCACTTAACCTCGTCGGAAACCTTCTGCGGTCGCCGACTTGTGGGCGATGCAGCATCGTGCACGTGGGTTAAATCGCTGATGCGTGACTCGTAGTCACCGACATGCGGTCCCACTCGCCAATACCTCTTTTTGAACTTCGATCTATAGCCGCCGTCCATTTTGTGATCTGCGCGCCCGGATCTTGCATGCATTCGACCATCCGGTTCCCCTCATCGCCCCGGGCCGCCGATCTTGCGATCAATGGCGAGATCGTGTGCAATCGGACCATCCGGTTGTTGGTGCGTTTCGGGCCGCCCATCCGCCGATCTGCTACCGATTGGCCCAAGCAACCGCACCGTCCGCTGCATACACTGGTGAGCCGTTGGATCTTGATCCAACGGTGGGTTTCATGTGGGTTTCGCGGCGTGCGCTATTTTCGCGCGTGAGCCGTAGGATTTTAGATCAAGGGTTGGGAGTTGTCCACGCCATTTCCTTTTATTGGATTGTTCTGTAATTCGTAAGCAATTGTTTATCAACCAAAATGACGTAAAAACTTTAGAAACTCATAACTAATTCATTTTAATCGCTTTTAGTTAATCCCAACTGTAATAAATCATGTTATCACTTTAGCTTATTATAAAAATGGATTTAAACATGTTCCGAGAGTAGAAAATTTTATAACTAGGAATAACTTGGTCCTGTCATTTTGAATATTCGAGAAAATGAATAAAACTTTAGAAAATGCACATCTTGCTCAGTGCATGTCCAAAATGAATGATTCCAACCTTGATAAATTTGTTATTAACCCAATGTTAATGTAAAATGATGGTAAGTCCAAGATTGTAATGTAAACCTTGATTAATGATTTAGTACCTATTTTCAAAGATTTAGAAAATTCGAAGACTTATAAAATGCACCAAGAATTCTCTGTAAATCCTAAAAATAGAAATTTGATGTTAGGAAATCCTCTGTTATCATTCCATAATGTGAAATAGGTTTTGCACATGTTTATATTTCTGAAAGTGCATGATACTAGTTTTGCATCTTAGAAAACCATAACTAAATCATTTTAACTCCAAATGACCTGAAATTTTATATGGGTTACCTCTATACCAGTAGGTAGCTACCATAAAAATTCCAGCTTCAAAATCTCTAGAAAATATTTTTGCTACAGTGCTAATTATGGTAGAAAATGTATTTTTATGCATTATCTTTTGCACCACAAATCCAAATTAGGTTTTTCCAGTTTCTATGTCTAGGTATAATCGTACTCTACCCGATGTGTTAATTTAGTCGATTTGGTTAAGTTTTGCTTGCTCTTTTGTTTATTTGTGGCTCGCCTTATTGGTTGTTCTTGGTTCTTTTGCCTTTCGCTTAGGATTCGACATTTGCGGTAACCCGAGAACGATCCTCCGCAACAAATCGAGCAAAAGCAAGAAGGCAAGCAGTTTGATCATGTTAATCCCAAGATTTTAAGTATTTATGTTGATTACAAATTCTATGTATGCATTGCTACTTTGTTTTAATAGTTGGCCTAGTAGATGCATTTCCTTAGCAAATGATTATCCTCTACTACCATGAGCCTAGGTTACTTGCGGTGATTTAGAGTTCGTGGATGGGCTCTTGTCACTTAGTAGTTGCGAATTAATTGCTTAGCCATGCTTAGCCGGTAGAAATGGGCGGTTATCGACTTGTCGATAACCTTGATCACACAAACTTATTATGTATTATGATTTCCATCTTGTGCCATGTCTACTTATGAAAACTAAAACTGAAAACAAAATGATTTAGACTTGGGCACAATGGTATGATGGTGTGATTTTAGGTGTGATCGAATGGTGCCTAAGTCAACAAGGACCGAACATCTTGTTACACTAAACCAAGCATTTTAGCGTGCTAACCACACTAGAGGGTATGGGACCTCTCTTGACTTAGTACTTTGGCGTGTATTGGCTCGGTCGCAGGAGGTCGCAGGAGGGATGGTGTTGGGAGATTGTAGTGTCCGAAAGACTTCACCGGGATGGGATTTGTTGTCTTTCGCTTGCAATGTAAGCGTATGGTGTCTCTACCCATACGAGCGGCTCGTAGTTAATACACAATATTGGAAAGCGCTCGTAGGACTTAGCCGTGCAGGCATACCTACGGAAGTGTGCTTTGGCTTAAAGGCGGTCTCAAGTGTGGGTACATTGGTACACCCCCTGCAGGTTAAAACTATTCGAATAGCCTCGCCCTAGGTTATGGACACGCTTGGGGAGGTCTTTCAAGAGTTAGACTACAACCTTTAAATTAAAACTTGATGGGTGGTACGAATCGGGGTTCGTGCTATGTTGTGGTGACTATTGGGATAGTCACTTCTGTGTGGTTACTTGTATGTATCCAGACTTCATCTGTTACTTTGATAACAAAACAGATTTGCAAACTTGCTTTTGAAATGTATTACATTATTGCAAATAAAGTTGGCTTCATGCAAAATAAGACATACAACCCCACCTAAATAAGCTTGCATGTAGTTATGAATAGGTCCGCTATTCCACACGTCGATCTTATGGGTACAAAGACAATCTTTGTACTCGGATGCTATGCTTAATTGTTTTGTTGCAGAGGAAGGAGGTGAGCCGAAGGGCCTCACTTTTCTGAGTGTGTTGTGGTAGTTTATGGGCGACTAGCTTGGCGGCCCTGGATCGGTTGCCTTGTGGGTGTGTGGCTAACCGGTCGACTTTTGTTCTAGCCATCTTATGGCGCTTTTGCTTCATTGTCATTCTTGTATATTGATCTATTCGGCCGGTCGGTTCTCTTTTGTAATAACTTTACTTTATGTATGTCGTTGTTGAACTTAGTGATATATGTTGTATGGAAGTGATGTGTAATTTTGTGATGATGTGCATATGTTGCAATTCTGGGAAACATATGTCCATCGAGGCTTAGAATGTTTAATTAGTAATGCTAGAACCATTTGGAGGTTAAGTGTTACTAGTTAGATATTCCGGGTCCTCACAAAGTTGGTATCAGAGCCATACTGACCGTAGAAACCCCTAGCTTGGTCGCCTTGTAGGATGTTCTGAAAACCTACTTTCAAGAGTCAAATGGTTTATGAAAATTAAGTAAGTTATCAGATTTTACTCCTTACCTATCTTAGTTTTCTTCACTCGTCTTGTTCTGGTTTGGGTTTTGAAAATTGTTTTCCTCTCATCTTCTTCCAAAGGATAGTCCTTATCGTTTAATTTGGGTTTTGGGGACCAATGAGTTTGGCAAATTGAAGTGTTGGCTGCCCTTCTACAAGGTTTTGAAGCTTCGAATGGAAAATTTCGACTAGGAGCTTGGATGCAAAATCTGGACAGCAAGCGCCAATTTCGGACAGCAAGCTCAAAGGTTCTAAAGAAGGTAGATAATGAGAGGATAATTCAACTAAAACGGTGGGAATAAAAGGGTAAGAAGTGATATGAAATTAGCTAATGTCTATACTCTATCGTGGTTATACCTTGATTTTTGACTGTTTTGAGCCAGATTTTAGTTCTGAAATTTTGGGTCTTCTCAAACGATTACTCGCTCTTCCATACGGGTTAGTCGTTTCGGAAGTGGATTCGTGACTTATGACCCCATGTTCTTTTGTGGCTGTTCGTTGGTCATGTTAACTAAGTTTGGATTCTGTGTTCTTGGGTCTTGAATCGTATCTAACTTGTCTTAGTAAATCAGATGGTGGTGGGACACGAAGCGGCGGAATCACCGGTAGTCCCGATGAGGAGCTTCCCCTCCTCCGACCATGGCGGAAGTCCTCATGCAAATCGAACGCAATCGCTCGAGGACCGTAGGGTGTTGGAGGTCATCGCCAGAACACCTCCACTCACTCGTGCCTCGGATCCGGAGGTGGTTCCCGCCTCGTGGGGACTTGCGGAGTTCCTCCGCATCGCCTCCCACCTTCTCCCGGTCCGAGATCCTTGGACGCAGACGATCGGTCGCTGCGTCGGTTGAGCGAAGCTCAACGTTGCTCGCCGAGGAGCAGAGCGGGCACTTTTCGCATCCCATCACCGGAGGGTGCGGCACTCTCATGGTGGGAGAACTTCCTCGCCATGCACTGCGGGACACGTGGTCTCGGGAGGAGTTCCGATCGCTTTCGTCGGGCCCATGTCCCCGCCTACCGATGAAGTCAAGAAGAAGGAGTTCCTTGCGCTCAAACAGGGCGCAAATGCGGATCGAGTACCTCCATGAGTTCAACCATTTGGCGAGGTACGCCTCGCCGAGGTGGCCACCGATGAGGCCAAGCAGAGAAGTTCGTGGAGGGTTTGTCTCGAGGAGCTTCGTGACAAGCTCTCTATTGTGGACTTCCCGACTTCCGCACCTTGGTGGACAAGGCCATTATCGCCGAGCACAAGGCGAGAGCGTCTGGCGAGTCCATAGCGCAAGTGGGAGGCCCAATGCCGCACAGCCGCCTCGTTCGCCCCCGTGTTGGACCTCGCACCGTGGCCCGCTCTTTGGCTTCACCACCGCCGAGGCCTTCAAGCACCAGCTCCACGTCCTCCGCAGCCGTGACTCGGCCGCGCGGCGCTGCGACCCAGCAGCAGGTGTTCCCGCAACCCCGCGCCGACGCCACCGCTTCTCGCCACGACAAGGGCCACTACGCGAGTAGTTGTCCTAAGAAGATCGAGCGGCCCTCGCCCTAATGGAGGACGCGGGCAAGGGAGTGGTCACCACCGACCGTAAGACCCGGGCTTGGGGAGCGCCGAGTCAACCATATCTCGGCCGAGGAGGCACAGAGGCACCGACGTGGTGTTGGGTACGCCTTGTTAATTTGCGCCCGCTACGCTTTATTTGACTCGGGCCTCGCATTCTTTTATTTCGAGGTCTTTTGCTGTTGATTGTGGGCTTCACTGTGTTCCTCTGGGGATTCCACTGCTGATTCGCTCTCCGGGTTCGGAAATGAGAGCTGACCAAGTATGCCGGGATGTTCCTATCCACATCGAAGGCGTAGGGTTCTTGGCGAATCTTATTCTACTCGACTCGGCGCGCTTGGATGTGATTCTTGGCATGGATTGGCTGTCCCAACACTTGGGGCGAATCGATTGTGCCAGGAAGTTTGTCTATCTCACCAGCCCTTCAGGTGAACAGGTTGGGTTTTCGCCACAGTTGCGAGAGCCCCATCTTTATGTCCTTGAAGCAAAGCCAGTATTGGAGATTCACGACGTCCCCACTGTGTGTGACTTCGCGGATGTCTTTCCGGAAGACTTGCCTGGCATGCCACCTGTTCGAGATCTGGAGTTTGTGATAGAGTTCTTTGCCCTGCATCGCCCCTATTTCTAAGAGGCCGACGCATGCCTCCTAATGAGTTGGAGGAGTCAAGAAGCAATCGGGTGAGCTGCAAGAGAAGGGTTTTATCCGTCCTAGCTCATCTCCTTGGGGTTGTCCAGCTTATCTTTGTGAAGAAGAAGGACAAGACCTTGCGCATGTGTGTTGATTACCGTCCGCTTAATGAGGTGACGGTAAAGAACAAGTATCCTTTGCCCGTATTGATGATCTTTTCGATCAATTGACCGAGCACGAGTCTTCCAAGATTGACTTGAGATTGGGCTATCATCAAGTCAGGATCGTACCGAGGATATTCCTAAGATGCCTTTGCTACTCGTTATGGCCTTTACGAGTACACCGTCATGTCTTTTGGTTTGACTAATGCTCCGCTTTATTCATGAATCTTATGAACTCGGTATTCATGGAGTATTTGGATAGGTTTGTGGTGGTATTCATCGATGATATCCTTATCTACTCCAAGAGTGAAGAGGAGCACGCTGAGCATCTTAAGCTTGTGTTGGGCAGGCTGCGTGAGCACAGTTGTATGCCAAATTCACAGTGCGCACTGCAGTTGAAGGAAGTGGCGTTCTTGGGCCATGTTCTTTCAGCGCAGAGGTGTGGTCGTGGATCCTAGCAAGGTCGGTGATGTGCTATCTTGGGGTCACCAAGTCGGTCACCGATGTGCGGAGTTTTCTTGGTTTGGTGGCTACTATCGCCGCTTTATCGAGAATTTCTCCAAGATTGCAAAGCCTATGACCGAATCGCCAAGAAAGACAAGAAATTTGAGTGGTCCGCTGCTTGTGATGTGAGTTTCAGAACTCAAGAAGCGGTTGACCTCACCAGTGCTTGTTCTCCCGATATTCACAAGAGTTTTGATATCTTTTGTGATGCTTCGCCGTGGTCTTGGTTGTGTTCTTATGCAGGAGGGCAAGGTTGTGGCCTATGCATCGCGCAGATTGAGGCCTCATGAACTCAACTATCCTACTCATGACTTGGAGTTAGTCTGTGGTCCATGCACTCAAGATTTGGCGGCATTATCGATTGGTAACCGTTGTGAGGTGTATTCGACCACAAGAGCTTGAAGTACTTGTTCACCCAACAGATCTCAACCTCGTGCAAAGAAGATGGTTGGAATTGATCAAGGACTATGACATGGGCATTCAGCACCATCCGGCAAGGCCAATGTCGCTATGGATGCACTCACGGAAGGTGTATTGCAACATGTTGATGCTCCAAGAGCAGCAGCCTGCTCTCATTTCAGAGTTCCAGCGCCTCAATTTGGGTTTGATCGAGCACGGTTCCCTTGCTTCGTTGGTTGTGCAACCAACCTTGGTGGACCAAATCAAGGCGCACACAGCATGATGCCGGGTGAGCCGATCGCGTAACATCAAGGATGGGATGGCCAAGTGCTTTTCAGAGGATGAGCATGGCGTTGTGTGGTTTGGGCAGCGCCTTGTGGTTCCTAAGGTCATGGAACTGCGGGATTTGATTCTCCGCGAAGCCCATGATTCTCCTTTGTCTATTCATCCCGGGGCTACCAAGATGTATCGATCTTCGCCGAGATTCCGTGGACCCGAATGAAGCGCGAGATTGCCAAGTTCGTTGTCGAGTGCGACGTGTCGCCGTCGCGAAGGCCGAGCATCGCCCAAAGCAGTCTTCTTCACCTTTGCCGCGAGAATGGAAGTGGGATTCCGCTGGCATGGACTTCATCACCGATTGCCCCGCTCGTCCAAAGGGAATGATGCTATTTGGGTCGTGATCGACAAGGTTGACTAAAGTGGCACATTTCCTTCCGGCCAAGACTCACCGTGTGGGGCCTTTGGCCGAACTTTATGTTTCGAGGATTGTGAGTCTTCACGGTGTCAAGACGATTATTTCGATCGTGGTGCACTTTTCACCTCGCGTTTTGGCATAGTCGCAAGAGGCTATGGAACCCGCC
This sequence comes from Ampelocalamus luodianensis, assembly GCA_036346255.1. Classification (NCBI taxonomy): domain Eukaryota; kingdom Viridiplantae; phylum Streptophyta; class Magnoliopsida; order Poales; family Poaceae; genus Ampelocalamus; species Ampelocalamus luodianensis. The sequence goes on from JAYEVH010000247.1 coordinate 220,545, forward strand.
TTCATTTCAAGATGCCTTTCATCCTCGGGATCGATGGTCGACGGAGCGAGTCAACCAAGTGTTGGAAGATATGCTCCGTGCTTGTGTTCTCTCCTATGGGAAAAGTGGAGAAATGCCTACCATTTGCCGAAGTTCTCCTACAACAACAGCTTTCAGCGCGGTCTTGTACGGCACCATTTGAGGCTTTGTATGGGAGAAGATGCAGAACCCCATTGAACCGGTCGAGATCGTGAGCGGCGGTTCTTCGCCCAGATTCGATTAATGAGGCCGAAGTCAAGTTCGATTGATCCATGAGCATCCGCGCACGGCCCACCCGCATAAAAGAGCTATGCATCGTCGTCGCGTGAGTTGAGCTTTGAGCCCGTGACTTTGTGTATCTCAAGGTCTCACCCTTGAAGGGCCATCGCTTTGGCATCAAGGGCAAGTTGGCTCCTCGATATGTTGGGCCTTATCGTATCGCCGAGAGAGTTGGAGCATTGCATATAGATTGAGCCGCCACCGCACTTGAGGGGTGCATGATGTGTTCCATGTTTCACACCAAGAAGTGCCTCCGTGTCCCAACCGAGGAAACTCGTTGGAAACTCTCGATGTGCAGGAGGATTTGACCTATCGCGAGCATCCTGTTCGCATTCTTGAGAATCGAACGGAGAACAAGGAACCGTGTCATCAAGTTCCTTAAGGTTCGATGGTCAAACCATCCCAAGATGAAGCAACTTGGGAGCGAGAAGATCGCTTCGTGCAGATTTTCCTTCTTTCTTCTCCGAGTAAACTAATCTCGGTCGAGATTCTTGTAAGGGGGAGAGTTGTAACATCCCAATTTTGGGCTTGTGTTTCAAATGTAAGAAAATGAGTAGAAATTAAAACTTTTCTTACATCATGTATTTCCTTTGTGTAATCGAACAAGTATTGTACCAAAGATTATGGAAGTACAAAGTCACAAGTCTTTTGATCCAAATCTTGTCCTTCCAAAAACAATCTTGTCAAATCTTATGATCATCCTCTGATATATTTTTCCTAAGTCTCTGTGGTGGTATGTGACCCTCTGAAAAATTTCACAATTTTAGAAATTGTTTGAATATTTTTAGAGGCGATCAAACCTGTTTGACTCTCACCAAACATTAAAACAGAGCCTTGCAGAATTTTTGGAGATTTATTCGCAGCATAAAACTCTCTGAAAATTTTTCGCAAGGTCAATGTCTCAACAAGAAGCTCCTGTAAAAATTTCAGAAATTTTGGAGTTATTTTGCTACCCGAATAAATCCTCAAAAGTCTCACTTAATTAAAACCTAAAACCATATTCACTATTCATTGGGTTCGAGTCGGACTCGAGTCCGAGCCACTTGACTCGGTTGAACCACCTAATCGCACCGAGCCGCGGTTTAAAACGCGCGCAATCTCAAACCGTTGATTCGGATCGCGCCCATGTTCGTAAGCATTCGACCCTCCGCTGCATTGGCCAATAGGGACCGTTGATTTCAATCCGACCGCCCGTATTTCCGTAGGCAATCGGACCGTCCGCGAACTCGCTAAATCGTGACCGCCCATTTTTAATCCGGACGGTCGTGGTTTGTTTTCGCTGTTCTTCTTCCTCCTCTCGCTTCTTCGACGCGCGCGCGCAATGGCGTAAAGAGAGAGGCCGAGTGGGTGGCGTTGATGGGTCACCTCAAAGTTGCTTTCACAACGCTCTCTGTGGAGCATTTAATGCGCCAGCTTTCTCCTCCATTGTCCCGAGTCTCACTTGCTCCCATCTTTTCTCGGGTCTACAACCGAGCATGAACCGAGCTCACCATGGGCTCATGTCCTTGATCGAAACCCTAATCCTTCCCCTATATAATTGCCCCTCTAGGTCCTCCCGGTGTTCCTTTGCACCACACTTTGCTCTTCTCGTGTTTGAGCTCAAGAACACCTCTCACCCTCAAAACACCATTGTTGGTCGTAGAGCTCCAATGGCGGCCTTGGTGTCCAAAGTGGTTCATCTTCAACATTTCTTGCACCCTTTGAACCCCTCAACCTCCTTTATATTTCCCTAACTTGATTTGGGTTGCATTCACAGAATCACTCAATTTTAAGTTTGGAGATTTTCGGTTGGTTTCACCCCTTTCTTCTCCAAATCATAAGTGATTCTTTTGCAATTACTTGCTTTGGAGCCTTTTGAGCTATAATGGAGCTGTGGTAATGATTTGGTTCTTCTCATTTTGCTCAGAGCCTCATTTTCCACTTCATCTTCTTCGGCCCGTGGACTTCATCGTGTTCAAGTCTTCCCTGCCATCTTTGAAGCTCCTCTGCTAAGGTAGCTCCTATATAGTCCCTAGAAGTCATGGCACTCGCTTCCTTGACCGCAATGAGCATTTTGCCATTTTCGTGTTTTGCCGTGTCGGCCTTCATCTTTGTTTTCCGGCTCGGCTGCCTGCACTTCCACGCCGCGAGGTCACATTACCACGGGTCCGCAACACTATTGCGAACCCATTTTGATAGTTTGTGGGCGCCGCCGCGACCGGAGTCGCCGGCGACCAGCCGGCAAAGCCATTCGGGTTTTGTCAGCTGAGAAGCTCCCGTTTTCGTCAGATCATTAGGACACATTAATTACCAATCATTAGCTGTTAATTGTGTCTTAATCATTATTATTGAGCCACTGACCTGTGGGCCCAATCTCCTTAAATCAATCTCTGTTTCACTCCACACTGTTCCGACATCATTAATGCTTAATCATTGATTAATAAAAATGTCGGCACTTAACCCTGTCGGAAACCTTCTCTGGGTCGCTGACTTGTGGGCCCAGTGCACTGTGCACGTGGGTTAAATCGTTGCGGTCGTGACTCGTAGTCACTGACATGCGGTCCCACTCGTCAGTACCTCTTTTTGAACTTCGATCTAGCCGCCGCCCATTTTGTGATCCGCGGCCCGGATCTTGCATGCATTCGACCATCCGGCTCCTCATCGCTCCGGGCCGCCGATCTTGCGATCAATGGCGAGATCGTGTGTGCAATCGGACCATCCGGTTGTTGGTGCGTCGGGCCGCCCATCCGCCGACCGCGGTGGGATTGGCCCAAGCAACCGCACCGTCGGCTGCATACACTGGGTGAGCCGTTGATCTTGATCCAACGGTGGGTTTCATGTGGGTTTCGGCAGGCGCTATTTTCGCGCGTGAGCCGTAGGATTTTAGATCAAGGGTTGGGAGTTGTCCACGCCATTTCCTTTTTATTGGATTGTTCTGTAATTCGTAAGCAATTGTTTATCAACCAAAATGACGTAAAACTTTAGAAACTCATAACTAATTCATTTTAATCGCTTTTAGTTAATCCCAACTGTAATAAATCATGTTATCACTTTAGCTTATTATAAAAATGGATTTAAACATGTTCCAAAGAGTAGAAAATTTTATAACTAGGAATAACTTGGTCCCCTGTCATTTTGAATATTCCAAAATGAATAAAACTTTAGAAAATGCACATCTTGCTCAGTGCATGTCCAAAATGAATGATTCCAACCTTGATAAATTTGTTATTAACCCAATGTTAATGTAAAAATGATGGTAAGTCCAAGATTGTAAATGTAAACCTTGATTAATGATTTAGTACCTATTTTCAAAGATTTAGAAAATTCCGAAGACTTATAAAATGCACCAAGAATTCTCTGTAAATCCTAAAAATAGAAATTTGATGTTAGAAATCCTCTGTTATCATTCCATAATGTGAAATAGGTTTTGCACATGTTTATATTTCTCGAAAGTGCATGATACTAGTTTTGCATCTTAGAAAACCATAACTAAATCATTTTAACTCCAAATGACCTGAAATTTTATATGGGTTACCTCTATACCAGTAGGTAGCTACCATAAAATTCCAGCTTCAAAATCTCTCTAGAAAATATTTTTGCTACAGTGCTAATTATGGTCGAAAATGTATTTTTATGCATTATCTTTTGCACCACAAATCCAAATTAGGTTTTTCAGTTTCTATGTCTAGGTATAATCGTATTCTACCGATGTGTTAATTTCACGCATTTGGTTAAGTTTTGCTTGCTCTTTTGTTTATTTGTGGCTCGTCTTATTGGTTGTTCTTGGTTCTTTTGCCTTCGCTTAGGATTCGACATTTCATGTAACCCCGAGAACGATCCTCCGCAACAAATCGAGCAACGGCAAGAAGGCAAGCGTTTGATCATGTTAATCCCAGATTTTAAGTATTTATGTTGATTACAAATTCTATGTATGCATTGCTACTTTGTTTTAATAGTTGGCCTAGTAGATGCATTTCCTTAGCAAATGATTATCCTCTACTACCATGAGCCTAGGTTACTTATGTGATTTAGAGTTCGTGGATGGGCTCTTGTCACTTAGTAGTTGCGAATTAATTGCTTAGCCATGCTTAGCTTCGTAGAAATGGGCGTTATCGACTTGTCGATAACCTTGATCACACAAACTTATTATGTATTATGATTTCCATCTTGTGCCATGTCTACTTATGAAAACTAAAACTGAAAACAAAATGATTTAGACTTGGGCACAATGGTATGATGGTGTGATTTTCGGTGTGATCGAATGGTGCCTAAGTCAACAAGGACCGAACATCTTGTTACACTAAACCAAGCATTTTAGCGTGCTAACCACACTAGAGGGTATGGGACCTCTCTTGACTTAGTACTTTGGCGTGTATTGGCTCCGGTCGCAGGAGGTCGCAGGAGGGATGGTGTTGGGAGATTGTAGTGTCCGAAAGACTTCACCCGATGGGATTTGTTGTCTTTCGGCTTGCAATGTAAGCGTATGGTGTCTCTACCCATACGAGCTGCTCGTAGTTAATACACAATATTGGAAAGCGCCTCAGAGGACTTAGCCGTGCGCGGCATACCTACGGAAGTGTGCTTTTGGCTTAAAGGCGGTCCAAGTGTGGGTACATTGGTACACCCCGCAGGTTAAAACTATTCGAATAGCCTCGCCCTAGGTTATGGACACGCTTGGGGAGGTCTTTCAAGAGTTAGACTACAACCTTTAAATTAAAACTTGATGGGTGGTACGAATCGGGGTTCGTATATGTTGTGGTGACTATTGGGATAGTCACTCTGTGTGGTTACTTGTATGTATCTCAGATTTCATCTGTTACTTTGATAACAAAACAGATTTGCAAACTTGCTTTTGAAATGTATTACATTATTGCAAATAAAGTTGGCTTCATGCAAAATAAGACATACAACCCCCACCTAAATAAGCTTGCATGTAGTTATGAATAGGTCTGCTATTCCACACGTCAGTCTTGCGGGTACAAAGACAATCTTTGTACTCAGATGCTATGCTTAATTGTTTTGTTGCAGAGGAAGGAGGTGAGCCCGAAGGGCCTCACTTTTGCGAGCTGTGTTGTGGTAGTTTGCGGGGCGACTAGCTTGGCGGCCCGGTCGGTTGCCTTGTGGGTGTGTGGCTAACCGGTCGACTTTTGTTCTAGCCATCTTATGGCGCTTTTGCTTCCGCTGTCATTCTTGTATATTGATCTATTCGGCCGGTCGGTTCTCTTTTGTAATAACTTTACTTTATGTATGTCGTTGTTGAACTTAGTGATATATGTTGTATGGAAGTGATGTGTAATTTTGTGATGATGTGCATATGTTGCAATTCTGGGAAACATATGTCCATCGAGGCTTAGAATGTTTAATTAGTAATGCTAGAACCATTTGGAGGTTAAGTGTTACTAGTTAGATATTCCGGGTCCTCACATTTCACGTTCTCTGGTGGCTTCATATCCATGATGGCTTGTACCTTCGCTAGGTTTGCTTCAATTCTTCTTTGCGATATCAAGAACCTACTAGGGCTAAGATGCCGCATGGAGGCATGGTGGCTAACGATGACACAGAGGCAAGGCCAAGGCGCGGAGGCACCCGAGGACCGTCAACGGTGGCGGCAGACCATGGACAAATACACAGAGATAGCATACGTGTCGGAACCCAAAAATGCATATCAGAACCCTCGTGTATTCGAACTAGTCCTGCATCAAGAGCTAGCTCACATAGGAAATAGTGATGAAATACCATCCATTTATTTGATTTAACTAAAAGATCTCAAATTAACAAATAATAATAATAACTGGACCTTATGGTCAATGTTTACTTAACTTGCCATGCAGGGCTAAAGAAATAAATAAACTCTTGCAAATGAATAAAATTCTTCAAATGGCTAATCAACATGCCCACAGTAATCGAGTGGAGAACGATCCTAATCCATGAAACCTTCATAGTCCTCCTTCGAAAGAACTCTTGAGCAACTTGATACTCTTCAATCAATCGTGGAAATTGAAGCCGTGAGTATATAAAGCACTCAGCAAGTTGTGGGGAAATGTATGCAAATAGTATTCATGCTTGGCTTGAACAAAGGGTAGTGTATGTTTTTTTTACAGTAAAGTAAAGATCGATTTATAAATACAATAAATAGATTGAAATGCTGAATTGAAAATGATAGTAAGTAATTGAACAATTTCTTTGAGATAACCAGTGAACCTCCCATTCACTTCCCAACCAAACCAATAATAAGTGAATCCCCTATTCACCAAGCGACACAAACCACCAAGTGAATTACCCGTTCACCAAACAAACATTATATTCATCAAGTAAACTTCATATTCACACTCTGACTCATTTTATAAAGAAACTCTATCCCCCGTGTGAAATTCCCAGGGACGTCCATAACCGCAGACATGGCTATTTGAATAGTTTTACACTCTGCAAGAGATAGATCAACTTATAATGTTCGTCTGACACACTTTCGTAGGTGTGCGACTAAGTGATCATCACAAAACCTTTCAAAAGTTTCATCTCAACAATTGACTCTCCTGTTGTACCTACAGCCATCCAAAACCTCATCGTGGTTGACGTACAATGTTGGACAGGGAAGCGGCGGACCAACCCGCGATGTGACCTTAGAAAAGGATACACACCTCCACCCACAAACTACCTAAGATGTCAAAAGCTGAAACTCCACAACTTACTAAGTTAGGCCTGTCCCATACTAGGCATGTGGTTGTATGGTTAAGGCCCAGTTCAATGGCGCACAAGATTAAGTCCTTGACAAGTTACTCAAATGAGACCACTACAAACCCACGACGTGCTAAACCACACCCCCACTCTCCACCAACCACTCACTCGAGCGAAAACCATTTTGTTTAACTAAGACCAATGACAAACCCCATCATATTACACAACTTTTAATAGTTGTGGCTTAACCACCACGATTTCATATATCATTAAGTCAAGATTAATCATTATGATACATGTGATGATGAACAAATCGTAACTAAGAAAAACTAAGCATCTGTATGATACCCATGTTGGTAATACAAGTATATCCAACTAAAATTTATCCATGCTAAGGTGACAAAGGATTCATGGTATTCAAATAAACAATGGAGATATAACGACAACAGGTAATAGCTAAACCCAAAACAATTTGTATAATATAGCATGCAGTTGTATAAAATAATATACTTTTGGAATCATAGGTTCAATATGATCAAAGGACCATGATTTGCCTTGGAATAAATCCTGGGATTGATCTTGATCTTGGTGCACTCCTCCTTGCTCAAAACTTCCCGAAGTATCGACGTCAACTCGCAAACAAGCAAATAAACCAAATAAATAAATAACAGAGATAAGACAACTCCAAAAATTAAATAAAAATCTTAGATAAATAGTTCTCAAATTTATATGAATTTACATATTTGAATGAGCTCAATCGGAGTTCGGATGCAAAAGATATGGGCTCTGGAAGATTGAAACACTAAAGAAATACCCTAATTTGGTTTTCCTAGAATTTCTGAATTACTTTTCTATTGAAAATCGAATAATGACGTAACACTAATGTCAGCACCGAATTTTAGCAATAAAAATAAATCTGGAGAACCCCACTAAGACTGACAATGGGCCCTCGGCCTACAGACCGGGTCCACGAAGATGGTTCGCTGGTCTAAGGGTGCAGGGGTTTACGAAATAGTATCTGACAATGGGGCCCACAAGACAGTGGCTCGGTCTATGGTAGAATAGATCTACAGGGCTAGGTTTAGGGTTTAGTTCTGACGTGCCATGCATACGCGCATGTGGCCTTTACATGGGCGCCACCTAGGCTGCCACGCACACACGGAGGCGGAGCTGGCGCAGATGTGGACGGACACATCGACAGATGACATCGAAACGACGGTGTGCTTCTCTGGTTTGCACGGCAACGGTGAACGGCGGCGCGGGGATGGCCATGAATGTGCACATCAGGTAGGGGTTGCTATTGCGCACCTGGCGATACTAGTTTTGGCTCGGGAGGTCGACGAAGATGGCCGGAATCCTTGCTGGAGTGGAGAATGAAGATACAACTATTGTCAGAAACAACAACCAAAGGCGCTCTGGGGTCGGGGAAGGGTGCTCCTTGCGACGGAGAAGACAACGACGCAATCCACAGAAGCAGGGCGTCACTGGCGACGGAGGAATTCAAATTTTAGGGTTTCGGCTGTTCAACCCTAATTCTCGAATTGGGGCGACGCCGGAGCTTTAGAGGTGGAGAGGGTTGGGGGTTCTGCACGAGGACGAGGAGGCGATCCTATGGATCCCTTTTATAGGGGTCAAGCGTGCATGGCATGGCGTATCGGTGGCGGACTCTATCTCAGAACCTAAAGAGGATAAGGAGATTTGAAGAGATTCAGAGAGGATACGAGCTTGATTCAGTTACGGTAAGGATAGGGCATCTAGATGGAAGGATTAGTGCGCAAAGTCTGGGTTGTTCGTGTATTTATCAACGGCTTCGTGAACAGCTTATGGCGTTGTCGGACGAAGAACGCACGAGGAAGACAGGTGTAAGGAGGACGATGCAGGCACGGGCCCCACCAGGCATAGGGAGCAAGCGGCACGCGTAAGCGGGCTAGGCGCAAAAGGGAAGGCCGAGCTGGGCTGGGCCAACTGAAGGAGAGAATGGGCCAAGGGATTAGAGATTTAGCCCGAAGGATTGATCTGAGATTTTAATAGTTTTTCTTTTTAGAAAATAGTAGTTGATGTTGAGATTAATCATATTAAATGGTTTTTAATCCATGAAAATTCATATTAAGCTTTAATTTTAGCAGAAAGATCCAAATGATTATTTTTACTTTTAAAACTTCAAAAACAGATCAAATTTTGAGATGTTACACTACGTGATAGCCTTCTCATATGAATGAGAATATCAAGCAACATACCAGGTAGCCTACGTGTCAGTGTTATCATATTGATAACGTGTTGCATATTGATGGTCACGTTACGAACCTTCGGCAAAGAACAAGCAAAATTGTAGACAAGGTGTAACCCCAAAGCCTTCTATCAACTTTGTTGATTGGTGGAATGTGATGTACAAAATTCAGCCCCCTATCCCCTTTATATAGGGAGAGAAGAGATACCATCAACATAGAATAAACCATATGTGACTAAACTATTCCTATTATGCCTCATGGACTTATGAGTCTAGTTTACGAAAAGTGTCCACACGGATTAGGATAATATACATCGTATTAAAACATGATATTTTGGATGAAGCAGGGCACGATAATGCTTATATAGTGCTCTTAAATCACCTCATCTTTCTTTCCAGCTACAGACAGACTAAAAACAAACTTCACCCAAAATAGAAACAAGAATGAGGATGAACTTGTTGTTCCCTGGCTGGCTAGAATGTCCATTCCTATAATAGTTCTGCTAAATTAAGCTACTATCCAATAATAAAAAAACAAGCAAAAAAGGGGAGCCTAAATGTCAAGAACAAATTTTTGAATCCAAACCCACTATGTATTTCTACACCAATCCTATATCACGTAAGTGCACACAGTTAAACAGAGATGATACACAACCAAATCACGATTCAGTATAAGGAAATAAGAAATATTAAACAAAAGAGTAATAACCTTGTGGTTGAAGCTTACAATTATCGCCCTTTCAGTCTAAACAACTCGAATAAACTACAGTGAAAGAAGATAACTCCAAGTGATGGCCCATCCATATGCCCGCCGGCAATCAATTAGGGCTCGCAACCTAGTACTCCGGGTGTCCTTTGTCGTAGCTACATGCATAGAAGTCATAATCCTCCTCGGCATCTTCATTAACTTCTGAGATTTGTTTGACTATAAACAAATAACATGTGAGTACATAGAGTACTCTGCAAGTCTTGGGAATAATGCAATTACATAGATGCAAGGCTTAACAATGAAGGATTATTGTGGTTCTTTTGCGTAAAGTCGCATTTTAAGTTTCAACATTTAGCCACAAAGCATTCATTTGACAAAACTAGTTGCAATAATAGGGTTCTATCCAAACTAGTATTAAGGCTCTATCCACCAAGGTTTGATGAATAGGGTTCGAGCCACCCAACTTGCTCTAGTCGCTAGGTAACTACCTGAGAGTTCCAACCACTTCCGGATTACCAAAGCTTATTTCTTTAAAAAAACCAAGATCTACCTTGTGAAAACGCACCTTACCCACCCTTGGCCATGGGCACGGCTGTTTCAACAGTTTTATACTCTGTAGAGGTTGTACACTTCACCAAAAAGGATAATCAACTTATAATATCGACCATGACACACTTCCTTAGGCGTGTGACTAGGTGATTATCAAAAGACCTTTACAATGCACCAACCCAACCAGATTCCTCCCACTGAGGTTTCACCGTTGATGGGTTCTAGCTACCTAGTCATAAGCCCCCTCTCGCGCCGTGTGGGAAAAACAATCTCCATCTGACACATACATCCAACCATCTGGCGAAATCTAAGCTAGGCCGTTGCACATTACTTAACCAGGTCGTACCCATGAAGACTTGTGATTGTACGATAGTGCTCTATTTGGATAGATACAGGCATCGGTCCTGACTCAGGCGAAACTATCACATTACAAGTTCTCGTGCTCAATCCGCACTCGCCTAAATTTACCATCCGCCAAGTCTAAACCTAATTTTCACCATTTTCTTTTATATTGTACACCAATGGCAATACCTATTGCCATACATTTAACATATGTGTTGACAAAGGGTTTTAATAATTCCCACCCATAAGATGATCATAACCGATATAGCTTGTCTAAGCATTTCTACCGTTATGAACTAATCCATCAATAATATACTCATTGCCGTGGATTTGCTATATTAGGGCGACATGGTACATGGATATCAATGTCAAATGAAGGTAAATTCAAAGTAGGATTAACTAACATTCATAACAATTGAATTCATTATTTTATGTAAATAGCGATGCATAGTAGTTTTCAAAAAATATAAAAATAAATTTGGAAACATTAGGATCAACCTGGTCAAGGAAGACATGTCTTCGGTGGTGGTAGTTGGCACCTCTACCAGCTACTCTGGGTCAACCTCAACGGCGTCCATGTCTCAACGCACAAAATGAGAGAAAATAAATAACTAGAAAACAAATAAAAATAAAATATTATAAAATTAGTACTGATGGAGATATTATGAATTTAGGAAGAAGAACGGGATCAATCGGAGCTCACATGAAGGATAACAGACTTCTGAAAGTTTGGATGGGAGGGAAAATGCTAAAAATTAAGAGAAAAAGGATAATATTCTCCCAGGATTTATTTAATTAAAAAGATATGGATTGACGAGTAGGCCCTTGGTCCATGCACCAAGTTCACAAATTTGAGAAGTTTCATGGTGAACCAACTCTACGAAGATGGAATGACAGATGGGTCCTACGTGTCATACGAATAGAGAAAATAAACCCGGTTAAGAAGAATGAAACCGCAATGCGCCCGCATGGCATGAAAAGAAGCAGACCGAGTTGGTTTATTTACTATTTTTTGAAGAACTAACGAGCGGGTCCACGGATGCTGAGAGAGAGAAGGAGAATAGGGAATGGGCGTAGCGCCTGGGTCGGCGACGGGAGCAATGGCTCGGGAGGCACGAGATAGTGAAAGTATCTAGGCCCCTAAAAATCGTTTTGGTAATTAATGTCAATAATATATTAAGGGACTAACTTGTGTGCTGAGATGTTTGAAGGATTGAAGGATTAGTCCCAAAGGTTGGATGATGATGATATGGATATAGCAATGCAAAGGTGTTAAAGATCGACCTAGCTCAAGCAAAGGTACCTTATTATCTAAGGATCTTTTTATAGTATTTTACCGGTCTCTATGTTTGGAGAAAAGACCGGATTTGTAGGCTAGATACCGTACTATAAAGAGGGATCATATCTAGTAGCTTGAGGATCTATTTATGTGCCATCTTGATCAACTAGAAGTCATGCATTGTATTTGAGTTTGCTTCTGGAAAACTATTCAAAAAAATCAGTAAGACCGCAAGTGATGAGCGGTATTACCTCTAGTCGGTAATACCGAAATCTACATGGTGTTATGTATTTTCCAGTGAGCATGTTTTTGGAAGCTTTTTCTTGAAATCCCAAAATCGGTATGACCGCAAGTGATGAGCGGCATTACCGCAAGTCGGTAGTACCGAAATCTACATGGCGGTATGTATTTTCCAGAGAGCATGTTTTTGGGAGTTTTCTTGAATTCCAAAATCGGTATGACCGCAAGTGATGAGCGGTATTATCGCAAATCGGTAGTACCAAAATCTACATGGCGGTATGTATTTTACAGAGAGTATGTTTTTGGGAGTTTTGATCTACCTTAAAAATCGGTATAACCGCATTCCTTGAGCAGTACTACCGTAAGTCGGTAGTACTGGTTTTTACATGGCGGTATGTTATTTCCAAAGAAGGTGTTTTTCTTGAGATTTTGATCCTTTGGAAATCGGTAGTACCGATCTAGCTGAGCGGTATTACCGCGGTGCGGTAATACCGATTTATAGTTGACGGTAGTATTGCAACTTTTTCCGTAACAGCTAGTTCAGATCATTAAATGCTACTATTTTGACCGTTGGTCATGAAATCGATAATACCGGGTTTGTACGGCATTATTACCGTGATTGCTGAATTTTTCAAGATGTTTATTCAAACAGCTAGTTTTGTTGTTGGGGGTTACAAATACACCCCCACATGTACCAAGCTCAGGACCTTTTGGCCATATTGAATACAATTGAGTCTTTGGTGCTCTCTCTTCTACTCATTTGCATGAATTCACTTCTTAAGGTAGTTGAGAGCTATTCAAGTGCATTACATCATTAGCTGATCATCTTGGCACTTGATAGTCTTCAAGCAAGCGTGACAATTTGTTACTCTTGGTGCTTGCCGACACCTAGACGGCTTGGAGAAGAAGTTTGCACGGTGAGCTCTTCAAAGGAGATTGTGAAGAGTCCCGGCAACGAATTGTGAAGTGGTGTTGTGCTCACCACCTCTGGAAAGGAGAAAGCAACTCTAGTGATCGAGGGTTAAGGCTTAATTCGTGGAGCCGGTCCAATTTGGTTGGACTCACCTCAATGTGGATTAGTGAAGTCCGGCAAGTCTTTGATACCACGGGAAAAATATCATTGACTCCATTGTGGTTTATTCTTTGTCTTTACTAATTCTGCATTTACATTTCTAGCTATTTACTTGTGTAAAATTGCTTATCTAGAATTGTATCTAGTATTAACATAAGCTCATAATTATCGTAAATTGCTTAGTGGTTCTTTGTTTGTATGTATGCTAGGAACCTTTGTTAAGACAATCAAGATTAAAATTGTTAATTAGTTGGAAAGTTTTAAAAACCTCCTATTCACCCCCTCTAGTTGGTTATCCTTGATCCTACAGATAGCCAAAATGGGTTGGATAGGTCGACATGGTGCGCTGGGAGTCGACAGAATGGACGAAGCAGCGTAGTAGAGTGCTAGTGACGAGCGACGGTGGGGTTCCAGCGAGGGGGAGGTGAGCACAAGGTACAACGCTACACAAGGAATAAAATGGTGGGGTTTATAATGGCAGGGACTCACCAGCGATGGCACAATCAACGATGGCGGCGGTCAGACAGAGGTGGCTAATTCGGGTTTGATTCTAGCAGACGACGGCGATAAAATGCAATAAAACCATGGGAAAGATTTATGGGATGGTGGAATAGAAAGTGATGTGAATGGATTTGAAAATAGCTTACCGGAGAGAGATATAAGGTCGATGGCGCGGCGGCTAGACTCGTGGAAGAAGATGACAGCACAATGCGTTCCAGCCGAACGACAGTGAGACAGATGCTGGAGTTTAGGAAAAATATAGAGAAGGGCGAAACGGTCCTGGTGCTCCTAATTAAAGGGCTAGGGAGGCAGAGGAGTGGGCATGGGCTCAACAGATGACTCATTGTCGTGGCTTCAATGCTGATGAACGCAGATGGAAATAGTCATTTGATTGCAGGAGTTGAAGGTGGGCTTGATTGTGATGGTTTCCAAACAAAGCCATGTGGTGAATTGAAGAATACAATGTGACATCTCGCCGGGAGGAGCGTAGGCAACGCATTGCCGGGCAACACTGCACAGTAGAAGGTAGGGGCGACCTAGGCTCGGGATGGCTAAGATGGGCCTCTGTGTTGGCGTGGCCCAAGAAGCTAGAAGAGAGAGAGAGAGAGAGAGTGATGTGACAAAGGGTGTCCCAATCTTTCGATGAGAAGGATAAATCGATTTGGGGAGATGACTCTCACGATTTGGCTTCCAATCATACACGACCAATATACCCGGCAATTGCTGAACCAACTCTGAGATTGTTATCAACCTTGCTAGAAGTACGATCGACCTGATCACGAAGATCAATTCTTGCTTGCAATTCAGAACAAGCAAGAACGAGATAGATAAGCAATCAAAAATTGCAAATAGGAATAAGTTTCATATTGAAAAATAGGGTTCCGAAGAACAATGCCGTTGTTGAACTCATAAAAAAAGAGGACAATGTATAAAGTAGCAGAGGCTAAATTTTAATCTAACAAAACCCGAGTTTAGCAAAGGGGCGGTGGCTCCTATAAGAGGAGTTGCGGCCAAGGACGTGGCTAGGGTTTTCCTAGGGTTGGGTGCGGCCAGGGAGGAGGACGCACCAACCTGGGATTGGCCCGGTACAATTACAGAGCCCAAATTGGTCCAAATAGGTGACAGTGAATCTTAAAGTGGGGCTGGATCCGTTGGAAAGGCCTCATCGTAATCTTTCAATCAAGTGCCCATGCACCTCCAATGGACTCCGTATATGAGAGTTATGCATGTTTTAAGTCGGTGTTGTCAAGCTGACTCCGAATTGATCTGGAATTGAAACTAGGTTGGCCTGGACTTGTTGTGATACTAGTGCTACTTCCCTTGCCTTGGTTCCTGAGTAGAATAACATAACAAGACTTTGGTAGCAATCCATCCTCAATACCAAAATTATGAACTCCTAGAAATGAGGTTACCTGATAACTTAGTTGACGAGCACGTGCTCTGGTAATTGGTCCTTGCACATCAAGTTGAGGAGTAGAAGCAGTAGGTATGTTGCACTAGTGGAAGGGATGTTCTCATCATCCCCCCTCTTGAATTGGAGTCATCCTCGACTCAAGCTCATCTTCTTCTCCCAAGTATGGCTTCAAATATGCAATGTTGAATGTGGGACTCACCCCAAAATCTGCAGGCAGATCGAGCTTATATGTATTATCATTTATCTTTTCAAGAACTTTAAAAGGACCATCAGCTCTAGGCATTAATTTATACTTCGTCAAATCAGGGAACCGATCTTTTCTCAAATGTAACCAAACAAGATCACCAGGTTCAAATGTAACTTCTTTTCTACCCTGACTACCAACAAGTCTATACTTCTCATTCATATGTTCTATGTTCTTTTTAGTTGTTTCATGCAGCTTAAGAACAAACTCAGCACATTTCTTAGCATCAAAATTAACTTTTTAGAAGATGGTAAAGACAATGCATCAATAGGAGCACGAAGGTTAAAGCCATATACCACTTGAGAAGGACTCATCTTTGTAGTAGAATGTAGTGAACGGTTGTAAGCAAACTCAACATGAGATAGAAATTATTCCCACATCTTCAAGTTCTTCTTCAAAACATCCCTCAACATTGTTGACAACGTGTGGTTCATAACTTCAGTTTGTCCATCACTTAGGGATGACATGTAGTAGAGAATAGCAGCTTTGTCCATAATTTCCTCCATAATGTCCACCAAAAGTGACTCAAGAATTTGACATCACGATCTGAAACAATAATATTTGGCACACCATGTAGACGAACAACTTCCCTGAAAAATAAATCAGCAACTTTGTAGCATCATCGCTCTTATGACAAGAAATAAAATGTGTCATCTTAGAAAATCTTTCAACAACGACAAAGCTACCATCCCTCCCCCTCTAAGTCCATAGAAATATCTTCCCAAGGTATACTAGAAGGGGGATTGGATCATATACCCTCCCTGAATTTCAAGATTTCAGGATCTACCCTCCTACCTCAATGACATGTGGGGTCACCATAGGTCAATGACATGTGGGCCAGGAGGGTAAATCCTGAATTTCCATCTAAAGGGAGGGTATATGATCAAATTTTCCATACTAGAAATAGGAAGAGGCATATATAAACCATGTGGATTAAGACGCAACTTAGCTTTGGTGCATGTAGTGCAGTGAGACACATAGCGCTCAACGTCACGCCTCAACTTAGACCAATAGAAATGATTAGTCAAAACATCCTCTGTCTTCTTGATACCAAAATGTCCCATTAGTTCTCCTCCATGTGCCTCGTGTAATAATAAAAAACGAACGGAGCTAACTGGAATGCATAGCTTATTAGTACGAAACAAAAATCCATCATTCACAACAAATTTATTCTGACTTTTTCCTTCTTTACAATTCTGAAATATATCTTTAAAATCAACATCATGCACATATTGCTCTTTAATTGCCTCTAAACTAAAGATTATGAAATCAAGTTGAGATAACATGGTATAACGACGAGATAAAGCATCAGCAATAACATTATTCTTTTCTTTCTTGTGCTTAATGACATATGGAAACGATTCAATGAACTCAACCCATTTAGCATGTCTAAGGTTCAGATTTGATTGCCTACAAATGTGCTTTAACGATTTATGATCAGAATGTATAACAAATTCTTTGAACCATAAATAATGTTGTCATGTCTCTAATGTCCGAACGAAAGCATATAATTCATTATCATAAGTAGAATAATTCGACTAGGACCACTTAATTTCTCAATAAATACGCAATGTGTTTACCTTCTTGAATAAGCACACCTCCAAGTCCAATTCCACTAGCATCACATTCAAGCTCAAAAGTCTTACCAAAATCTGAAGTTGGATAAGTGGTGCATTTGTAAGCTTTTCTTTTAAAATCTGAAATGATTGTTCTTGTGTAGGGCCCCAAATAAAAGGAACGCTTTCTTTGTAAGCTCATTCATCGATGCGACAATGGTGCTGAAATCTTGATAAAGCGCCAATAAAACCAAAGAAGTCCGAGAAAACTCAGACTTGTGTGATCGTGTTAGAGTCGCCAACTCAGATAGCTTCCACCTTGGCTTGATCAACCTTAGTACCTCGTGGAGTAACAACATAGCTAAGAAACGAGACTTGATCGGTGCAAAGGTGCACTTCTCAAGGTTACCAAACATGCATCACGTAAAGCATTAAAAACACCACTCAAGTGTTTAAGATGTTTCCTAATGTTTTGCTATAGATCAATATGTCATCAAAATATACCACCACAAATTTTTCTATGAAAGCACGCAAAACTTCGCTCATTAATCTCATAAAAGTACTAGATACATTAGTTAACCCAAAAGGCATCACTAACCACTCATATAATCCAATTTTGAATGTTGTTTTTTATTCATCATCTAACTTCATGCGAATTTGGTAGTATCCACTACGCAAATCAACTTTAGAGAACATAATAGAGCCACTTAATTTATCAAGCATATCATCTAGCCTAGGAATAGGATGACGATATCGAATAGTAATATTATTGATAGCTCTAAAATCAACACACATAAACCATGATCCATCTTTCATGGGTACCAAAATAACAGGGACAGTACAAGGACTAAATCTTTTGCCTAGATACCCGTTATCAAGCAAGTATCGCACTTGATGTTGAATTTCCTTAGTCTCTTCGGGATTGGTCCTGTAGGGCGCATGGTTGGGAAGTGAGGCTCTTGGAATTAAATCAATTTGATACTCAATCCCTCTAATTGGATGCCGTCTCGGGGTATTTCACTTGGAAACACATCAACAAACTCCTACAAAATGTTAGCAACGGTAGGAGGTAAAGAAGGAGGCATATCCACCAAAGAAAATAAAGCTTCTTTGTACACTAAAGCATAGCAATCAGATTTGCTATCTTCCATCTCACAAATATCATATTTAGTAGCAAGTAAAATAGAACCTTTCAATTTAATTTCACCTTTCCTAGCACTAGGTTCTTTCTTCGTCTGTGGCACAAGTTCTTTAGCTACAATCTGATTTTCACTTTTGCTACTCTCCTTTTCTATATTATTTCTCTCTTATTCATCCTTTAAAATAGCTTCAGGAGACATGGGCAACAACGTGATTTTCTTTTCTTTAAACAGGAGAGTATACTTATTAGTTCTACCATGATGCAACACATCTCTATTATATTGCCAAGGCCTACATCGCAATTAGCATAATCATGATAGGAACTAATAGAAAAGTTTACTCTCACAATGCGGGTTACGTTCAGCTTACCACAATTGTTGAACCATTGAATGTAATATGGATGAGGGTGCTGTTTTGTGGTCAATGCAAGCTCCTCAACCATGTCCATACTCGCCAAATTGTTACAACTTCCTCCATCAATGATCACATGACATGAACGCTCTTTGATGACAAGCTTTGTTTGAAACAGATTGTGGCATTGATTATGTTCAGCACGCTCCATTTGTGCACTAAGTACACGCTTCACTATAAGGCTTGACTACTTATCTGAAATTTCAGCACCATATTGTTCCTCTTCTCGCTCGGATTCTTGGTCATCACTTGCGGGGTCAGTTGCAAGCATAGCATATTCTTCCTCAATATCACTAGCTAAAGTATACTCACCATTATCCTTTATCAAGAGAGCTCGCTTGCTAGGGCAATCCTGCATCATATGCCCATAGCCGTGCAGCGATGACATTGTTTTTCTCATGCTCTACCCGTTGAAGCAACCGAAGATGAACTTTGTGCAGGGGCTTGTACCATGCTCTTGCTCATTTTCAGTGCGTGTGATGGTGTAGTGGAAGTAGATGGACACTGGCTATTGGAGGAGTTTGTAGGTGTGGGTGTTTGGCTGGAGGGAGTAAATGATGCTCGTGATTGCCCTTGAGTAGTGCAACTTGCGAAAGAACCTGCAAAATTTCCTTTGTTCCTAGATTGACGTCTTTGTACCTCTCTTTCAGCTTTGCAAGCAAGATGAAATAAGTGAGTGATAAAATTGTATTCTTTATAATCAAGTATGTCATGAATTTCACGGTTTAAACCTCCCAAAAATCTAGCCATCTTAGCATATTTAGTTTCTTCTAAACCACAACGTAACAAACCAGTTTGTAATTCTTGATAATAATCATCTACAAAACTACTATCTTATATCAAGCATTGCAATTTATTAAGCAAATCACGAGAAAAATATGAAGGTACAAATCTATGTCTCATTGCTCACTTCAAAGCATTCCATGTTCTAGGTGTGTTCTGATTAGTACAACAATATTCACTCCACCAAACAGATGCAAAATAAAAAAACTCACTAGTAGCAGCCCTAACTTTCTTATCTTTAGGGAATTCATAACAAGCAAATTTTTATTCTACGGTTAACTCCCATGTGAGATAAGCATCAGGATCATATTTTCCAGCAAAAGAAGGCACAGTGAATTTGATTTTGAAAAGTGGGTCGTCACGATCACGTACCTCTCGTTGATTTCTTCCCATACCTTGACGATTGTGATGAAGCCGATGATGGTTACTATCATTGTGAACATTGAATCCATCTGTTTCTGTATCAGTAGTGTAGTTGTTCACGTCTTCTTCCACCTCATCTGCCCAAGAGCGACCAACAGATGGTGTGCGGCGAGCAAGTGGGTCCTTCACCGTTGGCTCAGGATCATGGGCCGTGGTTGCAGCAAGTGACCAACGTTCGAGGTGCTCAACGCGTGTGCAGAGGACCACGAGGTTGTTGTTGATCTGATCCAAGGAATTGTGAACGCTCTCACCGAGCAAGTGCTCAAAGCGCCGCATGATCCCTTTCGTGTGAGGTGTGAGAGGACCTTCGCTCTCATGCTCTAAAGAGTGCTCATTGTTGTTCTCACCATGTGTAAATCCACGTGACCCTGCCATTGTTAGTATCAACAAGAAAAGGAATAAGTCCACTTTAACCCCTCCCCCAAACTATAGTCCGAGTCCAAAAACACCTCAAACTACAAAATCGTTCACTTTACACCCTCCAATTGTCAAAACTAGATCAAATTAAATCCTAGGTTGGTTTCATTGGTGGTTTTAGCATGGGTCCCACATGTCAGCCGCATATCTTTCTTCATTCCTCTTCCTTCTCTCCTATTCTTTCTTCTCCTCACGCGCGCCCTTCGGGTTGGCTCGCTTCACCCGATCGCCCGAGATTCCCTTGGGGTTGCCCCAGAGCTCTCCTCACTCACGCCTTCAGCTAGCCTCATCCGCTCCCGTGCCACCACCCTTCTGGCGAGTGGTCGACGGCGCACCGCCTCCGCCTTGCACAAACACGGCCACCTCCACCTCGCACCACCTCAGGGCCGCCTCACCGGATCCGCCTACACCACCGCGGGCACCCCACCTCGTGCCCTCGAGCGCCACCAACTCGCTGCACGCCGCCACCTCCGAGCCCCACCGCTTGTTCGCCTCCTCTGGAGCCCACCTGCTCGCTCCACCACATCGACGAACTCCGTCCACCCCAAACACGTCACACTGTGTCCCACCACTCCAGGAGCCGAACCCCTCAACCAATTTGAAGCTACCACCACCGGAGCGCCGCACACCTTCCTTCTTCTTTGGGTCCGGCCAATTCCACCGCCACCATTGTCGCGCCTCCTCTAGCGAGCCCCCGCTCGATTCCTCTCTACGTGAGCATCCCCTAGACTCCCTTTACCTCCCCTACCACTCATTCCCTCTCTTCTTCCCCATAGGTCGCCGCCACCGTCGGCTTACCCCGTGCCACCCTGGGTCACCGTCACCAGCTCGCTCCGACCTCTCTCCGCCTCTACCGATTGGCTTGGTAAGCTCCCCACAACCCGCTGGTGCCCATGCTCTCACTATCCTAGCCCCTACCCCATCCGAGCGCCACCGTGCCCTTCCCCTTCACGGCCGACCACCACGTGCTGCCTCCAGGCCGCCACCATCCACCTCCGGTTGAGCCACCACTGCCCTCTGGTTCGACTCCCCTCCAAGGTCCCATTTTTGCCACTCCAAACCGCCACCATCCACCCACTCGCCAGCGATGAGCGCCGCTCCAAGCTGCCCTAAACCTCCTTTGCTTCTGCCCTTCTCTGAAGCCCTTATGCATCCCACTCTCTGTGGCTGACAGTAGGACCCACTCGAAAAATTGGTTGATAGTATTGGGACACGGGTAGGCTACGCTAGCAACAATTCAAAATTTCTACCACATAAACTAGGATGCCAAACAAGTTAAATGATCACAGATCATTACCACCAGATGCGCAGTGCAGCGGAAGTAGAGTCGGAGCAGCCTAGTCCGACGAAGAACACGCCGATGTAGTGGTCGTAGATGATCGTCCAACGTCCTCGTAGTCGATCGTCTCCTACAACAACCTCCGCAGTTCCTTGTGAAGATCGCGGATCGCCCTCGATGCAAACGACCGCAGAGCGCTCACGGTATCCACACGTCCAGAGAAGGAACAACCGTGCACCAGTGTGCTAGCACCAAGTCGCACGGGAAGGCTCTCTCAAGAAGACGGCGGCTAGGGTTTCGGTGGAAACAACTCCCGTGTCTCTCTGCATCATCCACACTAGACTCAAGCATCTCCTTATATAGTGCCCCGTGTCAGATCCTATCCGAACACGCTTGATTTAATCAGATTCGCATCGGTTTGTTCCATCCCATTAAGTGTGTGACCCGTTAGGTTTATGTGTAATCGGTTGTGACTCAGAAACTCTTTTCGACCATGAGTCGTAGCGGTCCCTAGCAGGACATAACGATTCCCGAATACACACAAATTATATCGGACAAACCTTAATGCAATATGATCTACGACTAGGTCCTCATCACTTACGACCAGGTCCTATTTCTATATGACCAGTTCGCATTCGGTCACGACCAATTCGTAACTCCTTACGACCAGGTTTCGACCACTCTGTGATTTCGTTCGATCAGTCTACGACTTGCTCGTATCACCATACGACTTGTTTGGATCTGATCGAACTAAGCGACTTACTCTAGTATTCTCCCTTTGCCTCACGATATCTGGTTGAACTCCACGTGAGATAATGTGTCATCCATGGACTGTTCAATA
Organism: Ampelocalamus luodianensis; assembly: GCA_036346255.1. Lineage (NCBI taxonomy): Eukaryota > Viridiplantae > Streptophyta > Magnoliopsida > Poales > Poaceae > Ampelocalamus > Ampelocalamus luodianensis. Next base: position 242,923 of record JAYEVH010000247.1, read on the forward strand.
CTTTCTCAATCGAGTTGTCGGATAACCTTATGTGGTCGAACACTTGGACAACTAGTGGCATGACCATGCACTTTCTTCATCCGTCTACTTCGAGGGGCCCAGAGACATCTCTCATGTTATGTTAGGAGGGGCAAATCCCATATCCGACCACCACATCCTCCGCATGTTTCATAGTATTCCTAAAGCTACCTTTATAACTACCTAGCATTTAGTAGCGTTTGGCAACCCCTAAGAGTGCTATTACACATGTAGGGAACCATGCTGATCTCAGGTCTAAGGATTATTATACATCATCATTGCTTGAGACCAACTAATGACACACAGAATCATAACAATCTTGATAGTGTCTCAAGGTGGGTCAATCCAACCTCATGTTCTCTGACATGTGTTCACATTATTGATTCGATATCCCTATATCCATGACCGGTGAAACATGGTCATCAATCAATATATGCACTGGTCGTAGAGTCAATGGTGTTCCGATCAGTGACATTCAACCAGGGATACTTTTAGAACGACATCATACAAGTCAAAGAGTTTCCCCAACAAGTCACATACTCGTTGATCTTCAGAACTAACGATTCATTCAAGGAACAGAATAACATTTATTCAAGAACTCATAAACATAGACGTGATACAATCATCTCCATGATTGCCTCTAGGGCATATCACCAACAGACAGTGGATGCCACGTCAGGGAGAAACTAGGAGGTTTCGGCCGGAGGGGGTCTGGTGAGATGGTATTGGCAGTTGGGGGTGTAAACCAAACAGTTTTAGAGTTTAGGGGGGGTATTTTGGACTCTCCGCAAATTTCAGGGGTGTAAAGTGGACTTATTCCACAAGAAAAATACATAAGTGTATAAAATTCCCTATAAAGTACTAGGTTCTGGAGGTTCAAAATGCGCTCACACTCAAGCTTATACCAAGTTCTTACCAAACAAAACAGGTGGTGACCGGCAACTAGTGTCGGTGTCAAACACTCTCCCAAGATGGACAAAGCGATTGCAAGCAAAAGGTATCTGTGTAATGGTAGAAGGTGGAGCTAGGATAGGCTTCAATATGGTAGCAAGGATTAGGAATAATGAAATCAGTAAATGCAAGTTGAAAAAATGTTCAAAGTACTAGTCAATAATGCTGATCCTAGCTTAGAAAAAGCTAGCTAATCAAAGCCTATGAAGCAAAGTATAAAAGGATCCCTATGAAGAGAAGTGTATGAACGCACACGCAAATAACAATGTGACTTGATGTAAGCAAAGGAAATTCTCACACCAAGTGCTAGGAGAGACACTAGCCAAACTACTCAAACTTCTGTCTAGGGGCACAAGATTGTTCACACGACGTAGAGCACAAAGAAACGGTACAATGTAAACAACCCTCTAGTTTAAGCAGTAAACAACAGCTAGTCTCAAAAAATAAAATAAAAAGTTTTATATAGCTTATATATACTCAATCGAAAGGTTTCAACGAGATCTACAACTTTGCAGTTGAGGCAAACCCCAAATTCCAAAAGGAATACTGAGAGAAACGGCAAAAATAGTGACCGAAAACATGCGACACAAATTCGGGGTTGAAGATGGCCGATTTTGGGGCTCTTGGAAGGTGATTGGTGCAAGCGAATTAGTTTTTTTAGATGGACCTCAATGTTTGGTTTCAAACGAGCACAAGAACGTCGAAAATGGACATGGTATACAAAAGTTATGCCCATTTTACTGATGGTGTCTCGGAAACGGAATTCTACTCAGACTTAAATTCGTCTCGGGTTCAAATTGAAACAGCTATATCTTTCAAATCCTTGGGTGAAACTTGCTGAAATTTTTTGTGAAAGCTTGTGGCTATATCTAGAAGGACTCCACCAATTTTCACTAGTTCTGACGAGAGTTTGATGTGCTTTTCAATTTTCAGGAAGGTGGACACTTTTCTTTTTTTGTCCTATTTTTTCTTTCTTTATTCTCTTTTTTTGTCCTTCCTTTTTTTCTTGAAGCCGAAACCAACTCTTCAGCCTATGGCAATCAGCCAAATTGGTTGCCACGGCAGCGAGGTAAAAGCGGCGACAGGGGTTTTGGTGGCTACGGCAGAAGGTGTTGCTGAAACTTCCGACAAGGATCAACGGTGCGGCAATAGCAAGGACCTATGGTAGGAAACAAAAACACACAGATACAAACTAGGCCAACTAGACTACAACTAGAACTAGAAATCAGCAACTTGACACGATAATGCAACCAAAATTTCAACAATGCAAATTACTTACAAGAAAAATTGCAAGCACATATTGGTTTGGAACAGATGAAATAACCCTATTTTTGTGGCTTTTGTGGACTGTGGGTAAAAGATTCTCACCGATCAACTTGTGCTCTGATACCACCTGATGCGACAAAGGGTGTCCCGATCTTTCAATGAAAAGGATAAATCAATTTGGGGAGACGACTCTCACGATTTGGCTACCAATCATACACAACAAATATGCCCGGCAATCGCTGAACCAATTCTGAGATTGTTATCAACCTTGCTAGAAGCACGATCGACCTGATCACGAAGATCAATTTCGGCATGCAATCGAGAACAAGCAAGAATGAGATAGATAAGCAATTTGAAATTGTAAATAGGAATAAGTTTTGTATTGAAAAGTGGGGTTCCGAAGAACAATGTCGCTGTTGAACTCGTCGAACAAGAGGACAATGTATAAAGTAGCAAAGGCTAAACTTTAATCTAACAAAACCCGAGTTTAGCAAAGGGGTGGCATGGCAGCTCCTATAAGAGGAGTTGCGGCCAAGGAGGTGGCTAGGGTCGTCCTAGGGTTGGGTACGGCCATGGAGGAGGACGCACCAACCTGGGCTTGGCCCGGTACGTTTATAAAGCCCAAATTGGCCTAAACAGGTGATGCAGCACCTCCTTTTGATGATTACAATGCGTAAATAGCGAATCTAAAAGTGGGGCTAGATCCGTTGGAAAGGCCTTATCATAAGCTTTCAAAAGTACTCATGCACTCTAATGGACTCCGTATGTGAGAGTTATGCATGTTTTAACTGGTGTTGTTAGGTCGACCAATTAACTGGAATTGAAATCGGGTTAGCCTGGACTTGTTGTGATAGTAGTGCTGCTTCCTTTGCCTTAGTTCCTGAGTAGAATAACATCACAAGACTTAAGTAGCAATGCATCCTCAATACCAAAATTATGAACTCCTAGAAATGAAGTTACCTGATAATTTATTTGACGAGCACATGCTCTGATAATTGGTACTTGCACATCAAGTTGAGGAGTAGAAGCAGTAGGTATGGTTGTATCAATGGAAGGGATGTCCTCATTAGAGAGACAGAGGAAAACAGAGGCGGCGGACGCAGGCGCCAGCGCCAACGGCGAACGGCGGTGCAGAAGGCTCGGGAGATGGGAAAAATGAGTCAACGTTACCTCGGGAAGACGATGGGAAGTGGGGTCATAGGTGAGGATGCACGACGGTAGCACTGGCTACAGTGAGGCGGCTACCGATACATGGGCAGACGACGATGAGGGTGATCCAGCGATGGTCCTCGGGAGATAGAGCGCGCACGGCAACACGATCTTAAGGAGAGTCCTCTGGGACGAACGACATGACCGGAGTTGGCGGGGCGACGATGACCGGTGCTGGAGAAGAAGATGGAGATAGTGGTGATGGACTACGGTTGCACAAAAGTCAAATCGAGGACAACGAATTTGGCAGTGGTGGCAGTTAGGTCGATGACGGAAGACTAGCCGACAAGTAAGAATGCCTACACAAAAGATATAATTGATTTAGAGGAAATTCTCTAGAGATTGGGTAACACGATATGACATGAAAGCTTTTGCAAGAACCTCACCGGAGATGACAAAACGGCAAAGCAGGGCGTCAGCTGGCTTTGGAGAAGACGATCTCATGTGGCATTGACGAGGCACGAGAGGTGGTGGTGGTTTGAGAAGTGCGTGAAGTGGTTGAACACGGTTCAGGGACTCGACTTTATATTCTCAGGCAAGGAGTGGAGCAAGTGCGGATGCGGCGGAATCAATGATGTCAGTTTCATCTCAGGTTTTGGAAACAAGCAGTAACGACAGGTGCATTGAGTGTGGGCAGCAATGGTGGCCTAGATGGCAACGGTTTCCAACTAGGGCAAGGTGCGAAGCTTAGTGGAGGCAGCAGAGGTTGCGCAAGGTGAATTAGAGGTAGAGCAGAGAGAGATGGGCCAGGGTTAGGCATATGCCTAGAGAAAGAAGATGTGTCGAACAGAGAAAGAGATGGACTTTAGCCGAAGAGATGGAGAGAATTGAAATTGAAATTTGAACTTCCATTGAGGTTTGAATTGATTTAGAATCCAGAGTGTGATTTGAATTTGAACTTCAAATTGGAATTTGAATTTGAATTCAAAACTCCAAATAAAAGCCAAATACTTTGAAATACTTATTTTAAAATAATTTTACAAGGAGAGTAGATGTGGTATGTCGCATTAATTTTTGTGAGACTCAGCGTGATTTAGCTTGTAATACTTAGTCTTCTTGACTCTAGCATCACAAACAAAATATACTGTGCCTCGATGGACATGTGCTTTCCAGAATTACAGCACACATACATCTTTACCTCGATCGACGAACCCCCCGTCGCCCTCAACCTATAAAAGGGCGCCCCAGCACCGCCTCCCGGCACTAAACCCAGCACCACCACTCACCTCGCCCCTACCCCCTCGAGCTCGCCAGATTTTGCATTTCTTCACTGACGGCCAAACCTCCTTCCACCACCGTTTGCGCCGCCGTCGTCGACCTCCCGGCCACTCCGATCCCACCAACGGCCGCACGACCACGCCTACCTCGCGGCGCACCTTCTGCCACCGGAGCACCGCCGGAACACCATCGCCGACACGAGCCCGTGCGCGCCTCCGCTTCTTCCCCATCGCCAGTCGCCGCTGTCAACCCCTGGCCGCCCGCGTAAGGTATAAATGCTCCGCGTAAGTGATAGGAGGGTATCCTTCACCATTCATATAATGGAGGTTATCCACTATTAATTGTCATTTTAAACACGGATTTGAGTTATAATATAAAAACTGGCCTTAGAAATTATAATTTGTATTTAACCTGAAAATGATGTCTATGCAAAATAACCCTGCCATTATCCTTTGTTTACCTTATGCATGCATTAACTCTCAATATTGGGTGTAACTTGCAAGCACGGAAGTTGTGCTTACTCTTGCTGAATAATCTTTATTCAGGAGAAGACCTCTATCAGGACAGTGAGGATTTTGACGACTAGGTGCGCGCTTCGCACGATTACCGTGGCAAGTTGTGTGGTCTACTACTATTTTGCTTTTCGCTCTGTTTATTTATTTGTCCTCAGGCCTCTTTTGTAATAAACTCTGAGTTATTATTAATAAAATGTGTGATATGATTGTGCTATCACTTTTGTTTGACTGTGTACACTAGAAATCTTGGACTAGTGTATAAACACAGAGAATTCGGGATCCTTCGCTCCCGGGTTCGACAAAAGTGGTATCAGAGCCATATCGACTGTAGGTCGTGGCCCCACAATTTCCCTAAGGAATTATTTTTGAAAACTAAAACTATATTGAGTCTATCCAGAGTCCTCTCTCAACCCTTCTCTTTAAAATGGTTACTGACTCCTCTCTTTCTCAAAAATTGTAGATGGCCGAGATACCGGACGCTACCTCTCACGGAGTTCTTGCTGGACACTGGGCCGAGCTTATTTGGGAGATGATGCAGCATCTGGAGTACAAGAAGAGGCCAACGTTTCAAGGCTACAAGTACAAAGTAGGAGAACGGCGTCTCTGGAGGGTGGAAGTGCTGATCTACTCCGACCTCTCACCAAACACAGTATTCCACATTTTCCACGCTCCGATCAGACGCGACACCTTCGGTGACGACATCCAGGATGCAACAAGAGAGGCAGTCCGTCGTCTCCACCACACTTATGACCGCTACCTCAATGGCACCGGGTTCCGTTATTACCCGATGCATCTTCCGACCAGACTCGACAGCACCTTCCGCTCCGCCAAAGAAGAGGATTCCCCCGAGCTGACGCACCATGTGGACTTGACGAAGGCATTGGACTATGCCTACTAAACACCTTAGAGGACTATGCACGCCGTGATAGCTTGGAGTATGTGGAAGCAAGGAAGCAAAGAGAGAAGAAGAGTTGGCTAGCTACAAGGCAATGAGGCCACTCTAATGAGATAGACTACACCCCAAGACTTATAGTTGTTTTCTTTTAGTCCTAACTTTAGTCACGAATTATGAGCTATCAATTACCCTTGTGATAGCCATAATCAATTAATAAAATAAATGAATAAAAGAACTATTTTGAAAAGTTGATTATTTGTTGCGTGTTTATTGGGCTATTTTAGATTTAGCCCCCTTAGAATTTCTTGTTATCTTTTTTAAATCCTTGGAGGACGCAGATGGTGAATACCCGTAGGATGTGCAAATGACAGCCGCCAATGCCAAGGAAATGATCAGGCAGACTATCAGGATAATCACGTTCCACAGCCTCCACCACCCCCGGCAGAAGGACCCGACTGGTGCCAGATGATGGCGAATCAAACTCATCTGATCGACCTTCTTGCCCAATCACTGCAAATGCTCGAATGTTCGCCGCTACCGCAGCGAGCCCCGCCCACCCCGCACAACCGCAGGATGACCATGTCCGAGTTCATGAGGATGCGTCCGCCGACTTTTTCCATCAAGATGGAACCAATGGACGCATGATGGCGGCCGCCATTGGGAAGAAACTGGACATCACCCAGTGCACTGATCGTGAGAGGGTTCTGTTTGCCTCTCACCAGCTTAACGGTCCCGCAGCTGAATGGTGGGATAACTATTGTATCTCCCATAACGATGCTCAATCCATCACATGGGCCGACTTTGTGCAAGCTTTCCGCCATGCACACATCCCGGCGGGAATGATGATGCTGAAGAAGGAGTTCCATGCACTCCGACAGGGCAACCGCACGGTGAACGAATACCTGCACCGATTCAATCAACTTGCCCGCTACGCCCCAGCTGACGTAGCCAGAGATGAGGACAGATAGGAAAGGTTCCTAGAGGGACTAAACGATGACATCTCTATCCAATTAATCTCTCAGAATTTCACCGACTTCCAGTAGTTGGTGGACAAGGCGATCCGTTAGGAGGCCAAGCACTTGGAAATGGAGAACTGTAAGCGGAGGATGGCCGCTCAGAGGTTCAACGCAGGAGGTCTGCCCAAGCCCCGCTTCACCGCATCACAGCCTCTGCAACGTGGGAAATTTCAATCTTTCACGTCTAGAAATCCAGCACCGCCACAGCGCTCCAACACCTCTAGCTTCCGCAACAACTCATCTGGAGGGTAGTTTCAGCAGAGGCATTCCACTTCCTCAGCTTCGGGAGTTACTTGCTTCCACTGTAATGAGACGGGGCATTATGCCAACAAATGCCTCAACAAGCAGCAAGGTGTGACTCCAGCCAGGCCAATCTCAGGAGTTCCAGCCACCGGCGGCACCACAAGGCCAGCAGGCTAGTTCACCAAGGGTCGGGTGAACCATGTCACGGCAGAAGAGGCCGAGGCAGCACCAGATGTGGTCCTCGGTACGTTCCTTGTTAATTCAATACTAGCATCTGTCCTATTTGATTCTGGAGCTTCACATTCTTTCGTGTCAAATAAGTTTGTGGGAAAATATGGGTTACCTATATCCTCCCTAGCTACTCCCATGATAATCCATTCCCGGGCTCATAAATGAGAACCAGTTCTCTATGCCCAAATCTTACCCTGGAGATATCCGGAATATCCTTCCTAGCAGATCTGATAGTCTTACACTCCCAAGGTCTGGATGTAATTCTTGGAATGGACTGGCTAGCCAAAAACCATGGACAAATAGACTGTACCAATAGGTCTATCACTCTTACCAATGAACAAGGCATATCTGTCGAATTCAAGCCCAAGACCCGCACCGGGAGAAGTTCCATCCTCACCAGCTTGAAGGAAGTAAAACTTGAAGACATACCCGTAGCGCGGGAATACCCCGATGTCTTTCCAGATGATCTACCCGGCATGCCACCGGATCGGGACATAATGTTCCTAATTGATCTAGTCCCCGGGACAGCTCCAATCTCGAAGCGGTCCTACAGAATGCCAGCCAACGAGTTAGCAGAGCTGAAAAAACAAATTGAAGAATTGCGAAGCAAAGGGTACATTCGACCCAACTCTTCACCTTGGGGAGCCCCAGTACTATTTGTCAAGAAGAAAGACAATAGTATGAGAATGTGTGTTGATTACAGATCACTCAACGAGGTGACGATCAAGAACAAATACCTGTTACCCAGGATTGATGATCTGTTTGATCAGCTGAAGGGAGCAAGTGTCTTCTCAAAGATTGATCTGAGATCCGGTTATCACCAACTGAAGATCAGACCGGAAGATATTCCGAATACCGCCTTCACCACCAGATATGGACTGTACGAGTTTACAGTAATGTCCTTCGGTTTGACGAACGCCCATGCTTATTTCATGAATATGATGAACAAAGTGTTCATGGAATTCTTGGATAAGATTGTGGTTGTCTTCATCGATGACATTCTCATCTACTCAAAAGATGAAGAAGAACATGAGAAACACCTCAGGATGATCCTGGACAAGCTCAGGGAGCACCAACTTTACGCCAAATTCAGCAAAAGTGAATTTTGTCTAAGTCAAGTGGCATTCCTTGGACATATCGTGTCAGCAGGAGGAATTACAGTAGATCCCGCCAAGGTTGAGGCAGTAATGGACTGGAAACAACCCAAATCAATCACCGAGGTAAGAAGTTTCCTTGGACTAGCGGGTTATTACCGCAGGTTCATCGAAGGTTTCTCTAAACTTGCAAGACCCATGACTCAACTTCTGAAGAAAGAGAAGAAGTTTGAATGGTCAAGTGCTTGTGAAGAAAGTTTCCAGGAGCTGAAAAAGAGGCTAGTCTCAGCACCGGTGTTAATTCTACCGGACATCCGCAAGGATTTTGAGATATTCTGTGACGCATCCCGTCAAGGCCTCGGATGCGTACTGATGCAGGTTGGCAAGGTCGTAGCTTATGCGTTCCGGCAGTTGAGGCCACACGAAGGGAATTATCCGACTCATGATCTTGAGTTGGCAGCAATTGTGCACGCTCTGAAGATCTGACAGCATTATCTCATTGGTAACCGCTGTGAGATTTTCACGGATCATAAAAGCCTAAAGTACATATTCACGCAGTCCGAACTCAATCTCCGACAGAGGAGATGGTTGAAGTTGATAAAGGATTACGACCTCGGAATCCATTATTATCCGCAAAGCCAACATGGTAGCAGTATGCCCGAGTAGAAAGGCGATTGCAACACCATATTAGTGCGTAAGAATCACTAATTGTATGAAGAATCAAGCAATCAACTCGAGATTGTCAACCACGGTTGTGTGAACGCTCTGGAAGTTCAACCGACTCTACAGGGTCGATCGTAACAAAGCGCTTAGAAGATGAAGACATCCAAGAAATCAAGAAGAATATGAGAAGAGGCAAAGCCCCAGGTTTTTCCGAGGATGAGCAAGGAACAGTGTGGTTTGGAGACCGCATCTGTGTACCCAATCAGCAGGAGATAAAAGAGTCGATTCTGAAAGAAGCTCACGAATCGCCGTACTCCATTCATCCTGGGAGCACCAAAATGTATCAGGACCTAAAAGAAAAATATTGGTGGGTCAGCATGAAGCGCGAAATTGCTGATTTCGTCGCTCGTTGTGATGTCTGTCAAAGAGTCAAGGCAGAGCACCAAAGACCCGCTGGTCTGTTGCAACCATTACCAATTCCCGAGTGGAAGTGGGAAGAAGTTGGTATGGATTTCATCACCGGACTCCCTAGGACCCAATCGGGATATGACTCCATCTGGGTGGTAATTGACCGGTTAACTAAAGTAGCTCACTTTATTCCAGTCAAGACCACATACAGAAGCAATCAGCTAGCAGAATTATATATGGCCAGGATCGTCTGTTTAGACGGAGTACCCAAGAAGATCGTGTCTGACAGAGGTTCCCAATTTACATCAAGGTTTTGGCAGAGCCTGCATGAAGCCTTAGGAACCAGACTCAATTTCAGCACGGTATATCATCCCCAGACAGATGGACAAACAGAACGCACCAACCAAGTTCTTGAAGATATGCTTTGAGCTTATGCCCTAGATTTTGGAAAAGGTTGGGACAAGGATCTGCCGTATGCAGAGTTCTCGTACAATAATAGCTACCAAGCCAGTATGCAGATGGCTCCATTTGAAGCCTTGTATGGTAGGAAATGCCGAACCCCGCTCCTTTGGGATCAGGTAGGAGAACATCACCTCTTTGGACTTGAGTTGATCAAAGAAGCTGAAAGTAAAGTAAAGGCTATACAGGAACGTCTGAAGGTAGCCCAATCCCGACAAAAGAGTTATGTTGATAACCGTCGGAGGGAATTAAACTTTGAGGTAGGAGATTTTGTCTATCTCAGAGTTACTCCACTCAAAGGAGTAAGGAGATTCCAGACGAAAGGAAAACTCGCACCCAGATATATCGGGCCATACAACATCTTGGCAAGACGTGGAGAAGTGGCTTATCAATTAGAGATGCCAGCAACCTTGTCAACAGTACATAATGTCCTCCACGTGTCGCAGTTAAAGAAATGCCTTCGAGTGCCGGAAGACCACACCCTCTTGGAAAGCTGTGACCTTCAAGAAGACCTTACCTATGTGGAGCGACCAATTAAAATTCTGGATGTCGCAGAACGTGTTACCAGAAGCAGAATCATCAGATCATACAAGGTGCAGTGGAGTCACCATCCAGAAAGTGAAGCCACATGGGAGAAAGAAGAAGAATTCAAGGCCAACTACCCTGATCTTTTGTTAATTCAAGTCTCGAATCTCTGGTCGAGATTCCTTTAAGGGGGTAGGTTTGTAACAGCCTAAATTTCAAATTCCAATTGAAAAATAAAGTTTAAGTATTTTTGTGGATTTTTCTGAAATTTTTAAAAGCTTTTACTTAATCAAATTGAAACTAAACAAATTTATTTGCAAAATATATTACCAAATAATAGTTAGAAATATTTTATTCAAGTCCTAAATGCTCCAGAGAATTTCTGTGAATTTTCTCAAAATTTTTGGACTTATTGTGCTATATTCAAAAGCCTAATTGAATTATCAGCATTTAATTAATTAGAAAACCAAAAGAAAAATCCAAATAGCATTTGGGCTGAAACTTCTTCGCCCACCCGCTTGCTCGCGCACACCCAGCTACGCTTAAACCTCCTCCGCTCCACGCCGTTGGATCGCCATCAAACGGCCATCGGTGCCCGCCCCTTTCCTTTCTCCGCGTTTACCGACAGGTGGGCCCACCTCACCCCTTCTTCCACCTTCCTTTCTTCTTCGCGGGGTGCTTTCCTCTTCTCCCCACACACTCTTCCAAGGATACGCTTCAAGAAGCTTCGAAACGTGGCTAAATCCTGATCAAATCACTGAAATTTCGCGTGCATTAAAACCACCGCACCGAATCGCGCCCGTTTTGGTCTTTTCCCTTCCATCTCTGGCCCCGATTCCCCTAATTCCGCCTCGGACACCGGCGGGAGCTTCTTGCTTGCCACGACGAACCCCCGTTGCCCTCCACCTATAAAAGGGCGCCCCAGCACCGCCTCCCGGCACTAAACCCAGCACCACCACTCACCTCGCCCCTACCCCCTCGTGCTCGCCGGATTTTGCATTTCTTCACCGACGGCCAAACCTCCTTCCACCACCGTTTGCGCCGCCGTCGTCGACCTCCCGGCCACTCCGATCCCACCAACGGCTTCGCACGACCACGCTCTACCTCGTGCGCACCTTCTTGCCACCGGAGCACCACCGGAACACCATCGCCGACACGAGCCCGTGCGCGCCTCCGCTTCTTCCCCGTCGCCGGTCACCGCTGTCAACCCCTGGCCGCCCGCGTAAGGTATAAATGCTCCCCGTTGTCTTCTCTACCCACTGGTACCCTCGCCAAGCACCGCGGTGCCTCTAGTCGCCGACGACCATCGGACACTGTGCGCCGCCGTCGGCCCTGTGCTGGCGTAGTAGCCACCTCGGTGCCACCCGGTGCCACATCGCCGTTACCGCCCATGTGGCGCCCGCGTGTCACGCCGGTCACGCCGCGGGTACGTATCACCCCCTTGGACCCGGCACATCAGAGACCAGTCCCATGAGCGAGCCACTTACAGTGGCCCCCACATGTCAAGGATTATTTTAATTCCTTTAAAATTCCGAAATTCCCTCACTAGCGTCAGCATTGCGCAATAATTAGATTTTCCTTTAGAAAAATAATTCGGGAAATTCATTTAAATTGAAGATTTAGGTTTAAAACTTCGAAAATTCATATCTTTTGCATCTGAACTCCAAATTGGGTGATTCAAGTTGCAAAATTTGTCTAAAATCATAATCTAGCTAACTAAACCAAAATATTTCAGTTTGGAGTTCATTTGAGTTGTATTTTTGAATTTATTTAAATTTGAATTGAATTTATCGTATTTTACAGATAGATCTCGAACGACTCTGAGAGTTAGATCCTCTCGACGATTTAGAGTTTCAAGACTTCAACGAAGGCAAGTTACACCATTGATCATATTGCTCCCAGTATTTTAAAGTATTTAATTCCTGTTTTCAAATTACTATTGCATGCATATGTTTATATAATTGTTTGAATGCCCTGTTTTTGTACATAGTTATTCCAATCTCCATTGTATAGCCAAATTGATTATTGAATATGAATGCCTTGTCACCTTTAGGTAAAATACTACTAAAATTATTCATATGCTTAGCCATGCTTAGATCACACTTATGAATTTGGGAAGGTTTAGCCAAATCTTTTACATACTTGTCTTAAATTTGACACTGTAGTATTGTTTTACCACAAAAGGTTTATAAAGAGGATTTTACTCTAAATAAAATCAAAATTGGGTTTGTACTTGGGCGAATGGGCTGAATGGTGGGTGCAAGTTCTTGCACGGGCTTAGTCTGGTTAGGACTAAGGCCTAGGGTTTTATTCGGAAGACGCCCAAGTCAATTGAGGGCCGGTCTTTGAGCCGCTTTTTGCTATGCCTTACCGTACCACCACATGTCTTGTATGGGCAGGATTTGGCTAAATAATTTGTGGCGCCTTAGTGTTATTTGTGCCATGTTGTATGTGTGGGCGTCGGTTAGACAGTAGTTCCACCTGGCGCAAGAGGGGGCTCCCGGAGGATGGTTAGTCCAATGGTGGTGAAACCTTAGCGGGCATAAATACATTAAGGCATTGCATTGTAACAGCCTCATGATAATTGCTTAGTCACACGCCTTCAGAAGCGTGCTTTGGCCGACATTAAAAGCATATTATCACGTGTGGGTAAAGCTGTACAAACTCTGCAGAGTATAAACTATTCGAATAGCTACGTCCGCGGTCATGGATATGCTAGCAAAGCCACTCCAAGTTAGACTTTGTTTTTGGTTTATAAAACGATCTCAACATATGTTTTTAGGATGGTTAACCCTATGGTAAAAATTGGGCGGCTAGCCAAGTGATAGGAGGGTATCCTTCACCATTCATACAATGGAGGTTATCCACTATTAATTGTTATTTTAAACACGGATTTGAGTTATAATATAAAAACAATCCTTAGAAATTATTATTGGTATTTAACCTGAAAATACTGTCTATGCAAAATAACCCAATCATTATCCTTTGTTTACCTTATGCATGCATTAACTCTCAATATTGGGTGTAACTTGCAAGCACGGAAGTTGTGCTTACTCTTGCTGAATAATCTTTATTCAGGAGAAGACCTCTATCAGGACGGTGAGGATCTTGACGACTAGGCTGTGCCCCTAGACGATTGCTTGTGGCAATTTGTGTGGTCTACTACTATTTTGCTTTTGCTAGAAGTGCTCTTGCTGCAGAGGATCAGACTCAGGATCAATAATTTCTTCGGAACCTAACGCAAAAACGCAAAAAATCCAATAAGAACGAAGAACACCGAAAGAAACTCAAAAGTCAAAGTCATCCAATTCCCATGAAATTTACACATCAGCAGGGGTATGATTTTAAATGAATTTAGCAACAATAATTATTCAATTTGGACTAAGAATGCAAAAGTTATAGCCTAAACAATTTCTCTCAGCCTGAAAATTCAAATTAAATTAATTTCGGGTACTGTTCAAGGCACAAATTTCCAGAAAGATCTAGAACCTAAAAATTTTATGGTGGGTAGAACATGGCATTCTAAGGACAGCAAAACTGGGTTTGCTTAATTTGGAGTTAATTTGAATTACTTATGATTTTTCTAATTCAAGAAACTAGTACAACATATCTTCCAGCAGTAAAGATATGAATACAACTTGTTCTATATGAAAGCATAATCACAGAGGAAACTAACCCATTTTATTTTGCTCAGTCTGAAGTTGCTGAGAAGAAGTTACACATTTTACAAATTTTGAAATAATTTCTAAGCTTCATTTCATGTTAAGCAACAATATACAACATGTACAATTTTCTAATACAGAACAGTGCCTAAATTCATTTCATTTTAGAGCTAACACAATTTGAATCACCCTAAAAGGAGTTCAAATGAGATAGTTATGCACTTTTGAAATTGGAAACACTAAAATACTTTGAAAACCAGAGCTCACGGGGTGCTCCAACGGATCTGACGAAATTGGGGAGGTCAGAACCGTTGAGATTGAATCCAACGGCTCCAGCGCTAGAGAGGACCACACCAGCGCTGGCGCGCACTAGGGAGGTCTTGACCGTCAGATCAAGATCTGGCGGTCCAGAGCTCCACGAGGAGGTCCTAAGGCTAACTCTAAAAGAGGAGGTCTGGACGGTGTGATTTGGAGGAGGGGAGGTCCTGGCGGCTAAGATCTTCCGGAGGAGGTCTTACAGCCAAGATCTCCACGGAGGGAGGGCTTACGGTCGGGATCTACTGTGGGAGGTCCTAACGGCTAAGATCTCACGGGGCAGGTCTCAACGGTCAGGATCTCTACGGGGAAGTCCCCCAAGGCACACTTTAATAGAGAGAGGTCTAGACGGCTCAGATCCCCATGGGGAGACCTCAACGGTCCAGATCTGCGCAGAGGGAGGTCCTGAGGTTTCCTTCACAAAGGACCAGGGGTGGTCTTTTGCAAAGAGGACCTCAAGGAGTGGTTCGGGGGTGGTTTTTGCGAAACACCCATGGGAGGTCTTTCAACAAAGAGAACCCAGAGGGTGCTCCACAGGGGGTTCTTGCAAAAATGACCACGGGGTTGCCTTTTGCGCAGAAATGATCCCAACGGCCAAGATTAACCCGAGGAGGTTCTTAACGGCTAGGATCAAACCTGGGGAGATCTTGTGACTTAAGTATTCATAGAGAAAGATCCTACGGTGAAGATCTAACCCGAGGTAGTTCTAAACGGCTACGATGAACCCTAGGAGGTCCTGGCAATAAAGTCTTACAAAGAAAAATCTAACAGCTAAGAGCTAACCTTACGAGATAACCGACGGCTAAGATTAACTCGGGAGGTCCGGGGACTTGTCGAAATCCCGACAACAATACAAAGCACTGCACTCTGTCCACCGGTTCGCCGCCAGCGACCACGGCCACGACGACGCGAGTTCGAGGTGCCAAAACGTGCGCAATACTAATGCGAACCCAAAGGAGGCACTCTCGACGGCGGAGTTGGCCTAAAACGACGGCGAGCAGAGAGGGCGGAGGACCTCCTACGGTAAAATACAAAAATGCGAAAAACTCCGCTACGATCTAATCTAACGGGTGCTCGAGCTCTAAGGGACTATTGCGAACATACCTGGGCACGAAGGAGCTCGGAGAAGGTCTGGCGGTGGAGACCGACGCCGGAGTTGAAGACGACAACGAGGACTAGAGGCTCTGCAAAAAGAGAAAGCACAGGGATGATCCCGATAGCTTTGCGATGGTCCAGAGGAGGTCCAAGAGTAGTTAATCGACCAAGGGCACTCACCGGAGTTGGGGAAGAAGAAGACCGCCAACGGCCGAAGACTACACGCCCGATTCGGTCGCGCCCGAGCGCGCTTACTGACCTGCCTCAACCGAGTCAAATGGTTGAGCCCGAGTCTGACTCGAGTCTGACTCAGACCTAGAAGTTGAATTAACACAGAGAACTTTGGGGAATTATTTGAGGTAGGAAACTAACTCCAAAAATTCTAAAAAAATTTCAGGAGCTTGCTAACTTAGATATTGACCTGGTGTAAACTTTTCAGAGTCTTTCATGTTGTATATTTTCCTCCAAAAATTCTGCAAGGCACTGAGCTAGGGTTTGACTAAAAATCAAACAGGTTTGACTGACCTCCAAAGATATTCAAACAATTTCTAAAAATTGTGAATTTTTTCAAAGGGGTCACACATTAACCCTAGAACTTAGAAAAAGTATTTCCAAGGAATGATCACAAGATTTGACAAGAAAGTTTTTGATGGGCCAAGATTTAGCTCAAAAATGGCTTGTGATTTGTATTTCCATAATTCTTTTAGAAGAATTTTTTTCAGAACATCCATGAAATACAAGATGTAAGAAAAATTTTAAATTTCTACACATTTTCTTACATTTGAAACACAAGCCAATACTTGGGATGTTACAAATCTCCCCCTTAGAAGAATCTCGTCCTGAGATTCCGTTTACTCGGAGAAGAAAGTTGGGTTGTCCGCACGAAGACGATCTTCCCGCTCCCAAGTTGCCTCATCCTCGGAATGATTCGACCACTGAACCTTAAGGAACTTGATGACACGATTCCTTGTTCTTCGTTCAGATTCTTTCAGAATACGAACAGGATGCTCGCGGTAGGTCAAGTCTTCCTGCACATCGAGATTTTCCAACGGAGTGTCCTCGGTCGGAACACGAAGACACTTCTTCAAATGGGACACATGAAACACATCACGTACCCCCTCAAGTGTAGCTGGCAACTCCAACTTGTAGGCAATAGTGCCTACCTTCTCAATAATGCGATAAGGCCCAACATATCGAGGAGCTAACTTGCCCTTGACGCTGAAACGCTGATGGCCCTTCAAAGGAGAGACTTTGAGATACACAAAGTCATTGGGCTGAAAGCTCAACTCACAGCGACGACGATCCGCATAGCTCTTTTGTCTGGACTAGGCCGTGCGCAAATGATCGCGAACAAGCTGAACCTGACTCTTGGCCTCATTGATCGAATCTAGGCCGTAGAACTGCCTCTCACCAGTCTCTGGCCAGTTCAATGGGATTTTGCACCTCCTCCCATATAAGGCCTCAAAAGGTGCCATGCCGAGACTGGCCTGAAAACTGTTGTTGTAGGAGAATTTGGCAAACGACAAGCACTTCTCCCAATTCTTCCCATAGGAAAGAATACAAGCACGGAGCATGTATTCCAAAACATGGTTGACTCGTTCTGTTTGACCATCAGTCTGGGGATGGTACGCTGAGCTGAATGAAAGGCGAGTCCCCATAGCCTCTTGCAAACTATGCCAAAACCGAGAGGTGAAGAGAGAACCACGATCTGACACAATCGTTCTGGGCACACCATGCAAGCTCACAATGCGAGATATGTAGAGGTCCGCCAATTGTCTCACATCAATCTCAGCCCGCACTGGGAGAAAATGGGCTACTTTTGTCAACCGGTCAACGATAACCCATAAGGCATCCTTCCCTGAAGAAGTACGGGGCAATCCGGTGATGAAATCTATGCCGACAGAATCCCACTTCCACTCAGGCACTGGCAAAGGTTGAAGAAGACCTGTTGGACGCTGATGCTTGGCCTTTACACGACAACACACGTCGCACTTGGCAACGAACTTGGCGATCTCGCGCTTCATTCGGGTCCACCAGAATCTCTGACGAAGGTCTTGATACATCTTTGTGGCCCCGGGATGAATAGACAAGGGGGAATCATGGGCTTCGCGGAGAATCATATCCCGCAATTCCATGACCTTTCGAACCACAAGGCGTTGTCCAAACCATACAACACCATGCTCATCTTCTGAGAAGCACTTGGCTATCCCGTTCTTGATGTTTTGCTTGATTTCACTCACACCAATATCCGATTGCTGCGCAACCTTGATTTGATCCACCAAGGTTGGTTGCACAACCAAGGTAGCGAGAGAACCATGCTCAATCAAACCCAAATTGATCCGCTGAAATTCTTCAAGGAGGATGGGCTGCTGCTCCTAGAGCATCAAAACATTGCAATACACTTTCCGACTAAGTGCATCGGCAACAACATTGGCCTTGCCGGATGGTACTGGATACCCATATCATAATCCTTGATCAATTCCATCCATCTTCTTTGCCTAAGGTTCAGATCTGGCTAGGTGAACAAATACTTCAAGCTCTTGTGATCCGAATACACCTCACAACGGTTACCGATCACGTAATGCCGCCAAATTTTGAGTGCATGAACCACTGCAGCTAGCTCCAAGTCATGGGTAGGATAGTTGAGTTCATGAGGCCTCAACTGCCTTGATGCATAGGCCACTACCTTGCCTTCTTGCATAAGAACACAACCGAGTCCCTGACGAGAGGCATCACAAAAGATATCGAAGCTCTTGTGGACATCGGGAAGAACAAGAACTGGGGCTGAAGTCAAACGCTTCTTGAGTTCCTGAAAACTCTCATCACAAGCAGCGGACAACACAAACTTCTTATCCTTTTTTAGCAACTCAGTCATCAGCTTCACGATCTTGGAGAAGTTCTCGATAAAGCGACGGTAATAACCTGCTAAACCAAGAAAACTCCGCACATCCATGACCGACTTGGGCTGACCCCAAGATAGAACATCGCTAACCTTGCTAGGATCCACAGCTACACCTCCTGCTGAAAGAACATGGCCCAAGAATGCCACTTCCTTCAACCAGAACTCGCACTTGCTGAACTTCGCATACAGCTAGTGCTCACGCAGCTTTCCCAATACAAGCTTCAGATGCTCAGCATGCTCTTCTTCCCTCTTGGAGTAGATAAGAATATCATCAATGAATACCACAACAAACTTATCTAGGTACTCCATGAATACTGAGTTCATAAGATTCATGAATAAGGTAGGAGCATTGGTCAAGCCAAAAGACATGACGGTGTACTCGTACAGACCATAACGAGTAGTGAAAGCCGTCTTCAAAATATCTTCAACCCTGATCCTGACTTGATGATACCCCAATCTCAAGTCAATCTTGGAGAATACCCGAGCTCCGGTCAATTGGTCAAAAAGATCGTCGATGCGGGGAAGGGATACTTGTTCTTCACCGTCACCTCATTAAGCGGACGGTAATCAACACATATGCGCAAGGTCTTGTCCTTCTTCTTCACAAAGATCACTGGACAACCCCAAAGAGATGAGCTAGAACGGGTGAAACCCTTCTCTAGAAGCTCACCTAGCTGCTTCTTCAGCTCCTTCAACTCATTAGGAAGCATTCGGTATGGACTCTTCGAAATTGGGGCTGTACCGGGCAGTAACTCGATGACGAACTCCAGGTCTCAAACTGGAGGCATCCCAGGCAAATCTTCGGGAAAGACATCCACAAAGTCACACACCATGGGGACATCCTGAATCTCCAAGGCTGGCTCTGCTTCAAGTGCACAAAGATGCGGCCCTTGCAGCTGCGGTGAAAACCCAACCTGTTCGCCTGAGGGGCTTGTGAGGTAGACGACCTTCCTGGCACAATCAATTTGCCCCCAAGTGTTGGGACAATCAATCCATGCCAAGAATCACATCCAGACTTGCTGAGTTGAGTAGGATAAGATTCACCAAGAATCCCACTCCTTCGACTTCAATAGGAACATCCCAGCATTCTTGATCAACTCTCATTTCCGAACCCGGAGAGCGAATAAGCAAATGAGCCCCCAAAGGAACAAAGTGAAGATCACTAGCAGCAATGAAAGATCTTGAAATAAAAGAATACGAAGCTCCTGAATCAAACAATACTGCAGCAGGGCGAGAATTGACAAGAAGCATACCCAACACAACGTCGGGTGTCTCCTGTGCCTCCTCAGCCGAGATATGGTTGACTCGCCACTGCCCACGCCCTGGGTCTTTTGGATAGTCTTCTGGTCAGGTGATGACCACTTCCTTGCCCGCGTCCTCCATTAGGACGAGGGGCCGCTCCAGTCTTTTGAGGGTAACTATTCGCATAGTGGCCCTTGTTGTGGCAATGGAAGCAAGTGACCTCGGCAGCCGGATTGCGGAGGCCACCTTGCTGCTGGAGCGCAGGTGCATGTGGTTGAAAAACGGCCTGCGGGGACGAGGAACTGGCACCGACCGCCTCGGTGGTGGTGAAGCCTGAGAATCGGCCCTTGGTGCTGGCCCAACATGAGGACGAGCAAGGCTGGCCTGTGCAACCTTCTGGGCCTCCCACTTGCGCTTGGGGGACTCGCCTAGCGCTCTCGCCTTATGCTCGGCGACGATGGCCTTGTCAACCAAGGTATGGAAGTCGGGGAAGTCAACGATACAGAGCTTCTCCTGCAGCTCCTCAGACAAGCCCTCCATGAACTTCTCTTGTTTGGCCTCATCAATGGCCACCTCAGCAGGAGCATACCTCACCAGGTGGTTGAACTCATGGAGGTACTCAGTCACAGATCTGCGCCCTTGCTTGAGCACAAGAAACTCCTTCTTGAGCTTCACCAGGCCAGCGGGGACGTGAGCCCAACGGAAAGCAGTGTGAAACTCCTCCCAAGTGACCACGTGGCCAGTGGGCTGCATGGCGAGAAAGTTCTCCCACCATGAGAGTGCTGCACCCACCAGCTGATGGGATGCGAAAAGTGCCTTCTCCTGCTCCTGGCACTGAGCAATGTTGAGCTTCCGCTCAACCAGACGCAGCCAATCATCTGAGTGGGTCCTCAGACCGGGAGAAAGTGGGTGACTGGGTGCGAAGGAACTCCGAGAGTCCCCCCGCGACTGATGTCCACCACCTCCAGACCTGAGGCACCAGAGGGAGCGGAGGTGTTCCTCGCGATAACCTCTAGGATCCGCATCTGATCCATACGGTTCCGCTCGATCTGAACCTCAACCATGGTCGGAGGAGGCGGGAGCTCCTCATCAGGACCAGCTGGCTGACTCTGCCCGCTGCGAGTTGTTCCGGCCATCCTGTTCCACTAAGATAAGTCAGCAACAAGCCCGAAATAGAAAGGCAAGGAAAACAATTAACACATCTAAGAAATGAACTCCAAAAGCTTAGAACAAGCACAAAATCAGCACACGACCCTGAGTCACAAGATCAACTCCTCAGTACGACTAACCCGTATGGCAAGAACGAGTAATCGGTTGAGGAGGAAGAATTTCATAACTCAATTTTGGATCTAACGCAGCTAAAAAGCAAGGTAAAACCACCTAATGTAGTGTTAGATACTTAGCCAACTCATATCACATCTTACCCTTTTATCCCCACAAGTTTTAGTTGAGTTATCCTCTCATTTTCTACCTCATTTTCTAGCAAATAGCTTGCTACCCCAAATCTGAAACTTGCTGTCCAAATTTTCCCTTCCAAGCCTTCAGCCGAAACCCTACTCCAGAAGCTTCTAATCTTCACCAAAAGACAGTCAACACTTCAATTTATAACTCTCATGGTTTTTCCAAAACCAATTTAACCGATAAGCAACTATCTTTTGAAAGAAGATGAGAGGGAAATTAGTATTGCAAAACTTAACAAGAACAAGGTAAGATGAGCAAGCTAAGATAGATGAGGAGAAAAATCTGAGAACTCACTTAGATTTTCAACAAACATTTGATATTTTGGAAACTAAGTTTTTCAAAATATCCGCAAGGCGACCAAGCTATGGGCTGCTACGGTCAGTATGGCTCTGATACCAACTTTGTGAGACCCCGGTGTATTTAGCTTGTAATACTTAGTCTTCCCTTAACTCTAGCATCACAAACAAAATATACCGTGCCTCGATGGACATATGCTTCCCAGAATTGCAGCACACATACATCTTTACAAAATCATGCATCATTTCCATACAACACATAATAGCAAATCTAGCAAAAGACATACATAATATAGAGTTATTACAAAAGAGCCGACCGGCCAAATGACATCGAAGTAACAATAACAGCGGAAGCAAAAGTGCCATAAGATGGCTATAAATAAAAGACGACCGGTTAGCCATAACCCACAAGGTAACCGACCGGGCCGCCAAGCTAGTCGCACAATCCGCAGCAATTCTCACAGAAGTAGATCCCTTGGAGATCCACTTCCTCCTCTGCACACAACAAGCAATGCAGGTGAGTACAATAATGTACTCGCAAGACTTACGAGTAACAAGCCTATACATAGCTACATGAAAGCTGTAACAAAGGAGATGGTTATATAGTCAATTGGACGCATAAAAGCAATTTTCATTTGCAATAATGTAATAGATTGAAAGCAATTTATCAAATTGGTTTTTAATCATTGAAATAACAGCGAGGTAACAATAAATAGCATAAGTAACAACCTAGAGGTGACTAACCCAATAGCCACCACAACATAGCACGAATCCCCGATTCGTACCTCCCATCAAGTTTTAGTTAAAAGGTTGTAGTCTAATTCTCACGCGGCGTATCCGAGCTGTCCATAACCTAGGACAAGGCTATTCGAATATATTTAACCCTGGAGGGGTGTACCAATGTACCCACACTTCAAACCGCCTTTTCGCCACAATAAGCACACTTCCAAAGGTATGTCGGCACGGCTAAGACCTACGAGACATTTCTAATATTGTGTATCAACTACGAGCCGCTCGTATGGATAGAAACCCATACGCTTACATTGTAAAGCTGAAAGACAACTACCCACTCAGGGTAAAGCTTTCGGACAACTACAATGCTCCCAACATCTTCCCTCCTACAACATCCTGCGATTTAGAGCTAACACACGCCAAAGTACTAAGTCAAGAGAGGTCCCATTTCCCTCTAATGTGGTTAGCATGCAAAATGCTCCGTACGGTGGCGCAAGTAATTCGGTCCTTGTTGACTCGGGCACCATTCCAGTCACACCCAAAAGCACACCAACATACCATTATGCCCAAGTCCAAATCATTTTATTTTCATTTTTAGTTTTCACAATTAAACATAGCACAAAGGTGTAACATCCCAATTTTGGACTTATGTTTCAAATGTAAGAAAATGAGTAGAATTTAAAACTTTTTCTTACATCATGTATTTCCTGTATGTTCTAAGCAATTCTTGCACAAGAATTATGGAAATACAAGGTCGCAAGTCTTTTGATCCAAAACCTTATCTTCCAAAAACAATCTTGTCAAATCTTTTGATCATCTCCTGCAAATATTTTTCCTAAGTTCCAGGGTTGGTATGTGACCCCTCTGAAAAATTTCACAATTTTTAGAAATTGTTTGAATATTTTTAGAGGGCAGTCAACAGCCTATTCCAGAACCTTGCAGAATTTTTGGAGAAAAATGCACTGCATAAAAACCTCTAAAAATTTTACATAAGGTTGTTATCTAAGTTAGCAAGCTCCTGTAAAAATTTCAAAATTTTTGGAGTTGTTTTTCTATCTCAATTAAATCCCCAAAGTTTCAGCTCAAATTAAAAACCCAAAAACCTGGTTTCACTATTCATTGGGTTCGAGTCAGACTCGGGCTCAAGCCTATGGAATCGATTGAACCAACTAATCGCACCCCGTGCCAGTTTGATCGCGCGCCTCTTTTCAGCCGTTAGATTTGAATCGAACAACCCGCGTTGATTGGGTCGTTCGAACCCCGCGAAGCGCCCACTCATTTGGGTCGTTGGATCAAGATCCAACCGTCCAGATTAAGTGTGCTGTTCGGGTCACTCGGTGGTCACATTTAATCGTGACTGTCCGATTCTAATCCAAGGGCTCACGATCTCCTCTTTTGATTTAAAACTCTGGAGCTGGAGCGATTCTTAGCCGTCCGATTAAAATCCAGCGGCTCATAGTAACCCTAGTGTCTCCGGTCGTCTTCTTCCTCGCGCCGTGTGTGAACAGGGAGAGAGAGGCATGGCCATGTCTTTTCGAGCGTCCACGCCAGCGTATCTCTGGTCGGGGCAGTGAAACGTGCGTTGCTTTCGGCCACGTTCGCGTTCTTTTCCCTGTCCCCCATTGTTTATTTTTGGTCCTCGGTGGTGTCTTGGACTCCCGAGAGTTTCTTTTTGCCAAACCTTGGCTCAGCCTCTATATGAAGCTTTCCAAAACTCTCTCTGAGCTCCCTTGTAGCACCACTTAGCTTCTCAACTCTTGAGGAGCTCAAAACCAGTGAAAATCTCAAAACCGCCATTAATGGCCGCGAAGCTCTGTTGATGGCTTTGGTGCTCCAGTGGTTCATCTTCAATTCTTCTTGTACCCTTTTGAACTCCTTAATGTCCTATACATTTCCCCTAACTCAATTTTGGGCTTCATTCACAGGAATTGACCAATTTTGAGTTTGGATCCATTTCGGCCGAAATCGTCCCCTCTCTTCTCCAACTCCGGTAAGTGGTTCTTTTTGGCAATTAATTGCTCATAGACCTTCTATAAGCTTTAATGAAGCTATTTTGACCACCAGTGGTGTTCATTTTGGCTCAGGTCTCTATTTTCACATCTTCTTCCTCGGGTCCGGCAAGCTCCACCGTGGTCAAACCTTCTCCGGCCATCTTTGAAGCTCTTCTTGGCCAAGGTAGCTTCTTACTAGTCCTTAGATGCTGTGGCACACGCTTCTTTGGACTGTTGCGGAGCTTTTGATCATTTTTCGCTTTCGGCCGATTTTGTCATCATCTTTAATTTCCGGCTCGTCGGCGTTGTGGGCCTTCACCGCCGGCGAGGTCACCACCATTGGGTCCGCAAGGCTATTGCGAACCCATTTTGGTACTTTGTGGGCGCCGCCGTGGCCGGAGCCGCCAGCGGCGAGCCTATCTTTGCCGCTCGGTTTTTGCCGGACGGGAACTCCCTCTATGCCGTTGTCATTAGGACATCATTAATGGCCTAATCATTATTAATCATTGTGGGTAATTATTTTGTCTTAAGCCGGCCCACTGTGTCACTGACAGGTGGGACCAGCCTCTTAAAACCCCCCGGCTGGCGCTATTCAACCCTGTTAAGACATCATTAATAATCAATCATTTGATAATTAATGTTAGCATTAAATAGCTGTCGGCATTGACTCAATGTGTCACTGTCACGTGGGCCCGTAGGCCAAAACCGCAGTGACGGGGTCATTAGGACAAAAATTTGAGTTCATTAAATGCTAATCATTGTTAGTAATTAATGCTGTCCGAGATGAGCTTGTGGGTCACTGCCAGGTGGGTCCCCGCCCGCTTAAACCTCCTCAGTGCAAAATTATTAGGACATAATTAATATTAATCATTGGATTTAGTATTTTATAGTTGTCCTAATTGGTTCTGTGTCTCACTGACATGTGGGCCGCACATTTAAATCTCTCCGCACACTTAAACCCACATGTGTTATTCGCGAGCATCTCGGACCATCGATTTCAAGATCTGCGGCCCAGATCTTCTGGGACTTTCGGGCCCGCGAACGTTTCAAATCACTCTGAACCGTCCATCTCTAGATCTACGGCTGAGATCGCGTGGCCGTTCGGACCACCCGAGCTCCCCACGGCTCTGGATTGTCGTCTCGCGACGAACGGCTGAGATGCGTGTGCTGTTCGGGTCCCCCGAAGAGCTCTACGCTCTGAGCCGCTCATCTCCAGATCTACGGCCGTAGTTGATCGTGGCAATCGCGTCACCCGGACATCCCAATCCACGTGGATCGTTGGATCTAAATCCAACGGTGAGCCTCAGTAGGTTTGCACGCGTGCGCTTTTCTCCGTGCGCATGGGCCGTTAGATTTCGCATCTAAGGCCCACGTTCGTCCACGTCACTTTATTTACGATAAGGTTGATTGTATTTCGGTAAGTCTTTACTTATCAACTGAAAATTGTATTAAACTTTGAAAACTCATAACTAATTCAATTTAAATCCTTTGTAGATGGTTCCAATTGGAATAAATTCATGTTTAACTAAAGTTTTATATAAAAAATGCATTTAGACATTGTTCTGTGCCAGAAAATTTTGTAAATAATAATAACCTGATTTCAGCCATTTTAGAATGTTCTAGAAATTGAATTAAACCTTGTAAAATGCGTATCTTTTTCTGTATAACTCCAAATTGTGCAAACTCAATTTTGTTAAATTCCTGTGTTAGCAAACTTTAATTTGAAATAGGTTGTGAACACGATTATGTTTCTGTAAAGTAACATGTGCTAGGTTTACAACTTAGAAAAATCGTAAGTAAATCATTATAGCTCCAAATTTGGTAAACTCAACTTTGCTGACCTTAGGATGTCATAACCTGCCAACCATAAGAATTTCAGACTTTAGATCATTCCAGAAATTTATGCCATGAACAGTAACAGATAATAATTAGAATTGATTTATTCAGGCTGAGAAAAATTGATTTAGCCATAACTTTTGCATGTTAAGTCCAAATTGAATAATTTTTGTTCCTAAAATTATCTAAAATCATACCCTTGCTGTTGTATAAATTTCATAAGTTTTTGATATCGTTTGCTGTTGAGTTTCATTTGGTGTTCTTTGTTCTTATTGGTTTTATCGCCTTTTCGCGTTAGGTTCCGAAGAAATTATTGATTTCGTGAGCGATCCTCTGCAGGAAATAAGTGATCTCGAGCAAGGCAAGCAGTGTAACATCATTTGATCATATTGCTCTTATTACTTTTAAAGTCTAATATCTTGTTTGCAAAACCTAAGTATGCATGCTTCTTGTGTCAAGATTTATTTTATCGATTAGAGGTAGCTAATCCCATTGCATGGTTGCCCTTAAATTGTTTATCCCCTGCCACAAAACATAAGTTATTAATATCGCTGGTGAATTAGAGCCGGTGATTTAATTATGCTCTTTTATTATCTTTACGGTGTCATGCTTAGAATGCTTAGATAATGGTAAAATTGGGCGGATATCGACCTAGTCGATAACCTTGATCACACAAACTTATTATGATCTTTATGGTTCGGCTTTGTGCTATGTTTAATTGCAAAAACTAAAAATGAAAATAAAATAATTTCGACTTGGGCACAATGGTAAGATGGTGTGCTTTTGGGTGTGACTGGAATGGTGCCCGGGTCAGTTAAGGACCGAACATCTTGTGAGTCTCTGTTATCCAGGCAATTTGTGCGTGCTAACCATACTAGAGGGAAATGGGACCTCTCTTGACTTAGTACTTTGGCATGTGTTAGCTACGAGTCGCAGGTTGGCGTGCGTGTGTTGTGTTGTGGTAAAATGAGGGGGTTTATGTGTAGAGCATTGTAGTTGTCCGGAAGCTTTACCCCTATAGGGTAGTTGACTTTCGGTTTTACAATGTAAGCGTATGGATTTCGGTCCATACGAGTGACTCTTGGTTGATACGCAATATTGGAAATGTCTCGTAGGACTTAGCCGTGCCGGCATACCTTCGGAAGTGTGCTTCATCTAGTGGCAAAAAGGCGGTCTGAAGTGTGGGTACATTGGCACACCCCTGTAGAGTTAAAACTATTCTAATAGCCTCGTCCTAGGTTATGGACACGCTTGGGTAAGCTTTTCGATAGTTAGACTACAACCTTTTTAAATTAAAACTTGACATGGGTGGTACGAGTGGGTAACTCGTGCTATTGTTGTGATGGCCATTAGGTTGGTCATCTCCAGGATGTCTTTATGTTATTACATTATTGTCTCGCTGTTATTTATGCAAATAAAATTCAGATTGTCAAAATTGCCTTCAAACTATTACTTATTGCAAATAAAACTTGCTTAATGCTGAAAATTAACCTTGAGCCTACTCCTTTGATTAAAACCTGCATGTAGTAGTAACTAGGTTTGTTACCCGTAAGTCTTACGAGTATATTTTTGTACTCATTTGCTTTGCTTAATTGTTGCAGAGGAAGAAGGTTGATCCCTAAGGGATCAATTTTGGTGAGTTTTGCTGCGGTATGGACGACTAGCTTGGCGGCCCGGTCGGTTGCCTTGTGGGTTATGGCTAACCAGTCGACTTTTGGTTAAAGCCATCTTATGGCACCTTTTTTCTTCCACTATTATTGATACTCTGTTGTATTTTGGCCAGTCGGCTCTTTTGTAATAACTTTATATTATGTATGTCTTTTGCTAGACATGTTATATTGTGATGTATGGAATTGATGCATGATTTTGTAACGGGGTGTATATACTGCATTTCTGGGAAGTATACATATCTCGAGGCTTGGTTTATTCGATTTGTGATGCTAGGGTCAATGGAAGGCTAAGCATTACAAGTCAAATAAATCGGGGTCTCACAAAAGGCTGATCATAAAGTCATAATAAGTTTGTGTGATCAAGGTTATCGACTAAGTCGACAACCGCCCATTTCTACCGGTAGCTAAGCATGACTAAGCATTTTAACTCGTACTACTAAGTGACAAGGGCTCATCCAACAAACCCAACATCACAGCAAGATAAACCTAGGCTCAGTAGTAGAGGATAAACATTTGCCTACCAATAATGCATCTAATGGGTCAACTAATCGGTAATAGTTTAAAACAAGATAGTAATGCATACGTAGAATTTGCAAACAACATATTAGAGTTTGAAAATAATAGGAGCAATATGATCAAATGATGCTACATCTGCTTGCCTTGCTGGAAGTACTCTTGCTGCAGAGGATCAGACTCAGGTTCAATAATTTCTTCGGAACCTAATGCAAAAAATCCAATAAGAACGAAGAACACCGAAAGAAACTCAAAAGTCAAAGTCATCCAATTCCCATGAAATTTACACAGCAGCAAGAGTATGATTTTAAATGAATTTAGCAACAATAATTATTCAATTTGGACTAAGCATGCAAAATTTATAGCCTAAACAATTTCTCACAGCCTGAAAATTCAAATTAAATTAATTTTGGGTACTGTTCATGGCACAAATTTCCAGAAATATCTAGAACCTGAAAATTTTATGGTGGGTAGAACATGGCATTCTAAGGACAGCAAAACTGGGTTTGCTTAATTTGGAGTTAATTTGAATTACTTATGATTTTTCTAATTCAAGAAACTAGTACAACATATCTTCCAACAGTAAAGATATGAATACAACTTGTTCTATACGAAAGCATAATCACAGAGGAAACTAACCCATTTTATTTTGCTCAGTCTGAAGTTGCTGAGAAGAAGTTACACATTTTACAAATTTTGAAATAATTTCTAAGCATCATTTCATGTTAAGCAACAATATACAACATGTACAATTTGCTAATACAGAACAGTGCCTAAATTCATTCTCAATTTAAAGTTCATTTCATTTTAGAGCTAACACAATTTGAATCACCCTAAAAGGAGTTAAAATGAGATAGTTATGCACTTTTGAAATTGGAAACACTAAAATACTTTGAAAACCAGAGCTCACGGGGTGCTCCAACGGATCTGACGAAATTGGGGAGGTCGGAACCGTTGAGATTGAATCCAACGGCTCCAGTGCCAGAGAGGACCGCATCAGCGCAGGCGCGCACTAGGGAGGTCTTGATCGTCAGATCAAGATCTGGCGGTCCAGAGCTCCACGAGGAGGTCCTAAGGCTAACTCTAAAAGAGGAGGTCTGGACGGTGAGATTTGGAGGAGGGAAGGTCTTGGCGGCTAAGATCTTCCGGAGGAGGTCTTATAGCTAAGATCTCCACAGAGGGAGGGCTTACGGTCGGGATCTACTGTGTGAGGTCCTAACGGCTAAGATCTCACGGGGGAGGTCTCAACGGTCAGGATCTCTACGGGGAAGTCCCCCAAGGCACACTTTAATAGAGAGAGGTCTGGACGGCTCAGTTCCCCATGAGGAGGCCTCAACGGTCCAGATCTGCGCGGAGGGAGGTCCTGAGGTTTCCTTCACAAAGGACCAAGGGTGGTCTTTTGCAAAGAGGACTTCAAGGGGTGGTTCGGGGGTGGTTTTTGCGAAACGCCAATGGGAGGTCTTTCAACAAAGAGAACCCAGAGGGTGCTCCACAGGGGGGGTTCTTGCAAAAATGACCACGGGGTGGCCTTTTGCGCAGAAACGATCCCAACGGCCAAGATTAACCTGAGGAGGTTCTTAACGCCTAGGATCAAACCTAGGGGAGGTCTTGTGACTTAAGTCTTCGCAGAGAAAGATCCAACGGTGAAGATCTAACCCGAGGTAGTTCTAAACGGCTACGATGAACCCTAGGAGGTCCTGGCACTAAAGTCTTACAAAGGAAAATCTAACGGCTAAGAGCCAACCTTACGAGATCATCGGCGGCTAAGATTAACTTGGGAGGTCCGGGGACTTGTCGAAATCCCGACAACAATACAGAGCACTGCACTCTGCCCACCGGCTCGCCGCCGGCGACCACGACCACGACGACGCGAACCCAAAGTGCCAAAACGTGCGCAATACTAATGCAAACCCAAAGGAGGCACTCTCGACGGCGGAGCTGGCGTAAAAAGCCGGCGAGTTGGAGAGGGGGGAGGAGCTCCTACGGTAAAATACGAAAACACGAAAAACTCCGCTACGATCTAATCTAACAGGTGCTCGAGCTATAAGGGACTATTGTGAACATACCTGGGCACGGAGGAGGTCCGAAGGAGCTCAGAGAAGGTCTGGCGGCGGAGACCAACGTCGGAGTTGAAGACGACAACGAGGACCAGAAGCTCTGCACAAAGAGAGCACAGGGATGATCCCGATAGCTTTGCGATGGTCCAGAGGAGGTCCAAGAGTAGTTAATAGACCAAGGGCACTCATCGGAGTTGGGGAAGAAGAAGACCGCCAACGGCCGAGATCCGCGCAACTCCGATTCAAGCTGCTCCTGTGAAAGCAACCCAAAATGGAGTTAGGGACAAGCTTTGCGACAAGCCAAGGTCCCAAAGGGAGTGAAAAGCTAGGCAAGAGGACCACTGGAGCCCTGCCAACATGAGGAGCTCGAATCGGTCAAAAATGGCAGAAATGGGGTCCTCGGTGATTCGCGCTCAAACACACAGAGAGGGAGAGCTAAGTGGCAAAGAGTGCTAAAGGGAACTCCAGGAGGAGCTCAGAGGTGCTCAAGTATCTCAAGTGTCAACGGCCGCACGAGGACTTAGGTTTAATGGCGACGGGACAATAAGGGATCTGCCGCAAGCGAAAACGAGGAGAGGAGCAGGTTAAGTCAGAGCTAAACGCTGACATGGTTGAAAAGGCGTGCACAGAGCCGTTGCGAGGCCCCACGACAAAACCAGGTGCTATGCCGCTCACCTGCCATGGCGCACGCGCGTACGGGCGCACCGAGGAAGAAGAAGAACAGAGGAGGGAGGTCGGGGTGGTCGTGAGCGCTTAGATTAGAGATGGACGGCTACGATTGAATCGAACCACACGGAGGTCCAGCGCTCCCTGGGGAGGTCTCGGGCGTTGGATGGAAATCCAACGGTCGAAGACTACGCGCCTGATTCGGCCACGCCTGAGTGCGCTTACTGACCTGGCTCGACCGAGCCAAATGGTCGAGCCCGAGTCTGACTCGAGTCTGACTCGAGTCAGACTCGAGTCGACTCAAACCTAGAAGTTGAATTAACACAGAGAACTTTGGGAAATTATTTGAGGTAGCAAACTAACTCCAAAAATTCTGAAATGTTTATAGGAGCTTGCTAACTTAGATATTGACCTGGTGTAAAATTTTCAGAGGCTTTCATGCTGTACATTTTCATCCAAAAATTATGCAAGGTACTGAGCTAGGGTTTGACTGAAAATCAAACAGGTTTGACTGACCTCCAAAAATATTCAAACAATTTCTAAAAATTGTGAAATTTTTCAGAGAGGTCACACATTAACCCTAGAACTTAGAAAAAATATTTCCAAGGAATGATCACAAGATTTGACAAGAAAGTTTTTGATGGGCCAAGATTTAGCTCAAAAAATGTCTTGTGATTTGTATTTCCATAATTCTTTTACAAGAATTTTTTTGAAAACATCCATGAAATACAAGATGTAAGAAAAGTTTTAATTTCTACACATTTTCTTACATTTGAAACACAAACCAATACATAGGATGTTACATTTTTTTGACTGAAAACATGAGGGGGGGCATCCCTACTGTAAATATATTAAAACCAGAACTAATGTACATGAGAGAGGAGGAAAGAATTTACACAAGAGAACTAGCTAAACAATTAACCAAAATCTCTCAAACCAAACAACAAACACCTCTCTCAGGGAAGGTTTGACCCGATGGATAACCAGGGCAAAGACCTCCCTAGACTCTCTTCTCCACGCTGCCAAAGACACGGCCTCCTAATTGAAGATAAAATTATTCCGATGCAACCAGATACTCCAGCACGCAATAATAACTATCTCCTTGAAACACCGCAATCCATATCTGATTTTGCCTTCTTGAATGAGGTCAGAGACTGCTAGAGACAAATCCCAATCAAACCCGATAAAGCGCCGACACCATTTACTAAAGGAACAATAAAAAAACAGATGCTTCGTAGTTTCGATACGGCTTGCTGAGCAGAGCACACATTTGGAACCCACAATAGGAAAATTCTTGCGCATAAGAAGCTCTCTAGTATTTAACATGTGCTTAATAGTGACTAGAAAAAGAACTTCTGCTTACTCTGACAATGCGATCGCCAAAGCCAAATAAAAGGGCGAGCAGTTGTAGTCTACCCCACTGGATGAACATATGCCTATTTAGACATTAACACCGAGGGTTCCTAGATAAAAGACCACTCATCTGCCCGATCAGGAGGAGGTACAAATGGATTAAGCAAGTCGCCCCGGGTCTAAAATTGCAACAGTGCAGTCGATGAAAGAGGCAAATGAAAGTGAGAGCCAACGTCTGCCCCACCCAGGAAGGATGCAATAAAGGCATCTTTATGCTTTGCAAAAGAGAAAAGATGTGGCCAATTCAACAACGGGTATCATAAATTCGATACATCCTTCCAGAAGAGACAAGAACTACCACTAAAAATGGAGCAGCGAGAGAAACCTGTGAACTCTTCCAATAAGCGCAGGAGGTCCTTCCACCAAAAAGAACTGCACCGTCTACTTGAGCTTGGCGCCAAATTGTTTTGGTAGTAGGCCCTCCAAGTTAACTGGACCCAAGGGATATCCAATTTGTTAAGGAATTTATGAATATGCTTCATCAGTAAGGCTTTGTTTTGTACCCGCAGATTTAAAATACCTAGTCCACCTTGCAGTTTGGGATGACATACATGCTTCCAAGCCACTAAATAACCACCTCTCCTATTAATATCATAACCGTGCCACAGAGCGTGCATGCGGAGACGATCAATCTGGGTGAGAACCTTAGCAGGGAGCATCAGGGAGGTCATATGATAGATTGCTTGGGAAGGAAAAACCGAATTGACCAACACTAACCGGCCACCATAAGATAGAAAAGCAGTCAAACCGGATAATCTTCTACTAATGCGATCAATTAGTGGCAAGTAACTTGCAAAATTTGGTAAGGCATTGACCCCACTATCCAAAGTAGCAGCCAAATGAATTGTTTTCATAGCATCTACATTAATCGGGACCAGGAAAGACTTATGAAAATTAACCTGAAGGCCCGTAGAATCCGCAAAAGAGTGAAGTAAACCTTTGAGGCAAAAGAGTTGGATAGCGCTTGCAGGCATGAACAATAACGTGTCTTCAACATATTGGACAATTGGAAAGTCTTTAGAGAAGGTGGATCCCAGAGGACAAGAGAAAATTCCACGTTGAAAGGCTTGGTTAATGATTGATTGTAAAAGATCAGCTGCTAAAACAAATAGGAGTGGCGAGAGAGGATCCCCCTGTCGCACTCCGCGTTTACAGTGAAAAGTCTTACCAGGTACTCCATTTAACAAGACCGAGGAAGTACCAGAACTCAAAATCTGACGAATCCAAAGTATCCATTTTTCACTAAAACCCTTAAATTTGAGCATGTCAAGAATGACATGATGTTCAACCTTATCAAACGCTTTCTCAAAATCTAGCTTGATGATAACAATCTCTCGCTTTGACTGGTGACAAAGGTGTAGGTATTGAAAGGCCCAAGCCAGACAATCTTGAATATTATGCCCTTTAAGGAAGCCATACTGATTAGGATGTATGATCTGGAGAATGACTGACTGCAAGCGATTGGCCACCAATTTGGTTAACAACTTGAGTGGGCTATTCAAAACAAAAATAGGCCGAAAATCGTTGACTATTTCTGGATTCAACTTCTTTGGAATCAAAGTGATGAAAGAGGAATTAATACTTTGAATGTTTAGATTGTTGTCACAGAAGTCGGAGCTCGACAATAAAAATCCTTTGCTACTAAATGCCAACATTTCTTCAAGAATAACCCATTAAATCCATCCGGACCAAGGGCATGGTCGGGATCCAAATCCATGAGTACCCGATCAATTTCATCTTTAGCAAAAGTTATGTCTAGATATACTAGGATACTAGGATCCACCAGAAAAACCAAAGAAGGTAGGTTTAAATGCATTACCGTTTTTTCAGAAAAACCTAATCTTGCTTTAAAAGAGGTCCAGAGCGCTGTCGCTTTTGAGAGTGCTCAGACAAACATGATCCATCCTCCAAGAATAGGTGCGCAATGTAATTTCATCGAAAGTCGAGGAAGCAATGTACTGAATTTTTTTTGAATTTTCATCCCCAAATTTTGCCCATCTGATCATAGCTCTTTGTTTCCAGTAGATCCTTTTGGCTTCTAAAAGATTCAACAAATGACTCTGAAGAATGCGCTGAAAGTTCCTTTCAACCAGACATGACTGCCTTTGATCTTCCAGGCCATCCAACAAAGCTAGCACCCATCTTGAATTGCTAATAAGCTGAGCCAAATTGGGCAGATGTTTACTCCAAAACCTTAAACCTCTTCGTAAAAACTTGAGTTTGGAAGATATTGACTGGGCCGCATTAAGAGAACCAGATGACACGTTCCAAAGCGAAGCCACAGTGGGGAGAAAAGAATCAAACTCAACCCAATAATTCTCAAATCGAAAGATTGAAGCTCGGGGAATGGAGGAAGAAATCTGAACCAAACAGGGAGTATGATCCGAGGTGAGCCTAGCCAAAGGAGTGACCAAAGTTTTCGGGAACGAAAGAGACCAAGCCGCAGAACTGAATACTGTAACGCCCCAATTCTGGACTCGTGTTTCAAATGTAAGAAAATGTGTAGAAATTAAAACTTTTTCTTACATCTTGAAGTTTTTTACTTTTCCTGTAATTCTTGTAAAGCAATCATGGTGAATCAAAAACCTAAATCTCCCTTTTTACTAAAGTCTTAGACTTCTTGTTGAAAATCCTAGGTTCTACTCCCAAGAGATACTTTTTCTTGGTTGTGTGACCCCTCTGAAAAATCTGGCAATTGTTAGGAATGGTTTGAATATTTTAGAGGCAGTCAAACCACCCTGACCCTTGGTCAAAGCCTAAATCAGCACCTTGAGAAATTTTTGGAGAAAAATGCTCAGCGTAAAAACCTCTAAAAATTTTACACAAGGTTCATCTCAAAGTCAGCAAGCTTCTGTAAAAATTTCATAAATTTTGGAGTTAGTTTTCTACCTCTAAGAATCTCTCAAAGTTTTCAGCTCAAATGACCTCCCTAAGACCCCCTTGAGGACCTCCTCCAGATCTCCTCCAAGATCTCCCGTAGGACCTCCTCAAAGACCTCCTACTCGCACGACCATCTCGTGTCCTTTTTGCAAAGAACACCTTCTCGGACCTCCCCTAGGACCTCCCTTTGCATCTTTGCAAAGACCACCCTAGGTCGTCCTCAAAAGACCTCTTCAGACCTCCTCAACCACCTCTGTTAGCACTTGAGTGATCGTGGGTCGTCCATCCTTTGATTTGTTCCTCAGACCTCCCCAAGCGTTAGGTCCTCCGAGCATCTCTTAAAATCGGGGCCTTTCGTTTTAGATCCAACCGCCCAGACCTCCCTAGCTGGAGCTCAACGCTTAGTTTAGCCATTGTGTTCTTTGACCAGTCCACCCAGGCTCTTTCACTGACTGGTGGGACCTCTCTGAGCCTGGCCATCATCATTTTCGTGCGCATGGCAGTGTGGAGCAGTGCCTTGTCAATTCCCAGAACATGACAACGGCTATTTACTGCCAACATTAAATGTGCGTCACACCTTTGCCCCAAAAAGTCTCCCTGTTACCTACTCCTATCATTTCAAGTGTGCCCTAGCTCAGTGCACCCGTGTAGCATTGCCTTTGTTCCTTTTGCTCTCCGGCTATATAAGAACCCCAAGCTCCCTCTTTAAGTTTCTTTAGACACCATTTTTTTTGCAACCCTAGTTTCCTCTCCGTGCTCTTGTGCTCAAAACTTCCGAGAATCTTAGCTGCCATTGCCGGACCTTGGAGCTCCTCGTCGATCTCTGAGCTCCAGTGGTTCAAATTGCAATCTTGGCATGTCATCTTGTCCAGCTGGTCACCTTAAGCATCCCCTAACTTGTTTTGTTTAACCTTCACAGAGGTTGACGAATTGGGGGCTTGCTCTTTGTGGCCGGGTTTGTCATCTTTCCCAACTCCGGCAAGCACCGTCGTCGCCGGAGCTTTTTTCGGCCATCCCTAGACCTCCTCCATTCTCAGGTTAGTACCTTAGCGTTGGAAATCCTGCTATGTTGGACCAGGTAGTTTTTCATTTTGCCGTATTTTTCCTCCGGCGGTCATCTCCGGCTAGCCACCGGTAAGAGGTGTTTTAGCTCTAGTTTTTGGCACCTTTAGGTTCCCCTCGCTATTTAGAGCCCATCCGTGCCCTTGGTTCCTGCCGGCGTGGTCCACTTTGCCGGCGGTGAGCTCAAGCTCAAACTCGAGTTTTTGCCGTGCCGTACTCGGACAAGCCCTGTAGCCTGATGATTAGCATTTATGTTGTCCTAAGTCTAATCATTAGCATTAAATACAGCTCTTGTCGGCAAAACGTGTGTGCCGTTAAGTTCCAGACCTCTTAGGTTAAATCATGGTCGTTAAAGACCTCTTTAGATCTAATCTGGGCCGTTAGGACCACTCTCTGCGATTCCACAAAAGACCTCCCCTGGTCGTTTTGCAAAAACCACCCCTGAACCACCCCTTGAGGTCCTCTTTGCAAAAGACCACCCCTTGGTCTTTTGTAAAGAAAACCTTTAGGACCTCCCCTTCCCGAAAGTCTTAACCCTCAAGACCACCCTGGGTAAATCTTGACCGTTGAGACCTCCCTAGTCTAGATCTACACCGCCAAAGACCTCCTCACCAGTTTAGCTTATCGCCAGACCTCCCTCGGTGGAATCTTAACCGTTCAAGACCTCCCCCTAGAGATCTTGACCGTCTAGGATCTCCTCCGTTAGATCCTTAGCTTTAGGACCTCTCCTCAGCTCTGGACCGTTAGATCTAGATCTAACGGGCTAGACCTCCTCAGCGCGGTTGGAGCTCTATCGTTCTGATCCTTTTTTGCCGTTCATCTCTAGATCTACGGCTCAAATCTCGTGAACATTCGGACCTCCGAATGTGATCCTGATCTAAGCTGTTCCTTTTGAGATCCATGGCCCAGACTTGGTGAGGCAATCGGGAAGTCCGAATGTCCCATCTCTCGTGGGCCATTGGGTCTAAATCCATCGATGGAGATCTTGGCAGTTAAGACCTCCTCGGAAAATCTTAGACCTCCCCTTCTTCAGATCTCACCGTTCAGACCTCCTCTCTTAGATCTCCACCCTAAGGACCTCCTTGTTGGATCTGGACCATCAAGTCATGATCTAACGGTTAAGACCTCCCCTAGGTGCGTTGAGGTCTTTTCGCGTAGGTACTCGTGGGGGAGTTCGTGCCCATGCTTGTGAGCCGTGCGATTTCAGATCAACGGCCCACGACCTCCCTTTATTGAGTTGGTTTTCAAGATTAAGTCCCGAAAGCTTTTATTTGCAACTTGTTAATTGCTTTGAACTTCAAAAATGCATAACTTTCTCTCTGTAACTCCAAATTGAACAAACTAAAGTTCAGTAGGTTCCTCTGTTAGAATACTTCAACATAACATAGGTTTTAATGTAGTCTTTAACTCTGAAATTGATCATGCCCTAGATTTATAACTTAGAAAAATCATAATAAATTCATTTTAGCTCCAAATAAAGTAAACTCTGTTTTGCCAACCTTAAATGCCAGTATCTACCTACCATAAAATTTTCAAGTCCCAGATCCTTCTAGAAATTTATGACATGAACAGTAATAGATAGTAATTAATTTTGAATTTTTCCAACAGAC
Source organism: Ampelocalamus luodianensis (assembly GCA_036346255.1). NCBI lineage: Eukaryota > Viridiplantae > Streptophyta > Magnoliopsida > Poales > Poaceae > Ampelocalamus > Ampelocalamus luodianensis. Next base: position 281,037 of record JAYEVH010000247.1, read on the forward strand.
TGAAAATGTTTTGGCCATAACTTTTGCATCCTTAATCCAAATTAAATGATTCTTGCTGCTAAATTTGTCTAAAATCATGCTCTTCCCTCTGTGTAAGTTTCATGTGTTTTGGAACACTTTTGGTTTTGAGTCTTCTTCAGTGTTCGTCGATTTATTTGGATTTGCTTGCCTTTTCGATAGGATCCGACGATTGTGTTAATTTGGAGAGTGATCCTCTGCAGCAACCAAGCGAATCACAGCAAGGCAAGCAGTGTAACACCATTTGATCATATTGCTCCTATTACTTTTAAATTCTAATATCTTGTTTGTAAAAACTAAGTATGCATGCTTCTTGTGTCAAAGTTAATTTTTGTCGATTAGATGTAGCTACTCCTATTGCATTGTTGCCTTGAAATTGTTCACCCCTACCACTGCCTTAGGATTATTATCCTCACTGGTGAATTAGAGCCCGGTGAATGATTTAGGGCCTTTTATTTATCTTTACGACATGATGCTTAGCAATGCTTAGTTACCGGTAGAATTATGCGGTTATCGACTTAGTCGATGACCTTGATCACACAAAAACTTGTTATCACTTATGATCCATACCTTATGCTTTGTTTAGTTGTACAAACCAAAACTAAAAACAAAATGTTTTAGACATGGGCGAACTTTGGTTGGTTTCATGGTGGGTGCACTGGGAGTGCACGGGGGGTCATGGTAATCCGACTCCTCAGGGTTGAGGATGTCGCCCATGTCATGTAAGGACCAAGTTACTTGTGTCACTAAGCCAAGTGATTTTGCGTGCTAACCACACTAGAGGGATATGGGACCTCTCTTGACTAAGTACTTTGGGAGGTGTTAATTATGGGTCGCAGGTGATTAAAACTGTTTTTATAAGGGAGGAGCACCCGCAGCGGCTTGAGCCATGGGCCGATGCGTCCTACTCTTCGGGTTGTCGCGACTCTTAATTAGCATCGTTCATTGGAAATGTCTCGTAGGACTTAGCTGTGCCGGCATACCAAAGCAAGTGTGCTTCATCAGTGGCAAAAAGGCGGTCTGAAGTGTGGGTACATTGGTACACCCCTGCAGGGTTTGATCTATTCGAATAGGCTCGTCCTAGGTTATGGACATGCTTTGTAAGGTCGTGCAAGAACTAGACTACAACCTTTTAAATTAAAACTTGACGTGGGTGGTACGAATGGGTAATTCGTGCTATTGTTGTGATGGCTATTGGGTTAGTCATCTCCAGGTTGTCTTTATGTTATCACTTATTGTCTCGCTGTTATTTATGCAAATAAAATTCAGATTGTTAAAACTGCCTTCAAACTATTACTTATTGCAAATAAAACTTGCTTTATGCTGAAAATTCACATTGAGCCTTCTCCTTTGATTAAAGCCTACATGTAGTAGTAACTATGTTTGTTACCCATAAGTCTTGCGAGTACATTTTTGTACTCATTTGCTTTGCTTATTATTGTGTTGCAGAGGAAGAAGGTGAGCCCCAAGGGCCTCACTTTTGTGAGTTGTGCTGTGGCGGTATTTGGGACGACTAGCTTGGCGGCCTGGTCGGATTGCCTTGTGGGTGTAGGAAAACCGGTTGGCTTTTGTCTTAGCCATCTTATGGCATTTTGCTTCCGCTGTCTTTCTATCTCTTTTAGCTTGTTCTTGACCGGTTGGCCCCTCTTTTGTAATAACCATTATGTATGTCTTTTGCTTGTAAAGTTTAAGCTTCGGTTATATGTGTTGTATGGAATTGATGCAATGTTTTGTAAAAGGGTGTGTATACTGCAATTCTGGAAAGTATACATTTTCCTGAGGCACGGTATATTTGGTTTGTGATGCTAGAGTCAATGGAGGACTAAGCATTACAAGCTAAATAAACAGGGGTCTCACAAATACCCAATCAAGTTTTTGAAGAAGAGCATCTTCCTGCATATTGCTCCAAGTGAAAGCCCTTCCTTTTAGAGGGATTTCAACTCAACCCAAGCGATGAATAGCCTCAGTGAAGCGAAACATATCATTGACGTTACCACCTGGCTTGTTCCTGGTTTCCGGACTACGGAGCAAATTGAAATCGCCCACTAACAGCCAAAGCGCGAAACTTGTGGAATCTAGACTGAGGAACCAATCCAAAAACTCAGCTTTCCCAAATTGAAGAGCAGGACCATAAACATTAGTGACAAACTAGCTTTGCCCATTAAAGTTGATGTAAGTTGAACAGTCAATGAAAACTGAATATATGAACCAAAGAACCATCAAACATAGACCCATTCTAGGCCATGAGATTACCACGAAGCACCAACCGTAGGAACAAAGAAGAACTTGTTAAAGCTTCTAGGAGCAAACTTGAGAAGAAAGCAACTATCAAAGGCATCTCTCTTGGTCTCTTGGAAGCGAAAAATAGAGCAAAATCTCTCCTCAATCGTGGCCCTAATTCCATTCCACTTGCCTAGGAGTTTATACCTCGACATTCCACGAAAGGACATTCCAATTACACAGTGAAGACATATATATATATATATATATATATATATATATATATATATATATATATATATATATATATATATATATATATATATATATATATATATAAAGGTAACAAACCACCAGCCTAGTCGTCCAAGATAGACTAGGAACAAATCCTCCTTCCAAACTTCTACCAGATAAAGAAACAAATTGAGAGATTGAGAAACATAATATAACCCAAACAAAGTAGAGTTTAGGAGACCTTGAAGAACGACAGACTAGACACACCAAAATAAAAAGACGGCCAGAATTCCCTAAGGGGGCCAAACATCATTGACAAACCAAAATAGTAAGGGACACATAAGAAAGATGTTAAGCATAATAACTCTACGGATCATCACAATCTGTACAAACTTGCTTTCACTAAGCACTTAAATTGAGAACAAGGGCATAACCACTCATTTCCTTTCACACCCCATTTGTCATCAACTGCGCATGCTTGGCACCACTTGCTATTTCTTGTACTACACGATGATTTGGGGTATTGCATTTGACAACCTATATGCATAAGGCCCGGTGTTGCTTCCATTCCCAATGCTCAGTTTTAGGGCCCTGTGGCTATCTAAAGCTTCTCAATCTCCATCAGTCCCATAAGGACATCTTTAATAGTGGCCACCTTAGCTGTCTCTTAGCTACCATGTCACTTAAAAGTCTAGTTGGAGGAGAGAGAATGTGAAGAGAGAGAACGCGCCATCTCTTATATGAGAGATAAGCTGGGCACGCAAACCATCGCAAACTGTGAGTGTAAGGAGAGAAGTTGTGTTGAAAATGAATGATTTTATAGATAATTTGTTGGAAATATTGTCTCTAAGGTTGTCTGTAAATGAGCTGGAGGCTTTAGAGACAATCTAAGAGATAAACTGTTGTACATGCCCTGTCGGGACCCAAAATTACGATTTTGGAACCCTCTGTGTATACTGCACTAGTTCAGGATCACGCTAGTGCACACAGGGTCAACATAGGTAAATATCGATCCACACAAACGATAAATAAAGTAAACGATTAGTTTGAATAACAAATAAGGGTTTTGACCTTATGGTCGAGTTTACACTTATTAAGCCACAGGTTAACAGAGAATAAAACAAAGAAATAAACGGAAATAACTCCAGCGTAGATCCCACCAATTCACCACAGGCAACCGACTGGGATCCAGACCTTAACGATCAGCAACCTTCGGCGAACTCTTCCTCGAAAGCAGGCGTAGACTCCTCCTCTTCTGTAGGTTTGGGCGCAAGTTTTACAACAAGCGTGAGTACACAACCGTACTCGGAAATCATACCACAGAATGCAATGTATAGATGCAAGCTTATTCCAAAGAAAAGGCTTCTGTGGTTCTTTTGCATAAAAGCAACATTTGCAATTGAATACGAATAATAGATTGAAAGCATAATTCAAAATAAATAGACAATATTAATTTAACAGTTTGTTTTCACAAAGACACATAGCCTAATCAAATTCTTTCACACAGCCATATGACTTAAATCACACAGCTGTCCCTTCCCAAAGGTTTTATGAAAATCTACCCCTCGTGTGAAATCCCCGAGCATGTCCATGACCGCGGACGCGGCTATTCGAATAGATTGATTTAACACTCTGCAGAGCTTGTACACTTTACCCACAAGATACAACTAGTGTAGCAAGCACTAATCATAACAAAACGGTTCAGAAACTTCATCTCAACATTGACACTCCCGATGTGCTTACAAACCGCTATGCCAACCCAAACGAAGCGCTTTGGCATAACACACACCGCTGGACAAGGAAGCGGCGAACCGTCCCGCGATGCAACCACTAAGTAGTCACACCTCCACCCTGTCACACAGCCTAACCTATCCACCTGAACATCAATGCCGAGAATCCATAACTTACTAAGTTAGGCCCGTCCCATACCAGGCATGTGGTCGTACAGTAAGGCTCGGTTCAATGGCGCACAAAGTTAGATCCTTAATTGACCAAGGCAAGACTTTCATGTTCTAACTAAGTCACAAAGATTATCATTCCCATCACAAAGCCCACCATATCACACAGCTTCCACCACTTGCCTCAGTCTAAATCTTTTACCACCCAGTTGGTTTTAGTGCAACACATACCATCCACAAAGTTTGGGGTCAGGGGTTTGGGGTTTTCTTGTGCGGACGGCGATGCGATCCCAGGGGTCCTATTTATAGGGGCCGGGAGGCTAGGGAGCCGTGCGGCGGCGGAAACCCTAGAAGAGTCCGAAACGAGCACGAGGAAGAAGCCGGGATTGGAAAGGGATAGAGTCCGTGTGGGGATAAGATTTCAACGAAAACGGGTGCGGGATAGATAGGGCTTCCAGAAGGAATCATCCGCGCATAAAATCAGGGCCGCATCCACTTTTGTCGGACGGCTCGAAGTTGCTTCAATGGCGACGCTGCGATCGTCGCCGCGAAGAAGAAGCCGCGCGAGGGGCGACATAAGGCGTGGGCCCACTCGTCGATGGCACGACGGAGGCGCGCGCGGGGTGAGGCTTCGCGGGCCGGGCTCGCTCAGAGAGAGAATGGGCCGGATCGAAGGAAGATTCGGCCCGAAGGGATTTTTGAGATTTTAAATAGTTTTTCTATTTTATAAATTACCAAAAATTCAAATAAGCAATAGAAAATAGCAAATGAACTCAGAAAAAATCTAGAAAAAATCTAGAAAATATATCTGAGCACATAGAACATAAATAAAATAGTTTTGGCTAATGTTCATGTTGGGGTTATTCACATTAAAGGTTTTTGATTGTAAGGTTCAATATTAAGCTTTTGAAATTAAAAATAAATAAATCCAAATGGTGAATTTTCCCTGCTAACTATTTAAATGATTTTTTTTAAGCTCTGAAAATTGGGATGTTACAAACCTCCCCCCCCTTAAAGGAATCTCGACCCCGAGATTCAGGTTAGCTAGAGAAAAGGCTAGGGAACTCGGCTTTCAGCTCTTCTCACGTTCCCACGTTGCTTCTCCTTCTGAGTGGTTGCTCCACTGGACCTTGCAAAAACGAACAGTCTTGCTTCTGGTGAGGCGCTCTGCGACATCCAAGATCCTGACTGGCTGCTCCTTGTAGATAAGATCCTCTTTTAACTCAATTGATTCCAACGGGGCTTGCTCTTCTGGCACACGAAGACACTTCTTCAATTGCGAGACATGAAAGACATCATGCACTCCTGCTAACGACTGCGGTAGCTCCAACTGATAAGCAACTTCTCCACGGCGTTCCAAAATCTTGAACGGACCAACATACCTAGGGGCAAGCTTCCCTTTGGTATGAAACCTTTTGACACCTCTGAGCGGAGTCACTCGAAGGTAAACGAAATCCTCGGGTTCAAAAATGAGATCTCGACGACGATTATCAGCATAACTCATCTGCCTGGACTGAGCTATCTTCAGTCTTTCTCTGATCATGGCCACTTGCTCTTTTGCTTCTTGAATGATGTCCGGGCCGAATACTGAACGTTCAGCTGTTTCTGACCAATTCAACGGGGTTCGGCAGGCACGGCCATACAAAGCTTCAAATGGTGACATTTGCAGACTAGCTTGGTAACTATTGTTGTACGAGAATTCTGCATATGGTAAACTTTTATCCCATCGGGCAGCATTAGCTAGAGCACAAGCTCTCAGCATATCCTCCAATATCTGATTAACTCTTTCAGTCTGTCCATCTGTCTGTGGATGATACGCGGTACTGAAATTCAAATGGGTGCCCAATGCTTCATGCAAACTTTGCCAAAAATGAGAGGTGAACTGAGATCCTCGATCTGATACTATCTTCTTGGGCACACCGTGCAAACTGACAATTCTTACCATGTACAACTCCGCAATGCGATCTCCTGAGTACGTGGTTTTGACTGGCAGGAAATGGGCGACCTTGGTCAAACGATCGACTATTACCCAGATCGAATCGTAACCCGATTGGGTCTTGGGTAAACCGTGATGAAATCCATTCGATCTCTTCCCACTTCCATTCCGAATCTTCACGTTGCAAAAAACCGCTGGCCTCTGGTGTTCTGCCTTTACCTTCTGACAGACGTCGCACAAGGCAACGAACTCCGCGACTTCTCGCTTCAAATTTGGCCACCAAAATCTAGTCTTAATATCCTGGTACATCTTGGTACTTCCAAGGTGAATCGAATACTTTGAGTCATGGGCTTCTTTTAAGATTAACTGTCTTAGACCATCGATATCTGGTACACAGATACGACCATTAATCCAGAGTATGTCTTGATCATCCTTAGTAAAATCTTTGAATTTCCCTTTTGCCATTTTGACCTTGATGTCTGACAACACAGGGTCCTTTGGTTGTGCTTCACGAATCTGCTTCTCCAGGGTAGACTGTACCTCCAAATTGGCTACAAATCCTTCGGACACGACTTCTAGGTTTAGCTTCTGAAATTCTTCATAAAGTTCTGGGCAACTTTCCTTTACTTCCAAAGTATTGCAGTAACTCTTACGACTTAGAGTGTCTGCAACTACGTTGGCTTTTCCGGGATGGTAGTGGATTCCAAGATTGTAATCCTTGATCAATTCTAACCATCTTCTCTGTCTCATATTCAAATCTGACTGGGTGAAGATGTACTTGTGCTCTTATGATCGTGTAGACTTCCACAGATTCGACACGATGAGGTAGTGACGCCAAATCTTTAAAGCATGCACTACGGCTAATTCCACATCATGAGTGGGGTAATTTCTTCGTGAGGTCTCAATTGCCTTGACGCGTGGTTTACGGCTCTTCCTTCTTGCATCAGGACGCATCCTAATCCTTGGCGCGAAGCATCACAATAGATATCGAAATCCTTGCGAATATCTGGCAAAATCAGCACTGGGGCTGAAGTCAAACGCTTCTTCAATTCTTGAAAACTTTCTTCACAGGCTGGAGTCCAAGTGAAGTTTTTCTCCTTCTTCAACAATTGCGTAAGAGGCTTAGCAATCGATGAGAATCCTTCGATGAAACGGCGGTAATAACCTGCCATTCCCAAGAAACTGTGAATCTGAGTTACGGTCTTGGGCTGCTCCCAATGTAACACTACTTTAACTTTACCGGGGTCAACTGCTACTCCCTCGGCTGTCATCACATGACCAAGGAAATCCACTTCCTTCTTCCAAAAATCACACTTACTGAACTTGGCATACAGCCGATGCTCTCTGAGCTTTTCCAAGATTATCCTTAAGTGTTCGGCTTGTTCTTCCTCCGACTTGGAGTACACTAAAATATCATCAATGAACACAACTACGAATTTGTCCAAATATTCCATGAATACTTTATTCATCATGTTCATGAAGTATGCAGGGGCATTAGTCGGATCAAAGACATGACTAAGAACTCATAATGTCCGCACCGTGTTGAGAACGCGTCTTGGTATATCCTTAGGACAAATCTTCGCTGATGGTAACCGATCGCAGTCGATCTTTGAGAACACTCCGCTCCTTTCATCCGATCAAACGATCATCTATCCGGGTAGTGGGTACTTGTTCTTGATGGTAACCGTTGAGGAACGGTAATCAATACACATCTTCATACTTCCATCTTTCTTCTTGACAAACAACACCGGCGCTCCCCATGGCGCATTTAACTAGGTCTCACGAAACCTTTCTCAAGAAGTTCCTCTATCGCTTCTTCATCTCTACCAATTCATCTACCGGCATCCGATATGGTCTCTTTGAGATCGGCTTGTCCCGGCACTAGGTCGATGACAAACTCAATATCACGATTCGGTGGCATTCCTGGTAACTCCTCTGGAAACACATCTGGGTATTCACTGACCACTGGTACTTCTTCCAAGGAAAGGGTCTTCAAACTGTTTACTAGCAAATGTCCATCACGAACTGAGGTGGCCAGAAATTCTACCTTGTTTCCTTCGGCATCCTCGATTGTTACGGCCCTTCGGCCACAATCTAGCACGGCTTTGTGCTTGGATAACCAATCCATGCCAAGAATGACATCTAAGGTCTGGGTGTCTAGAACAATTAGGTTGGCTAGAAACTCAACTCCAGCTATGAGTAACTTAGCTCCTAAACATCCCACTCTAGCACTTAGCTCTGCTCCAGGCGACTGGACTAACAGAGTATGCTTAAGTTGCATAACTTCCAAATTATTCTCGGTTGCAAACATTCCAGAAACAAACGAATGCGAAGCTCCAGAATCAAACAAAGCGATGCAGTAATCGAGTTAACCGTAAACTTACCCAAGACGACGTCCGTGATTCTCGGCTCCTTCCGAGTGACGTGGTTGACACGGCCTCGATCACGGATCGTGGTGCTCCTCCGCTGACCAAAGAACTTGTGAAGCTCCTTGGTTGATACCGGCGCTGGCGTCTTGGATGGCGAGCTCAAGGTTGAAACGATCGAGTGATTGTACCTTTCGCGGACATTGGTTAGAAAAATGTCCCGGCCGACGACAGTGTAACATACCCATGGTACGCTCTGCTGGTTGCTTCGGGTTGGGGTTGACGGTGCGGGGTTGCGGAAGTTCGGCGGTGGACGGGTGCAAGTTGGTGCAGTGCTCAACGGTTCGGGTGGAAACCGTTGAACTGTGGTGGCACCGTTTTGCCCTCTCGTGATTGCCGATTTCTTGTTGAGCCATCCGGCGCTACGGTTATCCTCCGCCTTGCGCTTGTCCTCTAGAACAAAGGCTTTGTTGACCATTCTTGGAAATCGTGAAAAGTATGGCGATCGATCGACTTGCGCCCAAAGTGTTTAATCCTTCAAAGCGACTCGGCGAGCCTTATCCGTGACTACATCTTCTCACGCATAGCGAGCTAGCCGAGAAACTTGTTGAGATAGTCGACATCGACATAGCTCCTGCTTGAGAGCGCGGAACTCATCCTTTTCGGATCAATAATGCCTTCGGTACATGATAATCGCGAAATGTCGCAGAAAATTCTTCCCGGTGATATCCGTGGCGCCTCATGCGCGGCACGTAAGTTCTCCCACCATTCACGGCTATGCCTTCCATCCGTGAGTGGTATACGTAACCTTTTCACGGTCGCAAAGACGGGTGATCGCGAGCCTTCCTTTCAACGACCGCCAATCATCCGCTTCCACCGGGAGACATGTCCAGAGAATGTTGGTGGACGGGTCCTCATAAACTCCGCAAGTTTAGACGGTCCATGGTGACCATGAGCAGCTGGGGCTCCATGCTGATGATTGTTGTTGTTGTTCTGATTGTTCATAGCTTGCATCTGATTCATCATGGTATTCATGAGCTGAGTCTGCGCTGCCATGAAAGCTCCAAAGTTTTGCAAGTCAATCGGGGGTGCTTGTGGCGGAACTGCTCCTGCGGCTGGTTGCTCATTGCCTCCTGGTGCTGGGGTACCGGAACCACTTGCAGCAGTCTGGCGAGTCTGAACCATCTGGTGAAGCTCCACGGGTTAGATAAGGTAGCAAGCACAAGATGAGTTAAGGACTAAGCAGGGGTAGGTTAAACCCAACAAAACACAGCTCAAGAAACTCAAATGAAATACCTTTATTAAATAGGGTCTTAGCATGGCTGCAACAAATGCCTAAGGGCCTTTGCAGCTCATACTCGCACACAAAAAGAAACAACGACCTAAGCACACAAAACTACCGCCTAAAGGGCGACTTACTAAACTGAAACTGGCTAAGCCTGAAAGACCGAAACTAAGACAACTACTCAAGAAAGCCTCCACAACCGCGGCGGCGCTCCTGACGGTTGTAGACTCGAAGTGAGCCGGCATTTTGGCAACCGATCTCGATGCCTGAGGCGTGTAGCAGAACAGCGCTCTGGTGCAACCGCTCACCGGCTCCTCCGCTCTGCATCTTCTTTGGCTCCACTGGGCCTTCCTCGATCTTCTTCGAATCCTCTTGAGGTCTTCCTCTTCTTCGGGAACTTGGTCGTAGAGAAATCTCTGCAGTGGCGACCTTCTCTTCAGCTCTCTGCAAGGCTTCATAGACATGATCCAACTCCGTGATGGTCCTCTCCAAGGCTTCCTCCTGGGCGGCCACGAACTGGGCGAGGTGCACGACGGTAGCGTTGCTCTCTCCTTCTGTGGACGGGTAGCGTGCTGGCAAGTCCACGGCTGCAGCTCTGGGGTGGTAGCGGAAGACGGTGTCTTGAAGCTCCCGCGCGTAGATGTTGCAGATACGCAGCATGGTCAAGCGCGACGACTCCTGGATTCCTTCCACCAAGTGATCTTCCTCACGAGGCGCGCGAAGGTTAGCTCGCCTTGTCGTTCCTCCGCGCGATCGTCAAAGCGACAAATCACTCCACGGTTTTGTCCATTCACTGTCCAGTTGTTGCCGACGTACAGTGGACGATCAAAACCTCTAAGAACCTGGAGCAACTTCCAAAGCTCGGTGGCATACCCTCCAGTGCGCTCACCATAGCTCTGAAAACGAGGCATCTGTCAAGACAGACGAACAGGGTAAGAGAAACTTTAAAATAGCGAGGAGAGAAAAGATCATAGCAAAAGTTGAGGCGAGAGAGATATGAGGAGAGTTAAGCAATTAATTAACCTTGCAAGTTAATTTTTCTTTTAGAAAATAGTTTGGACACTCTAAAGACGGCCAATCTGACTAAGGTCAAGACCTACAGTCAGTATGGCTCTGATACCACCTCTGTCGGGACCCAAAATTACGATTTTGGAACCCTCTGTGTATACTGCACTAGTCCAGGATCACGTGTAACATCCCAATTTTCAATCTGTGTTTTAAATGTAAGAAAATGTGTAGAAATTAAAACTTTTTCTTACATCTTGTATTTCCTGTATGTTCTGAACAAATCTTGTAAAGGAAATAGGGAAATACAAAGTCACAGGTCATTTTGACCTAAACCTTACCCTTCAAAACTTTCTTGTCAAATTTTGTGATCATCCTCTGGAAATATTTTTCCTCGGTTCTAAGGTTGCCTTTTGACCCCTCTGATTTATTTCATAATTTTTGGAAATTATTTAAAATATTTTAGGGGCAAGTCAAACCTTGGTCAAACCTTTGAAATCACCTTCTGGAATTTCTTGAGAAAATTTCATTGCACAAAAACCTCTGGAAATTTTATGGGAGGTAAACCCCAAGGTAAGCAAGCTCCAGTTAAAATTTCATAAATTTTGGAGTTGATTTGATGCCTTAATTAAATCCCCAAAGTTCCAGTTCAAAAATCAAACCTAATCTGGTCTGCATTGTTCATCGGGCTCGAGTCGGCTTGGTCGGGTCCAACCACCTAACATGCATCGCTCAGGTTTGGACCCGTCGACGTGGCTCGCTTGTGTGCGTCGGATCTCCATCGCGCGTCCTGCTCGCCAACGAGGTGGTGACGCGTTCTCTTGTCCGCCGTTGATCAAGATCGGCGCCACCTCGCCGTCCTCCTCGCGCTCGCCGCCCACCGCCGCTCGCTCGCGCCATGGCAGAGGCTCGTGAGCGTGAGCGTCGCGCCCACTCACCTCGACGCCAACGGGCAGTGCATTAAATGCGCGCGGCTTCTCCTCCCAAAGTCGTCTCCTACCGCTCCCGTCACTCACCGTGCCCATGGCGCGGCATGAACCTGACCCACCGAGAGCTTGGGCTTAACCTAGCTTGAGCTCCTTGAGCTATAAGTAGCTCCCTGGCTCTCCTCGGTTCCCTTTCAAAACCCGGTAGTCTTGTCAACATCCTCGGTGCTTTGTGAGCTCAAAACACCAAAAGCACCTAAAACCGCCATTGTTGAGTGGAGCTCCCGGTGCAACCCGTGCTCCGATGGCGCTTCTTCCTCTCTTTGTTTGGTGTGTGCCTCTCACCTCCGGAGCAAAACCCTAACTTAATTGTAGTTGCTTTTCACAGGAGCAGCTCAATTTTGGGATTTGTTCTTTCGGCCGTGAGCACCCCTTCTTCCTCATCACCGACGAAGCTCTATTCTTCAATTCTTTACTCGGGAACTTCTTTGAGCTTGATTGAGCTAACCCGATGACGCGGTCGTGTTATCTTTGCTCGCAGCACCTTCTCCGAGTTGTCTTCTCCAAGTCCGCAACCTTCTTCGCCGAGCAGCCCGGCCCATCTCTCGACCTCCCTACCCTCGTGTACCCTTCTAGTAGCCCCTAGAAGCTTTGGCACCGCTGGAATGGTTTGTTGCGAGCTTTGGTCATTTCGCATTTCGCCATTTTGGTCGCCGCTCATCGTCGGCTAGCCATTGCTCGGGACACCGCCGACGGTGTGGGTGGTCCCGATGGGTGCGTGATGCTATTGCGTTCCATTTTGGCACTTAGTCCTCGCCGCCGCATTTGGTCGCCGCCGCGAGCCGAGGGTGCCCTCGGTTTTGTTGTCGACGAAAAACGGCGGTGTCGTAATTTTGTTCTGACACGCGAATGACGTTCATTAATGCCTAATCATTGCGGTAATTAATGTGTCTTAGCCGGGCCTTTCTGTCGCTGACAGGCCGGCCCAGCCCTTTAAACCTCTTCCGAGCTCTGTGCTCAAGTCATTTAGTGCTAATCATTGCTAATCATTGTTAATCATGGGTTAGTAATCATTAGCCGTCCTAAACCCACCTCCTCGCCGCTTGCATGTGGGCCCGCACGTTTTAATCACCCCGCGCTAACTCCACGTGTGCGTGGCCCACGGTCACTGACCTGTGGGCCCGCCATCTTCGAATCCCCATGCGGCGTGCGTTAAACCCCGCGACGTGACTTAGCGCCATCGGTGGGCCCTATGGTCGGGTCATTGCTCAAATCGCGAGCGGCCCAATCCACTCCCGCCGTCCAAAACTTGATCATCGGCCGATCGTGGGGACATTCGGTCGCCGAATGCTCTTCGATCTCAACCTCCATCGCTTGTTAGACGGCCCAGACAGGTAAACGTCGCGAGGTCCGAACGTCACCATGATCCGACCGCTGGAGTCCGATCCAACGGTGCTCATGCGCGTGTGTGTGTTGTGTTGGCGCGCGCGTGGGTCGTCCGATCCAGATCGACGGTCCATAATCACCACGTCGTAATGGCATTTATGAGTTTCCCGAAAGCTTTATTTGCAAACTGAAAAAGGTATTCAACTTCAAAAATGCATAACTAATTCATTTTAAACCCAAATTGGTTGATTCAAATTTTGTTAGCTTTAGTTTGAACTGTACTTTAATCTAAAAATGAATAGGAGTTTAGTTCGGCTCCAGAAAACAGATTTTAAAATTGGTTTAGAAATAGGTTCTACTTGTTATTCTAAAATTGGCAATTAACTTGTAAATTGCATAACTAATTCTCTGAAAATCAATTTTTAGTGAAACCAATTTTGTTAGCTTCCTATAATAAAGTAATAAATGATAAAATTGGTGTTAGGCATGTTACTGTTTTTAACAAGATTTCACATGCAATTTAATTTTGTTCATTTTCATGACTTGAAAAATCATAACTCTTTCAATATAACTCCAAATGACCCAAAAATTTACATGTAACCTTATAATACCAGTAGATAATTACCATAAAAGTTTCAGCTTCAAAATCACTCTAGAAAATATTTTATGAACAGTACTAATTAAGTGTAGCATTTTGGCCGAAAATGAGTATTTAGGTCATATCTTTTTCTTCACTAATCCTTTTTAGTTAGTTCTTGTTCCTAAGGTTAGATAGGACCTTAGAATACCTTGTGTATAAATTTCGTCGCATTTGGGTAATTTTTGCTTGCTCTTTTGTTTGAGTGTTGCTCGTCTTATTGGTTGTTCTCGCTTCTTTTTGCTTTTCGCTTAGGCTTCGACATTTGCGGTAACCCCGAGAACGACCCTCAGCAACTTCTTGAGCAACCGCAGCCAGGCAAGCAGTTTGATCATTTCCCATTTGATCCTATTACTTTTAAAGTCTAATATTTTGTTTAACTTCTATGTATGCATTGCTATTTTGTTGTTAAATTGATTAGTTAATCCTCTAGTTGCATAATCTGTAGGTAAATGATTATCCTCTACTACCTGAGCCTAGGTTATTTGCTGTGATTAGAGTTCGTTGGATGAGCTCTTGTCACTTAGTAGATTTTCGAATAAATATTGCTTAGCCATGCCTATTATCGGTAGTATTGGACGATCATCGACTTAGTCGATGATCTTGATCACACAATTACTTATACTATTCCATTATGTCCAACCCTTGTGTTTTACCAATTTACAAATCAAAAACTGAAAACAAAACTATATCTTGACTTGGGCACAATGGTATGTTGATGTGATCTGTTGGGTGTGTTTGGAATGGTGCCTAAGTCCCTAAGGACCGAGTTACTTGTGTCACTAAGCCAAGCGCTTATTGCGTGCTAACCACACGAGGGGGATATGGAACCTCTCTTGACTAAGTACTTTGGCAGGTGTTAATTATGAGCTGGTTGGTGGGTGTGTTCTTGTGTGTGTGTGTTTGTGGTGTTGGAGGAGCATTAGCGCACCGGTTAGGCTGTCTAATGTGTCCTTCTCCGTGGGTTCTGCTCTTAATTAGCATCGCCCATTGGAAAGCGCCTTGTTAGACTTAGCCATGCCTGCATACCAAAGGAAGTGTGCTAACCGTGGCTGGTGGAAAGGCGGTCTATCGTGTGGGTACATTGGTACACCCCTGCAGGGTTAAAACTATTCGAATAGCCTCGTCCTAGGTTATGGACATGCTTGGTAAGGTCGTGCAAGAACTAGACTACAACCTTTTAAAAACTTAAACTTGACATGGGTGGTATGAAGGGGTACTTCATGCTATTGTTGTGGTGACTATTGGGTTAGTCACTTCTAGGACATTGTTGTTCTCTATCTATTGTTATACTTGTCTCTCTTTGATTTGAACAATAAAAGTTAATTGCAAACTTGCTTTGAATCTATTACCTTATTGCAAATGAAAACTTGCTTTATCTTGAAAATAAGTCCGAGCCTCACCCACTTAAATAAAGCTTGCATGTAGTTAATTATAGTTCGTTATCTCACACGTCGGTCTTGCAGTACAAAAACAAGTTTTGTACTCATCCGCTTGCTTAATATTAATTGTTGCAGAGGAATAAGGTGAGCCCTAAGGGCCTCACTTTGTGAGTTGTGTTGCGCGCTATTTGGGACGATTAGCTTGGCGGTCCGGTTGGTTGCCTTGTGGGTAAAGGCACACCGATTGGCTTTTGTTTATCGCCATCTTATGGTCATTTTGCTTCCGCTGTTTAAATTAGTTACTTATGTGTTATTTGGCCGGTCGGCCTCTCTTTTGTAATAACTCTCTTTATATTATCTTTGTCTTTCATTCGTTGCTTTTGCTTCGGCTCTATGCGTATGAATGGAATTGATGCATGATTTTGTAACGGGGTGTGTATACTGCAATTCTGGGAAGTATACATATCTCGAAGCTTGGTTTATTTGATTTGTATTGTTAGGACCAAGTGGATGGTTAAACAGTACAAGCCGAATAAACCAGGGTCCTCACATCACGCTAGTGCACACAGGGTCAACATAGGTAAATATCGATCCACACAAACGATAAATAAAGTAAACGATTAGTTTGAATAACAAATAAGGGTTTTGACCTTATGGTCGAGTTTACACTTATTAAGCCACGCAGGCTAACAGAGAATAAAACAAGAAATAAACGAAATAACTCCAGCGTGAGATCCCACCAATTCACCACAGCAACCGCGGGATCCGGACCTTAACGATCAGCAACCTTCGCGAACTCTTCCTCAAAGCGTGCATAGACTCCTCTTCTTCAGAGGTTTGGGCGCAAGTTTTACAACAAGCGTGAGTACACAACCGCATTTCGCAAATCATACCACAGAATGCAATGTATAGATGCAAGTTTATTCCAAAGAAAAGGCTTTTGTGGTTCTTTTGCATAAAAGCAACATTTGCAATTGAATACGAATAATAGATTGAAAGCATAATTCAAAACAAATAGACAATATTAATTTAACAGTTTGTTTTCACAAAGACACATAGCCTAATCAAATTCTTTCACACAGCCATATGACTTAAATCACACAGCTGTCCCTTCACAAAGGTTTTATGAAAATCTACCCATCGTGTGAAATCCCCGAGCATGTCCATGACCGCGGACGCGGCTATTCGAATAGATTGATTTAACACTCTGCAGAGCTTGTACACTTTACCCACAAGATACAACTAGTGTAGCAAGCACTAATCATAACAAAACGGTTCAGAAACTTTATCTCAACATTGACACTCCCGATGTGCTTACAAACCGTTATGCCAACCCAAACGGCGCTTTGGCATAACACACACGGCCGACGTGGAAGCGGCGAACCGCCCCGCGATGCAACCACTAAGTAGTCACACCTCCACCCTGTCACACAGCCTAACCTATCCACCTGAACATCAATGTCGAGAATCCATAACTTACTAAGTTAGGCTCGTCCCATACCAGGCATGTGGTCGTACAATAAGGCTCAGTTCAATGGCGCACAAAGTTAAGTCCTTAATTGACCAAGGCAAGACTTCCATGTTCTAACTAAGTCACAAAGATTATCATTCCCATCACAAAGCCCACCATATCACACAGCTTCCACCACTTGCCTCAGTCTAAATCCTTTACCACCCAGTTGGTTTTAGTGCAACACATGTCATCCACAAAGTAATAGCACACAGTACATACAGTTTTATCACATAGTTCCATAGTCACTTAGTCACATTTAATAATTGCAACTTTCATGAGATGTGAGACTCGTAGCATGGCTAAGCAATTGTACTCGCATCTAACCAACCCACGTTGGTGCTATAATAATACCAACTAGTAACCAATCTAGGGTGACAAGGAATTATGACATACAAGGCCAAGGTGTGATAACAATTTGGATAATAAATATGCCCAAAGCATTTAAATAAATAATTAAAGTAGGATGCAATAATTTAACACAAAGTAATTTGAAAACTGGGTTTAAGATGATCAAAGGTATGACTTGCCTTGGAAAAGGTCTATGTACTGGTCTTGATCTTGGGGTGCTCCTTCTTCCACAAAATTCCCCGACGAAACGACGTCTACTCGCAAACGAAACAAAAACAAACAAAATAAATAAATAACAGAGGCAAAACAAGCTCCAAAAATTAAATAAAAATCTCAAATAAATAGAGTTTTAATTTAGATAAATTTAGAAATTTTAATGGGCTCAATCTGAGTTAGGATGCAAAAGTTATGAGCTCTAGAAGATTGAATCTAAAAAGAAACCCTAATTTGGATTTTCCAGAATTTCCGAATTATTTCTCTGAAGAAAAATCGGATTATTGCGCAATGCTGACATCAGCGAAGAACGTTCGGACGGGGTGACAGATGGCCTGACAGGTGGGACCCACATGTCAGTGAGATGGTGCACCGTGGACCAAGTCCACGCCAGATCAGATCTGGGGTTCGGTGGACCGTGCCACGCGAGCGTACACGTGCCTGCTGACACGGCGCCACGCAAGCGACACGTCGGCATGAATGCTGAGGTGGCAGGTGAGGTGGCGCCCACGTCGGACCCGACGGCGGCGGCGGCTCGGGGACCGATGGCAACGGCGAACGGCGGGGCTTCGCCGGCGGTGAGTGGTACCGGTGTGTAGAGGGCGCTATTGCGAACCTACTGATGCAACTCCGGGTGATCGGAAGGGACGGTGGCGACCGGCGGCGAGCTCAGAGCGGCGGAGGTGCTTCGGGTTTTGTCGGACTGGAGCTCCGGTGAGGTTCTGGCGGCGGCGAAGGCTCCCGGAGGTAGCCCTGGTGATGCTGAACCTGACGGTGCACTCGATGACGACGCGGCGACACTGGCGGCGGCGCAAATCGACGGCGACGAAACGCGGCCGGAAACCCTAGATGGAGAATTGCGGCGGCGCAAGAGCTCGGGAGGGTCAGGGGTTTGGGGTTTTCTTGTGCGGACGGCGATGCGATCGCACGGGTCCTATTTATAGGGGCCGGGAGGCTAGGGAGGCGTGCGGCGGCGGAAACCCTAGAAGAGTCCGAAACGAGCACGAGGAAGAAGCCGGGATTGGAAAGGGATAGAGTCCGTGTCGGGATAAGATTTCAACGGAAACGGGTGCGGGATAGATAGGGCTTCCAGAAGGAATCATCCGCGCATAAAATCAGGGCCGCATCCACTTTTGTCGGACGAAGCTCGAGCTGCTTCAATGGCGACGCGCGCGCCGCCGCAAGAAGAAGCGGCGCGCGGGGCGACAGGCGTGGGGCCCACTCGTCGATGAGCACGGAGGCGCGCGACGCGCGGTCAAGCCAAGGCAGAGTCAGGTGGAGCAGAGAGAATGGGCCGGATCGAAGGAAGATTCAGCTCGAAGGGATTTCTGAGATTTTAAATAGTTTTTCTATTTTATAAATTACCAGAAATTCAAATAAGCAATAGAAAATAGCAATTGAACTCAGAAAAATTCTAGAAAAAATCTAGAAAATATATCTGAGCACATAGAACATAAATAAAATAGTTTTGGCTAATGTTCATGTTGGGATTATTCACATTAAAGGTTTTTTATTGTAAGGTTAAATATTAAGCTTTTGAAATTAAAAACAAATAAATCCAAATGGTGAATTTTCCCTACTAACTATTTAAATGATTTTTTTAAAGCTCTGAAAATTGGGATGTTACATGCCCTAAGACCATCAGCAATGTGTTATTTTAGCTGGTTCAAAGAAGAAGAGCGAAGATATTGAATCAATTCGATACATTGGAAGGGTCGATTTCAACAATAAAAATTCTGGAACCAGACTCTATATATGAATCGATTCAAAATATTAAACAACTCATATGAGTCTAGTTATGAAAGAGAGAGAGGATATTATTTTTGTGGTTTTTTAATATAACTTGGGTCCCAATTATTAGTAAGAACTGGATCTGTATATTAGAGAAAAAATTGCTCAATTCTCTAAATGCTTACGTGTCATATCTTTGAACCAGTATCAATTCAATACATTAAAGATACTCTAAGAACATCTCCTATGTTGTGTTTTAGCTAGTTCAAAGGAGGAGAGAGAAGACATTGAATTGATTTAATATATTGGAGGGGTCGATTCCAACAAAAAAAATTCTGGAATCGGACTCTACTTAGAGCATTTTTTAGTGTATTGAATCGGTGCCGATTCAAAGTCATGCCACGTAAGCATTCAAGAAACTGAGCTTGTTTTTTTTTCCAATGTGTTGAACCAATTCCGACTAATAAATAGGACCCACGTTATATTAAAAACCACAAAAAAATAATATCCTCTCTCAACCGCACACTCTCTCTTTTATAAATGAGTTGTTTGATGCTTTGAATTGACTCTTAAGTAGATTTCGGTTCCATAATTTTTTTGTCGGAATCGACCCCTCCAATGTATTGAATCGATTTAATACTTTCTCTCTCCTCTTCTGAACTAGCTAAAACACAACAGTATAGATGGTCTTAGGAGTCGATTCAAAGCACTAAACAACTCATTTATGAAAGAGAGAGAGAATGCGGTTGAGAGAGGATATTATTTTTTATGATTTTTTAATATAACGTAGGCCCCAGTTATTAGTATGAACTGGATCTGTACATTAGAGAAAAAACTGCTCAGTTCTCTAAATACTTATGTGTCGTATCTTTGAACTAGTATCGATTCAATATATTAAAATGGGGTACTTAGCTCAGTGACATCGCGTTAGAGTGTAATCGGAGGAACGACACTCCGTTAAATCACACGCACCGAAAATAACATTGCGAACACCAAAAATTAGACGAATGACATCCTAGCCGATTATACATTTCCGAATTTTTAAATATAGAAACTGAGCTCAAAAAAATATCATTTTTTTGTGGAGTCTCCCGACATAGTTTAATTGCTTGTATTTTTAAAAAACTTTATACGTTCTGATTTTATCTTTAAAATTCATTTAAGTATACTATTTGTAGGAATTTTCTAATATAGAAAATTAGGTCCAAACATTATGATTTTTTTTTCTCAGACGGGCATAGTGGACTTGATTGTGTAATTTTTTTAGAATTTTTATAACATTAAGTAATGCAATTTCAAAATACCCTTACATTATGAAATATTAGACTCCTCACACAGTGGACAATATGAAATTGCATTACTTAATTTTGTAAAATTTTGAAAAAATTACAAAATCAAGTCCACTGTGTAAGGAGCCTGAAAAAAATTTATAATGTTTGGACCTCATTTTCGAAATTAGAAAATTCCTACAAACAGTATACTTAAATGAATTTTAGAGACAAAATCAGATCGTATAAAGTTTTAAAAAAATACACAAGCAATTAAACTGTGTCAAGAGACTTTACAAAAAAAATTGATAATTTTTTGTGCTCAGTTTCTATATTAAAAAAAACTGAAAACAAAAGTAACAAGCCAGGATGTTATTCGTCTATTTTTTTGGTGTTCGCGATGTTATTTTTCAGTACGTGATGAATGAAATGTCGTTCTTCCGATTACGCTCTAACGCGGTGTAACTGAGCTAATTACCCCCTATTAAAAATGCTCTAAGGTGCGTAGTTGGTAGCAGGTGACCAAGCAGTGGGAGCATTGACGCACCGGCAGTGGGAGCTCTGGGCTTCACCTTTTTATTGCGATGCCACAACATGGGGGTGGGATGTTGTACCACCGAGATACCAAGAGAGGAGCGCGCGTCGCTTTGGGCATCGTGCCATTTGCCCGTGCTCAAGTACTTGAAGAAGTTGTCCTTGCGGTTCGCAATGCGGAGATATCTTCCACGCGCTTCATTATTGATTCCAAGAACGTGGATCGTGAATGATGCCTCCATTTGTGATTCTACCATCAACTAGTGCTCCATTATAGGCCAATGCAACCTGCATATGGGAAAGAAAACGTAGTAACATTACCAAAAGTTGGGCATTTCGAGTAAAAGGTACAAGAACACCGTAATGCAGGCGATGAATGCGGTCGATATGGCATAATATGGTAAATTGGTAACTATGTGATGCTGACTTTCTTCCGCATTGCAACGCAGTACCACAATTTGTGAGGAGCCAGGTTTCAAATCCCGACCACCGTTTCTGGCGATTCACGGATCTCTAAAACCTACCAAGATGAGTGTATCTATGTGCAATTTTCATATAGGAAAAGTCCACATTTCAACTCTAAACTATAATCTCGATTCGATTTTCAATCTCCAACCATAAAATCGTTCACCCCTAAACTACTAGAACCACCGTGCGCAGACGGTAGAACGCCCTTCACTGAAACCACTTCGGTTTTATCTCGACGTGGCCATTTTAGCTTATGTGGCATTACCGACATGGCCACATCGGTCAGCATAAATCAATAAATAAAATTAGAGAATTGTTGGTGTAATACCCCGATTATCTTTTAGAGAGATAGTTATTCGGGAGAGAGAATTAATGGAAAATTCAAGATTTTTGGGAGAAAAATTGAGAACCTAGGGTTTCGGGCCAGGCTAATCCAGCCTGGTGGCCGGTCATGAGTGGCCCAAGAGGGGGAAGGCGCACAAGGCCCAAGCCCATGCGCCCCACACCTCCCCCTAACCCTAGGGCAGCCCCATCCCTTTCCCTTCTCCCCCTAGTGGCCGCCACAAGCATCCCTCCCCTTCCCCATGCGTCTCCACCCCATCCTCCCTTGCGCTCCACCTCCACCCCTCCTCCTCTGGGCAGCCATTTTCTCCTCCTTGCTGCTGCCACCAAACAACAAGGAGGATGAGCCCGGTTGCAACGCACAAGGAAGAAGAAGAGGGAAAAGAGGGGAGAAAGGAGGAGATTGAGAGAGTTTGTGATGGCGGGCTGTTCTTCATCTTCCAGCGGATCTACAAGGGTAACAAAGAGCTAGCTTCACGGTTTGATGTTTGTTAGATGCAAATATGATTAGTTGTTTGGATCAAGTCTGTTTTTTAGTAGATTCAATTCTGTCCAGAATGTTGCGGGTCTGTTTCGTGGTTTTAGAGGCCGAATCTGAGATGATCATCTCCTGTAGTTTTGTAGGTCTTGTTCTTAGCTTTCGTTGGCCGCCAAGATCACCTCATTCCGACTTTCGAGTCAAAAGTTATGATAGATTTACTATCTGCTGTCCAGAATCCTGACGAGAATTAGCAGTCTCTGTTTAGGTTGATATATGGCCTAGTTAGAGGGTGATTCAGAGGTCTTGACCATAACAAATTTTGAAGGTGATATCACTAGCTTTCATGATTGATAAAGAACACCTCATTTGGATTTATAGATCAAAAGTTATGCACTTTTCTTTGTGACTGTCCAGATTTTAGATCAGTCTGTCCAGATTGTGTGTCAGTTTCTATCTTTAGTTTTGACCCGTGTGCCACTTTTTGTTAAAGGCAAAATATGAATGTCGTGCCAACTAGGTTATTGTAGGTAATTCCATAACCTTTTCAGATTGTTAAAGAACACTCAATTCGGAGTTGTAGTTTAAAAGTTACGGACGTTTTAGTACTGCTGTTTTTTTTATGTTCAGACAGTTTCTGTTCTGCTGTTTCGTTTGTCAGTTAGCAACTTAGTTTGGCCGAATTGGGTTATCTCGTCAACTACAAAGTTGTAGATATATTTGTTAAGCTCGTGTAGGATCTGGGCTCATCTCTTTGGAGTCCCAGAACATTAGTTTTGGTCTTTACCGTGCTGCTGTCCAGATGGGATTCCATGTTGCTGCTGGAATTTCAGATTTGGGTTATGACTATGTTTTGGGTGTGCAAGAGGGTATTGTAGAATATTAATTCATGTTGGGCTCTATGTTGTTCTTATTTCGATTACTTAATTGTTTAGGCCGCGAGGCTACGGGTTTGGGAGCGCCATCGTTGCCTACTAACGCGTCGCAACGCGGAAGGCAAGTACTTTGTTGATTTTAAGTGCTGTGATTGTGAATGTTTACATGAATATGATGTGACAACTTGTGATACCCGAAATGCTGAATTGGTTATGTTCTTTCAATATGTGGAGTATATGCTGAGAGATGATATTAGCATTGTTCATGTTCATATCATGCATTCTTTTATTCATGCTATGTCCACGGGAGTGGATTGTAAGTCCCACCATTCCAATGTGGGCAGGTTTGGACATTGTCATGTCCCGCCCACGGAGTGGATTGAAAGACCCATCAATTCCAGATGGGCACGTAAGACCCATCAATTCCAAGATGGGCAGCTTTGGACACCTATATGAAACGTTCTTCATATAGGACTTGGATCCCCGCACTTTTGTTAAGGTGCGGGCTTAATGAACACCGACGGTGTGTCACTCGCTATACCAGATAAGCATGTGTACAGTCCATCCTTGATTGCATTCATTCATTTCAAGTATTTCAAGTACTCAATCGATTCAATGTTCGCATTCTTAAATGGTGATATCCTGCTTGTATATATGTTCGCTTTCTTTCATCAGACTTGCCGAGTCGTGGACTCACTCTTGCGTTGTTTGTTTATTTTAGGTAACCCTGATGTTGGCTCACTTGGGAGGAGTAGACACGCACTACTTGTTCATAACATCAAATTCATGTTCAAGACTAAATTTTAGTTCCATATTTCATTCGTTAATGATGAACGTAATAATTAAACTATAATTGGAGAAGGAAGGATACCTTCTCCACGATGATGTTGATTTATTACCGAATGTGAACCTTCTTTATTGATTATCGAGATAAATAACTTAGAAGGTGAAGGAAGGATACCTTCACCATATCCTCGTTTATGTTAATGTTGTCATTTGGTTGATATAACTATTTCATATTCTTCCGCAATGTGTAGATTGTTAGAGTAATTAGGTGGCATCTTGGCTTCCGAATAGCCGGGTGTTACAGGTTGGTATCGAGCGGCTTTAGGTCCGTGGTAATTAAGTTATTAAATTGACACACGTGTACGATGAGGTGGGGTTGGAAAATTACCATTGCTTCGCAATATCTCGTTATTATGTTTCATTTTGTTGAGCAATTGTTGAATTGCTTCGTACTATCATCCTTGTTGGTAATATATGATCCGCTATGATATTCAATATCTATGAACTAATTCTATGATTGTCATGAGATGATCCTGTATATTCATAATTGAGTATTTTGGTGAAGCGTGTTGTAAACGAATGATCGAAGTGGAGGTCGTGGTTGTTACTCGATTCACGAGTTACACCACCGTTCGCAAAGACGTGGTTAGAGGAGTAGTTACCTGAGTACCATAGTTTCAGGTGTTAAGCGTGAGTTGCTTTAGAAAGTTATTCTCTTTCTTGATTTCTGAATTTGCCAATTCTTGTCCTGTGGTGGTTGATGAATTTCTCCTGGGTTTGTGGTTCATGATAGTTTATGGTTTTCAATATATCCCTCTTGGTTCTCTCAAACAAATATTGCTTTTCAACCGTTGAGTTGTTTTTACCACTTGTGGTCGTTGTCAATTGGCAAGATTGATGTTTTCATGGTTGCTCCTTCTTTCTCATTGAAAAAGAATGACTCATTTACTCGTTTGACAGCTTGGTTAGTGAGAGTTTTCCGCTGTAAGTTCGTTGCATGGGAAAGCTTTGGCTTTATGCGTTTCTTTTGGATTACTTCGAGCGTTGAGGTTTGAAGTCTCTCTTTGTCAGTAGTAAGGTGTTAGAATCCTTTGTGATGTCTTGCCATGCTTAAAATGAGAAGTTATAACTAAACGAATAAATTGTTACGATATGAGTTACCAAGTTGGGTTATTAGCATGGTGCAAATCAATTATTCTTAACTACCATCCATGAAAGTGAAATTGATTAATTTGAAATGTCCTTGTATTTGATACATGATGTAGGTTAAATGAAGACTGCCCATATCCATTCGTAACCTATAGATCTTACATAAGAGCTAGATTTATCTATTTCCGGTATGCTAAAATTGTTGAAACTTGTATAAAGTACCGATGGGTGCCGTGTATCGATTCATGAAACCTTGTTTATAGAAAATTATGTTAGTGAATCTTTAATCATGTTTTGAAATGATTTCGAACAAAGGTGAAATGTTAATCTATGTTTAAATGTGGTTATGTGATTGCAAATGAAATTAGTACCATATGTACACACATGATTAGTACAATCATCAATTGTTAATGAACGTCAAGAAGGTGTTGAGCAACACCAACATTGAGTAGATGAATTTCGTAAGTAGGCTTTGATAGCGTGCATTGTGATATTGTTATTGCTTAGCATAATCTGGTTATAATAAATTTGTTTCAACTTTGTGGTTTATGTTCCTTTGGGAAGTTTTAGGATGGAGTAATAAAGTTTGATGATTCTCGTACTAGTGTATGTTGTCGATGTTATTAACTCGTCTAAATGTGAGAATGAGGTTAATTCTCGTAATAATTTGATCACCTATGGTGATATTCTCTAAATGGTCAAATTTCAAGTTTTATGTTCATGATCTTTTGAGGGTTCAGGCTTTTATGTAGTAAATGAAGTTTATCGAGTCACGTTATGTTGCAAAGTTATAATGGTTCTTCAGTGATGCAAGTGCTTCGATTTTGAATACTTATTTGTTCTTATCTGTTAAGATTCGATATTTTCTTCTTGTGAGGCTTATGCTTTCAACTGTGGACTTCACTTATGTTCTATGAGTTCATTGCTTAATTGGTTTCTTCATTGGTCCCGTGTTCAGTGCGAGTGGTAGATGAGTTTTTCTAGTTGGTGAAAGTCGTTTCCATTTGTCTCTTCTTTTGAGAAAGAATCAACTCATTCTTTACACGTGGGTCTTTTGAAGTGTTTTCTAATGGTTGTGGTGAAACTGATGTTAATACCCATAGTAATTTGATCGCCTTCGATGATATCGTTCATTGAGAATATTTCAAGTTTAGCTTTGTGTTATTTCCTTTGAGCTCTTGAATCATCCGTAGCTGAAATTATTTTAAATAAATTGAGGTATTGAATTGTCTTGTTGCTTCTTAAGAGATTCAAGTGATTTAATCTTAAAGGATTTTGGTTTGAGTTGGCAACGTGAAGGCAATTAAAGAAAAAATTATGTTGGTTCCTTAAGAGAAGAATAATCGCTTGTTTTTCATGAAATCCGTAATTGGAAAAGTTTGAGTTTGGTGATTGAGATTATTTGGATCTCATGTTTCTTGTGTAGTTGAACGGTTCTGAACAAATATGACGTATTGAAGAATTTCATTGGTTCTTAATTAGTCCCTGTGGTTTGGACTAAAGATCTTATCTTGTACGTTGTGGCAAAGCGATGTTAGTCAAAGAATTAATTTCAGTGTTATAGGAAAGAGTGCAGTAGGAATATTTGAGAATTTGAGTCAAGTTTTGTAACTTGTAGTTATTCGAATTGTTCATAAACTTTTGCTCTTTTCACTCAAGAGTTGTTGAGTTTCAATCGCAATGCTATTTCTCTTAATGGTGGTTATTTGCTATTCCCTTTTCGAGGGATGCGTGCCCTCCGCTGTGAACACAACCTTCCTTTTTCCAGATTTTCATTACCAGATTATTTCTTTTGGTTTCGTGCTCATTGTGAGCAGCAATTTTTTCCCTGTGCGGTGAAACTTGTCCTTGTTCGCCTTTTCTTTTGAGAAAGGATCAACCGCTTTGTGTCAGAAAGTTTTACAACTCGTAGTTGTTAATTGTTTGGTGGTGGTTAAGTGATTGTAGGGGTGAGATTTTGCTACCAAGCTATTGGAGGAGTAATAGAAGATGAGTTGGTTTTGACCTAAACCTCTTGGAGGAAGTTGATTCGGATGGAATGTATGGTTTCAAGTAAAATTGTATATTGTTCGACTAAGTAGGACCTATGGTGTAGTGTAGTCCCAGAACCTTGGTTCATGTTAAAATGTTGGGATTATCAAATGTATGGAAACCGTAATCAATTTTATAGAGTAACACTATTGAAAGTATTGCGATGTTGTGTGAGTGATTCCTGATGATGTCAATGAGTGAGAATGTCGGAATCGTGCGGATGTTAGAGATTTAATCCGATGATTTCACTATTTGTTATAATAGGAAATTCGTTGTAGAGGTCTCGGAGGTTAAATTTGGGCTTTCCATTTTCATGCTAGACTTTTGGTCGCCCACAGATTTGTGTGTAGAGGAGATAGACAACTGGAGTACTCTGAGCAGTGGGATGATTGTCGATAGAACTCTTCTGATGTAGTTCATGAGCGGGTGTGTTGAGGATTCTGATGTGTTGTTCTTGAAAGTTGGAGGTGATGAGATTGCATGGGTTTTTGGAGGTGTTTTGGTGCCTTCTATCAAATTAATGTCATCAGTTGAATGAGTTGTCTAGAGTATTCAGTGGAATCAATAGAGTCTCTCTACAACGGTGTGGATGATGTATTTCGGTTTAAGCCTAATTTGAGGATGTTAAATTAAGAGGTTTGAGACCGTGCGGTATGCGATGAATTCAAATTCCAAGGGTTGAGAGATATTCTATTCCAAAAAAGTGAAACTAAGGAAAAAGATGTCTTCTTGTTTAGTGAAGCGTTTTCTTTATTCTCGCATGAGCTTTGGGCTATTGACCAATGTCTTTCGTAAGTTGATTTTGACTCGATTTTGGCATGTGTGGTTCTGAGCAGTTCAGAAAAGGAAAAAAAATAATGATTGATTTGGTTATTCGAGTGATTTGTCCTTTGGTTCGTGACGTTTATTCGCAATTTGCAACTTGGAAAGTGGAAAGGTTTTCTTGATGAAATTTGATTCGGATTTTACTCTTCAGTACCCATTTGGTAACGTATAGTTGCGATGTGAATCTTTCTTATTCAGATGTGTTTTGCCGGTAAAAGAGTTTGCTTAAAAAGAATTCGATTGTATGTTTCCAGTTAAAGGAGGTGATCCTTGTTTTCAGTGAAGAGTTCAATTGAGAGGTGGAATAAGAGTTCCGTGTTCTTTGTGCTTGTCGTGGTGGTTGGTATCATTGGGAAGGTTAACCCACGGTATCATTGGGTTGTTTTTGCTAGTTGGCGACGCCGGATCTGCCTCGAGTCCATGCGCGGTTCTCGTGTTGAGTAAGTACCTGGGAGAACCAGTGTTTGAGATTTCGTTTGCGCCGTTGACCTTTGAGTAGGATCTTACCTTCGTTTCCCTTCTAATGAGCGTACCTGGAATTTTCGGGTTGAGTGTTAAAACAGACGTCGTTTTACGTCTTAGCGGGTGGTCTCCTCTTCTTGAGAGAAAGGCCACTTGGGAGTTGGTTTTTAGCTTGCGTGAGCAGCACCCAGATTTATTTGTTCCTGGTACGTGTTAATTCATTGTTTTCAATTCCGTGGTATTCTGTCCTTGTGTTCTTTTCGACGATTAGAATTCGAGGTCGAATTCTGTTAAGGGGGGTAGAATGTAATACCCCGATTATCTTTTAGAGAGATAGTTATTCGGGAGAGAGAATTAATGGAAAATTCAAGATTTTCGGGAGAAAAATTGAGAACCTAGGGTTTCGGCCAGCTAATCCACCGGTGGCCGGTCATGAGTGGCCCAAGAGGGGAGGCGCACTGTGCCCAAGCCCATGCGCCCCACACCTCCCTAACCCTAGGGCAGCCCCATCCCTTTCCCTTCTCCCCCTAGTGGCCGCCACAAGCATCCTCCCCTTCCCCATGCGCCTCCACCCCATCCTCCTTGCGCTCCACCTCCACCCCTCCTCCTCTGGCAGCCATCTTCTCCTCCCTTGCTGCTGCCACCAAACAACAAGGAGGATGAGCCCGGTTGCAAACGCATAAGGAAGAAGAAGAGGGGAAAAGAGGGAGAAAGGAGATTGAGAGAGTTTGTGATGGCGGGCTGTTCTCCATCTTCTCGCGGATCTACAAGGGTAACAAAGAGCTAGCTTCACGGTTTGATGTTTGTTAGATGCAAATATGATTAGTTGTTTCGATCAAGTCTGTTTTTTTAGTAGATTCAATTCTGTCCAGAATGTTGCGGGGTCTGTTTCGTGGTTTTAGAGGCCGAATCTGAGATGATCATCTCCTGTAGTTTTGTAGGTCTTGTTCTTAGCTTTCGTTGGCCGCCAAGATCACCTCATTCCGACTTTCGAGTCAAAAGTTATGATAGATTTACTATCTGCTATCCAGAATCCTGACGAGAATTAGCAGTCTCTGTTTAGGTTGATATATGGCCTAGTTAGAGGGTGATTCAGAGGTCTTGACCATAACAAATTTTGAAGGTGATATCACTAGCTTTCATGATTGATAAAGAACACCTCATTTGGATTTATAGATCAAAAGTTATGCACTTTTCTTTGTGACTGTCCAGATTTTAGATCAGTCTGTCCAGATTGTGTGTCGGTTTCTATCTTTAGTTTTGACCGTGTGCCACTTTTTGTTAAAGGCAAAATATGAATGTCGTGCCAACTAGGTTATTGTAGGTAATTCCATAACCTTTTCAGATTGTTAAAGAACACTCAATTCGGAGTTGTAGTTTAAAAGTTACGGACGTTTTAGTACTGGTGTTTTTTTATGTTCAGACAGTTTCTGTTCTGCTGTTTCGTTTGTCGATTAGCAACTTAGTTTGGCCGAATTGGGTTATCTCACAACTACAAAGTTGTAGATATATTTGTTAAGCTCGTGTAGGATCTGGGCTCATCTCTTTGGAGTCCCAGAACATTAGTTTTGGTCTTTACCGTGCTGCTGTCCGATGGGATTCCATGTTGCTGCTGGAATTTCAGATTTGGGTTATGACTATGTTTTGGGTGTGCAAGAGGGTATTGTAGAATATTAATTCATGTTGGGCTCTATGTTGTTCTTATTTCGATTACTTAATTGTTTAGGCCGCGAGGCTACGGGTTTGGGAGCGCCATCATTGCCTACTAACGCGCCGCAACGCGAAGGCAAGTACTTTGTTGATTTTAAGTCTTTGTGATTGTGAATGTTTACATGAATATGATGTGACAACTTGTGATACCGAAATGCTGAATTGGTTATGTTCTTTCAATATGTGGAGTATATGCCGAGAGATGATATTAGCATTGTTCATGTTCATATCATGCATTCTTTTATTCATGCTATGTCCACGGAGTGGATTGTAAGTCCCACCATTCCAATGTGGGCGTGTTTGGACATTGTCATGTCCCGCCCACGGAGTGGATTGAAAGACCCATCAATTCCAAGATGGGCACGTAAGACCCATCAATTCCAAGATGGGCAGCTTTGGACACCTATATGAAACGTTCTTCATATAGGACTTGGATCCCCGCACTTTTGTTAAGGTGCGGGCTTAAGTGAACACCGACGGTGTGTCACTCGCTATACCGGTATAAGCATGTGTACAGTCCATCCTTGATTGCATTCATTCATTTCAAGTATTTCAAGTACTCAATCGATTCAATGTTCGCATTCTTAAATGGTGATATCCCGCTTGTATATATGTTCTGTTTCTTTCATCAGATTTGCCGAGTCGTGGACTCACTCTTGCGTTGTTTGTTTATTTTAGGTAACCCCTGATGTTGGCTCACTTGGGAGGGAGTAGACACGCACTACTTGTTCATAACATCAAATTCATGTTCAAGACTAAATTTTAGTTCCATATTTCATTCGTTAATGATGAACTGTAATAATTAAACTATAATTGGAGAAGGAAGGATACCTTCTCCACGATGATGTTGATTTATTACCGAATGTGAACCTTCTTTATTGATTATCAGTATTAAATAACATAGAAGGTGAAGGAAGGATACCTTCACCATGTCCTATTTATGTTAATGTTGTCATTTGGTTGATATAACTATTTCATATTCTTCCGCAATGTGTAGATTGTTAGAGTAATTAGGTGGCATCTTGGCTTCCGAATAGCCGGGGTGTTACAGTTGGCGCCCACATGTCGGTCTCTATTGGCCTTCTTCTTCCTCCATGTGACCATTTTTCTTCCTCTCCCTCCCCTATCCCCACCTCTCCCTCCTTTGTCTGGCACCCATCCGAATCACCCTCGTCCGTCGGGCCCTTTCCGCCAACTGCGTAAGTAGTATGGCGCCGCCATTGCGCTCGAAGATGCGCCGCTTGCTGTGACCCGGCGGCTAGGGAAATGCTAGCTCGCTTGGAGAGTGGGCTCAGCACTCACTACCGCATCTTCCACGACGGGAGAGAAGAAGATCGGGGAGGGAGAGAGGAAGAAGATAAAGAGTGCATGACATGTGGGCCCTTTTAGCCTTTTTTTCTTAGCTTATTTGTTAGATGACGTGTCAGGCCACGTGGCATTCATGTTAGTAAAAAAACATGTACACGTTAGTAAAAAAAACATGTACACATAGATGTCATATCTGCAAAAATCACCAGTAGTTTAGGATGAGAGTTTTAAACGGTGGAGATCCGGAGACAAGCCTGATCCATTCAAGAGACATGAAGTAAAAACAAATATATTATAGAAATATTTTTCTGACAACTGTCAAGTATTCAGAATGAGTTTTGTGCCTTCAGGTATAAGTTTTATCACCTGAGGCCAATATCTAGATGTAACAGCCCTAACTTAGGGTTTGTAGTTCAAATGTAAAATTTTGAGGAGAAATAAAAACTTTTGTTGTCTCTTCAAATCATTTGAAAGTTTCTACATTTTTCCCTAGCAATTTCCATTTTCTAGAATTAAATTCTTGTGAATGGAAATTGTTGTCAGCGAATCCTTAGCTTTCAAACTTGTGATCATCCTCTGCAATTATTTTTCCTAGCATCTTGATCATCCTATCTACCTCCCTGAATTATTTCACAATTTTTAGATTTTGTTTGCTATTTCAAATGGCCAAGTCAACTCTGTTTGAAATCTGGTCAAACTCCCTGTACAGCAGCTTGTGAATTTCTCTAGAACAATGCAGTGCATAAAAGTTCTGGAAAAATTATACAAGGTTGTTCTCTGTCTCTAGTAGCTACCATAAAAATTTCGAAATTTTTGGAGCTCAGGAGCTACCTCTAAAATTCCCCAAACCTTCTCTGTCTTTTAAATCAAATTCTAAAAGTATTGTTCCTCGGCCCGAACCCAACCTCGCTCGAGTCCGACCCGCCACTTGACTCGGTCGCGTCAACTAGCTGCACCGCGTGAGTCCAATCGATCGTGACCGTCCGATGCAAATCGAACGATCCACGTTATGCGGCGCAACCGACCTGTCCGAATGCATACATCAATCTCGACCGCCCATCTCGGATCCAACGGCCGGCGATTCAGATCGAGTCAAGCCACCGGTTCGCACCGTTTCGTCAGTCGCTGACAGGGCGGTCCCACCTGCAGGTTGTTTCCGCCACGTCACTTCGCCATGCTCCAGCGCACCGCTCGCCCGCGCGCTCTCGCCGGCTTCGCCGCCTACATGCGTGCTGCCACCTCACCTCACCGGTCTTTTCACCGCCCACTGCCTCACCTCGCCTCCGCCGCTCCTACAAAACCCTCCGAAGGCTTTCCTACCTCGTGCTGTCTCCATTGCCGTTTTCTCCACGAGCCCAGGAGCCGTGAGCGCCGCCGCGACGCCCGAGCGTTCTCGCCGCCCGGTGATCTCCGAGCACGGCAGACCGCGTCACGGCGTGTTCCACATCCCTGGGAAGTAAACCCCTCAAGGAATTTCGGGTTTCATCGCTTGTGGAGCTGCGCGTGGCCTTTCTTCTCCAAGTCCGGCCGAAACCGCCTTTTCCACCGCCGCGTCTTCTCCGGTGAGCTCCACTCATTCTTCGCTCGGTGAGCACCACCGACTCCACCTTTCTTCTTCACTCACTCACATGTCTCTCGTTCACCCCGGCCTCCGCCGCCGTTAACCGCCTTGCGCCGCCGCTGCTCGTCGCCGCCATCTCCGGCAGCCCCTTGAGCTCAGCGTCATTCCGGTGAGTTCCTAGTAACTCATCGATGCTCTGCGCGCGCTATCTTTCATTGTTTACCTCTCGGTACAGCCGCACCTTGTCACCCCATCGCCGCCGCTAAGCTCCGCCGCGCCACCGCGGCATCTCCCACGCCTCGAGACCACCTACGCTTTGTGATCCTCCGCGACCCATTTGGCCTTGGTTTCCACCTCGCGCGCCTCCACCGGCGACGAATCCAGTCCGAGCCGCTGAGATCCTCTGTTCTTTTGAGTTGTGCTCCTCTGCTCTGTCGACGATGGGGCCCACTCTTCAAAACCAATTAGTTAGTCGCTAATCATGCTTATGATTGTTCTTTAGTTCACTCTCATGCGTGATCAAAGTTAGTCATTGAGGTTTGAAAGTATATTAGTGCAAGTTTTCCTTGGAGTTTTTCTCTGTTGTCATTTTCTCTGTTGCGATGAAACTA
Organism: Ampelocalamus luodianensis; assembly: GCA_036346255.1. Lineage (NCBI taxonomy): Eukaryota > Viridiplantae > Streptophyta > Magnoliopsida > Poales > Poaceae > Ampelocalamus > Ampelocalamus luodianensis. The sequence continues at coordinate 314,543 of JAYEVH010000247.1, forward strand.
AAAATTTGTATCATGCTTACTAATAGGTTTTGTTAGGTTTGTTGCCTCCTTCTTGGTCGTGATGGTTAGCATGAAATCGAGTAGTTAGTATCTTCATGCTTCTAAGCTCTTGTTGTCATGTTTGATCATGGGATAGTTAGTGATCATGTTATCGTCTCTATACTTTGGATTTATCAATGCGATTAGATTTGATGCCATAGCTCATTGTATTGTGATAACCTTGCATAATGTGAGCATGTTGCTTAGAGTATGAGTAGTGAATCTTATTAAATACCCAAACTCAATTGGAATTTTGTTTAGCATCTCATAGTTGGATATTTGATCAGTTAGTATTGTCGGTAGCTTTTGTAGGTTCCGTAATATCACTTATAATTGTTGAGTTAGAGAAGCTAGTGTTGTTGATTTATTCACTTGATGATTAAATAATAGATGTGCACACAATCACCATCAAAGCTTTGTCCAAAGTTTAAAGCGTGTTAGAAGTTTGATTTAGAGGTTAACCTAGCAAATGAGTGGATGGGTCTCTGTAGCAATTATTTGTCATTCTTTGTGATAGTCTAGCCTTGGTGTATATATTGGTGTTTGTATTTGATGTTTGAGTTTTGCCGGTGTTATTCGTTCTTATTCGCTGTTTTGTTCGATCGTTAGGCTTCGATATTTGCGGCAACCCTGAGGACGATCCTCCGCACCATATTGAGCAACAGCAGCCAGGCAAGCAGTTTGATCATTCCTATCCCAGTATTTTAAAGTCTAATATTTTGTTTCAGCTGTATGTATGCATTGCTTAATTTGTGTTAAATTGATTAGTTAAATCTGTAGTCGCATATCCTGTAGACAAAATATTGAACTCTACTACCGAGCTTAGGTTATTTGTCGTGATTAGAGATCATTGGATGATCTCTTGTCACTTAGTAGATTCGGGTCAACTTGCTTAGACATGCTTAGCTATCGGTAGAATCAAGGCGGTTATCGACTTTAGTCGGTAACCTTGATCACACAAAATTTACTATAACTTTATGTTTTAGCATTTCGCTATGTTTATCTCGCAAAACTAAAAATGAAAACAAAATGGTTTAGACTTGGGCACAATGGTAAGACTGGTGTGATCGTTGGGTGTGATCGAAAGGTGCCCGAGTCAATTAAGGACCAGTTACTTGCGCCACCGCATCGAGCATTTTGCGTGCTAACCACACTAGAGTATATGGGACCTCTCTTGACCTAGTACTTTGGCGTGTATCGTCCCGGGTCGCAGGAGGTCGCAGAGGGACGGAGGTGGGAGCATGGTAGTTGTCCAAAAGCTTTATCCCGAGTGGGTAGTTGTCTTTCGGCTTTACCATGTAAGCGTATGGTGTTTCTACCCATACGAGCGGCTCGGTTGATACACAATATTGGAAACAGTCTCGTAGGACTTAGTCGTGCCGGCATACCTTGGAAGTGTGCTTCGCTTAAAGGCGGTCCAAGTGTGGGTACATTGGTACACCCGCAGGTTAAAACTATTCGAATAGCCTCGCCCTAGGTTATGGACACGCTCGGATACGCCCGTAAGAACTAGACTACAACATTTAAATTAAAACTTGATGGGTGGTACGAATCTCGGATTCGTGCTATTGTTGGGGTGACTATTGGGATAGTCACTTCTAGGTTGTTTATCTTTCGCTTTTGTTATTATTATCCTTACTGTTATTTCAATCTTAAAAATGAATTGCAAACTTGCCTTCAAACTGTATTACCTTATTGCAAATGAAAATTGGCTTTATGCAAATAAAACATATGGCCCCCACTAAACAAGCCTGCATGTAGCATATTAACAGGTCTGCTAGTTCACACGTCAGTCTTGCGGGTACAAAGACAATCTTTGTACTCAGTGCTTTGCTTAATGTTTTTGTTGCAGAGGAAGAAGGTGAGCCTCAGGGTCCTCACTTCTGTGAGCTGTGCTGTCGCTTCGTGGGTGACGACTAGGCTTGGCGGTCCGGTCAGATGCCTTGTGGGTTGAAGGCACACTGATTGGCTTTGTTTATAGCCATCTTATGGCGCTTTTGCTTCCGCTGTCTTTTTGTTGTTATTTGTGTATCTTGTGGCCAGTCGGCCATTGTCTGTATTATTGTTGCTATTTGTTTATCTTCCGTTTGTAGTGTAATGTTTGGACTCTATGTTTTGAATGGAGTTGATGTCTAATTTTGTACGGTGTGTATATCGCTCGGGAAGTATACATATCTCGAGGATCGCTTTATTTGATTTGTGATGCTAGGACCAGGTGGTTGGTTAAGCATTACAAACCTAATAAACTGGGTCCTCACACTAGACCCACAAACTCGAATGTTCTTCACCGCAATGAATTAGCCGCTAGGTCGTGAAATTCATTGTTGAAACCCCCATCTCGGTCTAAACTCGTGTGAATTTTCTGCACACTTCCCAAAAATTCCAAAATATTTGTGCATTTGTGGACAAAGGGAGGGATGTTCTACTACCCGATTCTCATGGTCAAAATCGTTGACATTCGAACAAATGAACTGCATAAGCAACTAAAAGGAATTTCATTTAACAAAGACACATCACTTTTCTTTTGTTTTTTTTTTGCATCCCCTAATACTATCAAGTTTGATCATGAAAGTCGGGATCATGAAATGTCCGTTCCCCAACAGCCAACACACTAATATTTTGAGAATTTTTGGGATCTTATGCAAGTTCATACAAAGTTTACACCATTCTAGGGCTTTGCACCGATATTCCTCCGCAAGGTAGGTTTCCTACTTTATTTGTTTATTAGTAGCCTTAATTCATAGCTTATTCTTTTATCGACATACAGATAGCAAAATGG